>CM072521.1:64491982-64496982 GCA_036898135.1 Oncomelania hupensis
GCTCAACACATAGCTACGGAAAACGATAACCCGTAGAAATGTGGAAGACGGTGCAATCGTTGAATGTTGAATCATTTTCAGTTCTCCCTAGACTAGGCAATGCAGATCTTGTCTGTAATACGCAGTTGAACAGATTTTTTGGTCTCTTTTTTTTTCTTCTGGTCATCGACTTAGTCCCCTCTAACACTAACTAGTAACTGCTTTTACAGAGACAATTTGTCAGTACATGCAGATTGATGTGTGTAAATTGTCGTATGACCATTTCATGTTTGTTCTATGGTCATTTTATGTGATTTTTAAGGTTCCTCTAGTCAATGATGGATTCCTTTGTAACATTTATCAGAACAGTATTCCTTTGTTGTGTTGCTTGTTTTATGGCTATTCATAATTTTCAATAAAGTTGCATTGAAAACTAAGCTTTGTTTGACTTTGAGGCGTATTTGTGTGTCCGTGATGTTGGTAATCAAAATCAAGTTAAATGTAGGAATTGTAAGGGGACTCTCAAATTTTGTAAGGGGACTCTTGAAATTTTGCACCAGAGAGTCCCAAGGACTCTCTGAAAAAAAAGCTGTGGGAAACACTGGACAGAGAGAGAGAGAGAGTGCACAGTTTGTATAGATTGTATAATATTGTATGTGCGTGTTCAAGTGTGCGTTTCTCTCTCTCTCTCTCTCTCTCTCTCTCTCTCTCTCTCTCTCTCGCTCTCTTAATTTCAAATATACTATTTCCTCATAATAAAAGGCTGACTACAGAAATTATAGATACAATGTCACAGCGAGACAAACTTAAACGTGCTAAACAGTTTGAAGAGTATAATAAATCTCGTAATAAAATCCAAAACATGGTGCATGACTCCAAAAGGGGTAATTTAAATAAATTAATAGAGCATTACACAGACATTTCTCAACTATGGCCTGCTCTCAATTCTTTTATTAAGGGTTCATCTTCTGTTATCATGAAATTCCATCCAATTTATCTGATAATGCCTTCAATAACCATTTTCTTTCAGTCACTACTTCTGTACTGAATTTCATATCCTATCCTATCCTATCCCATAACTCGGAGGTCGTAGGGGCACCACAGATGATCGTTTAACCAGCGTACTCCATCTTTCTTTCCCTGTCCTCAGCAACCCTGATGGTTTCGCTCAGTGTCAAACCAGCCCATTCTCGAATGTTGTCCTCCCACCTCTTTTTCGGTCTCCCTCTTCTTCTACCTCCTTGCACTTTGCCTTGCAGGATGGTCTTTGCAAGACCTGATGATCTGATGACGTGGCCATATCATCGGAGTTTCCGTTTTTTCACCACTGTGAGCAGGTCATCGTGTTGTCCAATGGCTTTTGTGATGGTCTGTCGGACTTCGTCGTTGGTGATGTGCTGGGTATAGGAGGTATACTAAATTTGGAATCGCTAAAATATTTACAGCGAACTTGTTAAGATTGTCTCACTACATTCTGAAAGCAAAGAACAACTAACTCTTCACCTCTTAAGATACCACCCATTAATGTAAATGAAGTTTCTTAATACATCTCAAAACTTAAAAATACAAATTCGGCAAGTCCTGATAAAATTATTAATAAGATCTTTAAAATTTATTTGCCTAATAGTGTTAATTACCTTGCATACATCTTCATCTTATGCAATATGAACAGTACATTTCTAGCTACATAAAAATAAGCTAACCTCAGCCCCTTATCTAAATCAAAAGCAATTTCTAATAAAAACAATTATCGGTCAATATCACTGCTATTTATACTTTCAAAGATACCAGAACCTCACATTCACACTCTTCTAACAAACCATATGGAGGATCTTGATCTTTATCATTCTCTACAATCTGGATTCCATAGTCACCATTTTTGCACCACTGCACTGGCTATTGTAACTAACAAATGGCTTTGTGCATTGAATAACACTACGTTGTCAGAAGCTGTTCGTTTTTAATCTCTACAAAGCGTTTAATCACTACATACTGCTCCAGAATCTACAACTGCATCTCAATGGCTCTGTTTCTTTGGATTTTTTTTTAATCCATTCATATCTTAGTCAACGGACTCAATTCGTACTATTCGAGCGTAGTGGCCGAGTGGTCTAAGACGGGACTAACTTGCCTTGTCCACAGGCGAGAAACCAATGGCGCCTGAAAGGCGTAAGGTCGCTCCCGCCTCTGGGCGTTGTTTCTCCGAATATTATTTACTTTTGACTCGGGCAACGTCTCGGGAGTTTTCGCTGGGTATTGTGGTTTGTTCCCCCGGCGCAATTTCAAAACACAACTAATATTAGGTAGGTTGGGTTTGGGCGCGCTATAGGCTACGACTACGCCTTCTCCAAGGGAGGCGGCCCAGAATTTCCCGATAAAAAGGGACAATAAAGTGTCAAAATAAAAAATAAAACAAAAATCACATGTTTATGGAACAAATTCCTCTAAAATAGATGGCATGCTCCCTCTAAACACAAAGACCAAAATTACAGTAAAACCGTTTTAATTTTAACATACTGAACAATGGAACTCCTGCTTAAGCCCTTTTTAGCAAATTATCATCTCGTTATTCATTTTTCAAACATAATGTAACATTTCCACAACCACGCTTAGATCTATTTTAAACATCTATGTCGTATTTTGGTCCAGTTGTGTGGAATCCTCTACCAAAAGAAGTAAAGGAAAGTAAATCTTTAACATCGTTTAAAACTAGACTCCACACATCTTAATTTTCCCTTTGCTCCTAATATTGAAGATGATTGTCTACTCTGCGACAATTTAAGTTTTTGAAAATGTGTGGGTGTGTGTGTGCGCGTGTTTGGGTGTGTGTGTGTGTATGTGTGTATCTGCATGGGAAGGGTGGTAGGGAAAGAAGAGAAGGGTATTGGAAGGGGGAGTATGTGTATTTAGGTGCATTAATATTCTTAGTTGTTTCTTACCATAGTTGGGATATATGTTAGTTTCAAATTAATGTTATGTAATTATTTTTATCTTTATTCCTCAAGCATGGAGATGAGTGTGCTACAGAAGACTTCTGGGCATTTCCTATACCCAGCACATCACCAACGACGAAGTCCGACAGACGTACCATCACACAAGCCATTGGACAACACGATGACCTGCTCACAGTGGGGAAAAAACGGAAACTCCGATGGTATGGCCACGTCACTAGATCATCAGGTCTTGCAAAGACCACCCTGCAAGGCACAATGCAAGGAGGTAGAAGAAGAGGGAGACCGAAAAAGAGGTGGGAGGACAACATTCGAGAATGGACTGGTTTGACACTGAGCGAAACAATCAGGGTTGCTGAGGACAGGGAAAGATGGAGTACGCTGGTTAAACGATCATCTGTGGTGCCCCTACGACCTCCGAGTTACGGGATAGGATAGGATAGGATAGGAATTATTTTTAGTTTGTTCATTAAGAACTAGCTGTAAGACAGGTCCATAGGACCTAATGCTATTATCCTATTAAAGTCTCTCTCTCTCCCTCTCTCTCTCATAAGTTGGTGTGTGTGTGTGTGCACTTGCGTACATGAACAAGAAGAATACATTCAGTATTGTGAACATACCAATAAATCAATAAAAATCATGACAAACAATAAATGCGATGACAACTCAAAATTATGTCTGTATTCACAGCACATTTATCCAACACTACCGTCACATAATTATCGTTAACTGTCATTACAACCCAGAAATCTACATCATGCAACAATAAAGTAATCAATAATAATCTAGTGTCCTATAGAAAGGCTAGCGTTTTGAGACACTAGTTTCTAGTATATTGTCTTCCAATATGTAATACTGCGTTGGTAAATGACTAGAAATACTCATCCCTCTGGTGCTTGTTGTTGTCAGGCCAAGGACCTGACATTCAAAACCAAAGGCAAAAAGACAACATAGTGAATTGCATAAAAAACAATATGGCTTTCCCGTCATGTAATTGTATTTGATTTACGGTTAAGGAAAAACAAGAACCCTCACCCTCACCAAATCTCACACATTAAAACATCCTTAGGCTCTCCTAGATTAATACAGGGGTCCTCGGGTTACGACGTTGATCCGTTTGTTGGACGCGTCGTAACCGGAATTTCATCGTAAGTCGGAACGTAAATCGAAACATAAAGAAAAATACCTGTACTGTTCGTACAGTGCTATATACTGTACTGTAACTGTTAATGACATTTTTAAAAAATATAAAAAAGAAGCGAAACAAATTCCTTACCACATGAATTCAACTAGCTCCCGTTTGTTTACGTCGCTTACGACGCTAAACCGCGTAAGACGGAACGACGCGTAATATTATTTATTATATTTTTATGGGGAGGAGCGTCGTAACCACGAAACAACGTAAGTCGAGACCGGCGTAACCCGAGGAATTACTGTATTTAACAGAGATCCACGTCTATCGTTTTAAATATTGTACTTCCTATTATATATATTTATATATATGGCCTGTCGTTGAACGTGCTTTAACAGAACACATGGCTACAAACTATTGAATTCTACTCACTACAATCTTCCATCTCATGTCCGTAGTCTGAAAGGCTGAACACAATATATAGTTATCTCAGCAGACCGTCTTTATAAAACATGAAATATAAGGAAGCCAAGCGTTATGTGAATATTATTGCCAAACGAGGAGGACTCAAGCAGCGGCTGAGGTTTTGGTTTTACTGAAGTATTTGCTGAACAACCTGCTGTTCTTGATACCTGAAGGTGGGTTTGACTTCATTTCGTTTCTTCCTGGCTTGCTGCTCAGCGGAGTGCCAACCTTGTCACTATTGCCCTTGCTGTTGTTGTCGTTGTGTTTTCCGCCAAAGATGTAGTTGTCGTTGTTCCAAGGGTTGAGATCCCACGGAGTAGGAGGCGTAGCAAGAGTTTCTTCTCGCTCTGCCCCAATCACTTCCGACCGCTTGGAGCGTTTTGACCTTGACCCCGACTCTGCTGACCCTGACCCATCAGCTTCTCCCTCAGCTCGTCCAGCCTCTTGTCGCAGGGGTCTGTAGTGGGGGACAA
>CM072521.1:64501982-64581982 GCA_036898135.1 Oncomelania hupensis
GTAGGCCCAGAGTCTGAACCAATCGTTCCACTGGGTTCCGTTGGCCAAGGGACCGCCTGCAAGGGTGAAACATACCAAATAATACAATTGATTAGGTCACTTGACGCACAGTAGGCACAGCACCCTGCATCCGAACTCAGAAAATGTAGACACATCCACACATACAAAAAAAGAGACACGCAGAAGACAGAAAGATATGCACAAAGGCACAGGTATGTTCGTGTATGCACAGAGAGAGAGAGAGAGAGAGAGAGAGAGAGAGAGAGAGAGAGAGAGAGAGAGAGAGAGAGAGAGAGAGAGAGAGAATTTGCAAAAGACGTCACTTAAAAAAAAAAAAAAGATTTTTTTTTAAAGCGTCCTTTTTTTTTACACCGTATGACTGTGTCTTTGATCAGTTGGTGTAATTTAGGATTATGTTTAGGTTTCTCAGTTCATTTTGCATTGAAAGAGTCCGTGTACATTGCACTTTCCAGATTGTCTATAATATTGCAGTTATCCTCAGTTTTATTCCCCACATCTCACAACAATTTCTGGTTCTCGCTTCTAAGTCGCTTCCATCTTTGAAACCTCGCTTTTTGTTTATTTTTATCATCGGAACCATTTTCTAGAGTCCAGGCGAACAGTTTTTGTGTGTCTTTGTTTGTAATATATGTTTATTTGAGTGATTGATTCCTTTCACTTCAGTTGTTATTCAAAGGTCCGATCGGAAATCAGCGATATCTCTTGCCTTGGTTATTGTTTGCAACGTGACACGATTGTTTGATGTTGATAGATAGTATTGTCCTCCGCAACAGCAACCCTTGTAACCAATGAAAGCCGAGTCCAGCCGGCCTAGGACTACATGTAGGTGTAAAGGTGTTCCCGTAATCTTTCAGTCTTCGGCGAGAGAGGCGTATGAGACCTCTTCTTTTCTCTGGGCCAGCTAAATGAGGGAGCCCCTCTCCTCTCCCTCGCTGCTTTATCTTCCCCGGATCTAAACAGAGGTACCCTTTCCCAGCTGGGTAAACTGGAGTCTGTCGGGTTCTTGCTTCAATATTTTTTTTGTCGTGCAACTGGTTGCCCTCCAAGCACGTTCACCCATCCAAGTACTTACCGGTCCCGACGTTGCTTCACGATACATTATCCCATCCAAGTACTAACCGGTCCAGACGTTGCTTCACGAAACATTCTCCCATCCAAGTACTAACCGGTCCCGACGTTGCTTCATGAAACATTATCCCATCCAAGTACTAACCGGTCCCGACGTTGCTTACGAAACATCATCCCATCCATGTACTAACCAGTCCCGACGTTGCTTCATGAAACATCATCCCATCCAAGTACTAACCGGTCCCGACGTTGCTTCATGAAACATTATCCCATCCAAGTACTAACCGGTGCCGACGTTGCTTCATGAAACATTATCCCATTAACCCACTAACCGGTCCCGACGTTGCTTCACGAAACATTATCCCATCCAAGTACTAGTAACCGGTCCCGACGTTGCTTCACGAAACACTATCCCATCCAAGTACTAACCGGTCCCGACGTTGCTTCATGAAACATTATCTAGCGAGTGCTCAAAGAATTGCGCTACTGGGATGGCCATTTACGCTTCATCTATTGTGACTGGTGTCATCACCTGTGCTGCTGTTGGAGACGGGGTTGTAGAAGGTGTTCCAAGTGTTCGGGTTGTTGGGGTCCAAGTAGTTAAAGTTTTCCGTGGCTGGGTTGTCTCCCTTGCCAGCATTGCCGGATGGTGAGAGTCCTGGCGAGGGGCCCTGACTCCATCCTTCTTGACCTGCTGCACGCACGCATCTAAACGTTTAGAATTAATACAATATAGTAGATTAGCTTAGCCCAAAAGGCGCCGAATAGTACTGGTGAATTAGGCTGCACATTTCGTGTCAATAGTTTGTTTCTTTTGCCATCGAATACTTAAGTTTCTCATGGTGGCTAGAAGTGACCATTACAAGTGATTGCTATTAACTCATAAGAAGTTAACGACCAACTAAGTCAAAGCTAATTTGCATAACATAGACTAAACTATACCAAACTAAATTTAAACTACACTAAACTTAACCCCAAACATACCAGTGTTTCCTATTCCAGATCCAGAAAAGCCAGTTGGACCCCCTCCAGATCCAGATCCTGTCTGCCCGGTCACACCTTGGCTTCCTGTCCAACCTGGCTGAGCAGGTCCGTAACTTCCAAATTGGTTTTGTTCCTGGCCGCTTCCAGGACTCCAATTCTTCCCTTGACCGCTTCCAGTATTCCAATTCTGCCTCTGCCCGTTACCGGCATTCCATTTCTGACCCTGGTCATCCCAGTTTTGCCTTCGGTTGGAACTAGGATCCTGATATGGAAATGCTGGATTCAGGTCTTGTATGTTGCCGTTTTGTTGAGGGAGGTTTCCCCTTACGGCCTGGGCTGGCACTGAAGCCTTTGCCACTGTGTCCTCTCTCTTGTCTTCAGTGGCTGCTTTGGAATCTGCCGCGGCGGCAGTGCTCCTCCTCTTCTGGAAGCGGAGCTGCAATCGCTGAATGACTTGAGGAGAGAAGCGCTTCACCTTGTACGGCACCTCCCTCTTCACCACCTTCATGCCTGCCGAGACTGTCTTGGACAACTTTGTAGCTTTGCCCCGTTTTCTCCAGGCGGTTTTCAGATTGACCGCGCGGCGTTTATCCCTTGATCCTGAACCATCCTGGCCGTTCTCATCATGGGCATTCCATTGTGCTGCACCCCCAGTCTGCTCAGCCACGCTCTTCTCTCCCGCTGCTCCTTCTTCTTCAGAGCCGTCACTGGTGTCGCCTTTCCTGGAGAAATAGAAAGAGCTCAACGGATCGTAGACGCTTTCATCAATGTAGTCGTTGCTGTTGAAGTTGTTGAATGCTCCGTCGCCCCCGAAGCTGCTGTGAGGGTTAGAGTGGAAGTCGTTGCCTCGCCAATTCCAGTACCGCCCATACTGAGTCGGACCCCAGGAAGTTATGTACTGATTTGGGTATGGGTTGTTGTACCAGTTGGGGAAGTTATACCAGTTCTGATAGTAGCTCTCTTGATTCCAGTTAGGAAAATGACTGCGATACCATAATGGCTGGACGTAAAAAGTAGACATGGGCCAGTCGTATGACATCCAGCGTTTGGAGCCTTGGAGATCCCACTCTCTGTTGTGATGGCTCATCGGACCAAAGCCTCCATACATTCTTGACACTGGCACATCAGCGTCTTCAGTTGCTACGCTGGTGATCCCACCCTCATTTTCTGCTTTGCCCTGCTCAGTGGGTGGTGTAGGTTCCTCTACGCTTCTTTTCTGCCTGGCCGTTCCCGAGTTCTCTCCGCTGTCGGCTTTCTTGCCTGTTTGCGCGAAAGAGAAGTAAAACGGACGCTCCATATCGTTCCAGCCTTTACTAACCTGGTTCCAGTAATTGTTCCTGTCTTGTGTGTTCCATGGCCACAACACCCAGTCTCTGTTCCAGTAGTTCATGTCCAAAGGCTCGAACCTGCTCTGCCCGCTGTTCCATCGGTCTGTGTTCCTCCACTGAGGCATCTGGTTTTCCCAGTTAGACATATCGTTGTTCCAGTTGCGCATCTGATATTTCCAGTTCGGCATTTGGATGGGCTGACCATTCCCGTAAGGCCCTTGTTGTCCAGGCTGGCTCCAGCGCTGAAATGGGTTCAACCTGCGAGACACAGCGGGTTCAATATCTGTTGGTTCAGTTGCCCCCTCCTGATCCGCAGAACGCTTAGCTCTAATGTCTAACCCTTTGGATTTTGTGACGGGATCTTTAGCCTTAGTGTCAGGCGCCTCTTCGGCTGTATCTCTATTTGCAGGCTGGGATTCGTCTGATGTTCTAGAATTTGCGAAGAGTGGACCAGCAAATGGATCGCCAATGTCGCCAGACGCGTAGCGAGAGAAATACCTCCAGGCCGGTTCATCTCCGTTGTTCTTATCACGCCACTGCTGTCCGTTCCAGCTCTGCAAAGTGTCCCAGGGCACACCGTATCTAACGTAGTACCGCTTGTAGGCGCCAGGTAATGGGGGCCAATAGTTAGTGGGAGTGCGAGGGAAGTTGTCATCGCCGAAGTAGTCAGTCCGCCAGTAACTCGGCCTGGACATCAGGTAGGACCTATACAGTCGCCACCATTGCTGCTCGTAGATGTTGCCACGGTAACCGCCATACCTGCCCATCTGTCTTGCCACTTCAGGATCGACTTCAGAGTTGGTATTGTCCTCACTATTCGCCACTGAGGGATCTTGGTCTGCATCCCTTTTCTTCCTCAATTCTTGAGAATTGTCCTTTTCTCTCTGGCTTTCTTGTGCAAAGTAAAATGGGCTGCCACCATTCCACATCCTGTTATTGTTCCAACTGTTCCATAGCCAATTGTTATTCCAGTTGTTCCAATTCTGGGGCCAGTATCTGAAGTGGTTCCACAGGTTCCACCACTGGGGCCAATAGCCACCGTAGCCATACATCATTATACCAGTTTTATCTTGTTCCAGTTTATCAGCTCTACGTTTCGACCGGATGTGTTCTTTTTCCTGCTCGCTGCCATCTTTTGAAAAGTAAAATGGGCTGTAGCCATTCCACATCCAGTTATTTCCAATCCAGTTGCTATTCCAATTGTTTCCCATCCAGTTGTTATTCCAGTTCTGCGGCCAGTAGTTGTTCCAAACATTCCACCACTGGGGCCAGTAACCACCGTAGCCGCCATAGCCAGACATCATTCTGGAAACTTCGTTATCTTCCTTCTTATCCGTGCTTCTTTTTTCTCTCACATGTGTCTCCTTTGTGTTGTCTTTGGAGAAGTAGAATGGATTGTTATTCCAATTAGTCCACATCCAATTGTTATTCCAGATGTTTCCCATCCAGTTGTTCCAGTTCTGAGGCCAATACCTGAAGTTCATCCACATGTTCCATCTCTGGGGCCAGTAGCCACCGTAGCCACCATGACCAGACATCATTTTACCAGTTTGGGCTTGTTCCTGGTTATAGGTGCTGCGTTTCGACAGGATGTGTTCTTTTTCATTCTGGCCGAGATCTTGTGAATAGTAAAATGGGTTGAAGCCATTCCACATTGCGTTGTTGTTCCAGTTGTGTCCCATCCAATTGCTATCCCATTTGTTCCAGTTCTGAGGCCAGTATCTGTAGTTGTTCCACATGTTCCACCACTGGGGCCAGTAGCCACCGTAGCCACTATAGCCACCGTAGCCAGACATTCTGGAAACTTCGTCATCTTTCTTGGCATCTGTGGTTCGTTTTTCTCTCAAGTGAGGTTCTTTGTTGTTGTCTTTGGAAAAGTAGAATGGATTGTTGTTCCAATAATAGTTCCAATTAAAATTCCAATAATTTCCAATCCAGTTGTTCCAGTTCTGGGGCAAGTATCTTAAGTTGTTCCACATGTTCCACCACTGGGGCCAGTAGCCACCATAGCCAGACATCATTTTACCAGTTTTGTCTTGTTCCTGGTTATCAGCGCTACGTTTCGACAGGACGTGTTGTTCTCCCTGTTGGCCGCCATCTTGTGAAAAGGAAAATGGGTTGTAGCCATTCCACATCCAGTTGTTGTTCCACATACCATTGCTATTCCAACTGTTTCCCATCCAGTTGTTATTCCAGTTGTTCCAGTTCTGAGGCCAGTATCTGTAGTTACTCCATATGTTCCACCCCTGGGGCCAGTAGCCACCGTAGCCACCATTGCCAGACATCATTCTGGAAACTTCGTCGTCTTTCTTTTCATTTGTGCTTCGTTTTTTTTTTATTAAGTGTGACTCTTTGTTGTCGTCTTTGGAAAAGGAGAATGGATTGTTATTCCAGTTGTTCCAATTATTCCCCATCAAGTTGGAATTTCCCATCCAGTTGTTATTCCAGTTGTTTTCCATCCAGTTGTACCACATGTTCCACGACTGGGGCCAATAGCTACCATAATCATCATAGCCACCGTATCCACTATAGCCAGACATCATTTTACCAGTTTTGTCTTGTTCTCGGTTATCAGTGTTACGTTTGGATAGGATGTGTTCTTTTCCCTGCCGACTGCCATCTTGTGAAAAGTAAAATGGTTTGAAGTGGTTCCACATCCCGTTGTTGTTCCACATCCAGTTATTCCCCATCCAGTAGTTATTCCAACTGTTTTCCATCCAGTTGTTATTTCCCATCCAGTTGTTCCAGTTCTGAAGCCAGTATCTGTAGTTGTTCCATATGTTCCACCACTGGGGCCAGTAGCCGCCGTAGCCACTATAGCCACCATAGCCAGACATCATTCTGGAAACTTCGTCGTCTTTCTTCTCCTCTGTGCTTCGTTTTTCTCTCAAGTGAGGCTCTTTGTTATTATTTTTGGAAGAATAGAATGGATTGTTGTCCCAGTTGTTATTCCAATTGTTATTTCCCATCCAGTGGTTATTCCAGTTGTTTCCCATCCAATTGCTATTCCAGTTGTTCCAGTTCAGTGGCCAGTATCTGTAGTTGTTCCATGTGTTCCACCACTGGGGCCAGTAGCTACCGTAGCTACCTAAGCCACTGTAGCCACCATAGCCAGACATTTTACCAGTTTTGTCTTGTTCCTTGTTATCGGTGTTACGTTTAGACAAAATGTGTTCTTTTTCCGGCTGGCTGCCATCTTGTGAAAAGTAAAATGGGTTGTAGCCATTCCACATTGCGTTGTTGTTCCACACCCAGTTGTTATTCCAGTTGTTCCAGTTCTGAGGCCAGTATCTGTAGTTGTTCCATATGTTCCACCACTGGGGCCAGTAGCCACCGTAGCCACTATAGCCACCATAACCACCATAGCCAGACATCATTCTGGAAACTTCGTCGTCTTTCTTCTCCTCTGTGCTTCGCTTTTTTCTCAAGTGAGGCTCTCTGTTATTATTTTTGGAAGAATAGAATGGATTGTTGTTCCAGTTGTTATTCCAATTGTTATTTCCCATCCAGTTGTTATTCCAGTTGTTTCCCATCCAATTGCTATTCCAGTTGTTCCAGTTCAGTGGCCAGTATCTGTAGTTGTTCCATGTGTTCCACCACTGGGGCCAGTAGCTACCGTAGCTACCTAAGCCACTGTAGCCACCATAGCCAGACATCATTTTACCAGTTTTGTCTTGCTCCTGGTTATCAGCGCTACGTTTAGACAAAATGCGTTCTTTTTCCTGCTGACCGCCATCTTGTGAAAAGTAAAATGGGTTATAGCCATTCCACATTGCGTTGTTGTTCCAGTTGTTCCACATCCAGTTGTTATTCCAACTATTTCCCATCCAGTTGTTGTTCCAGTTCCAGGTCATGGGCCAGTATCTGTAGTTGTTCCACCACTGAGGCCAGTAGCCACCATAGCCACTATAGCCACCATAGCTAGACATCATTTTAGCAGTTTTGTCTTGTTCCTGGTTATCAGTGCTACGTTTAGACAAAATGTGTTCTTTTTCCGGCTGGCCGCCATCTTGTGAAAAGTAAAATGGGTTGTAGACATTCCACATTGCGTTGTTGTTCCACATCCAGTTGTTAATCCAACTGTTTCCCATCCAGTTGTTCCAGTTCAGTGGAATGTATCTGTAGTCGTTCCACATACTCCACCACTGGGGCCAGTAGCCAACGTAGCCACCATAGCCAGACATCATTCGGGAAACTTCGTCCTCTCTCTTTTCATGTGTGCTTCGTTTTTCTATTAAGTGTGACTCTTTGTTGTTGTCTTTGGAAAAGTAGAATGGATTGTTATTCCAGTTGTTGTTCCAATTGTTCCACATCCAGTTATTTCCCATCCAGTTGTAATTCCAGTTGTTCCAGTTCTGAGGCCAGTATCTGTAGTTGTTCCACATGTTCCACCACTGGGGCCAGTAGACACCGTAGCCACTATAGCCACCATAGCCACCATAGCCAGACATCATTCTGGAAACTTCGTCGTCTTTCTTCTCCTCTGTGCTTCGTTTTTCTCTCAAGTGAGGCTCTTTGTTATTATTTTTGAACGAATAAAACGGATTGTTGTCCCAGTTGTTATTCCAATTGTTATTTCCCATCCAGTTGTTATTCCAGTTGTTTCCAATCCAATTGCTATTCCAGTTGTTCCAGTTCAGTGGCCAGTATCTGTAGTTGTTCCATGTGTTCCACCACTGGGGCCAGTAGCTACCTAAGCCACTGTAGCCACCATAGCCAGACATCATTTTACCAGTTTTGTCTTGTTCCTGGTTATCAGCGCTACGTTTAGACAAAATGCGTTCTTTTTCCTGCTGACCGCCATCTTGTGAAAAGTAAAATGAGTTATAGCCATTCCACATCGCGTTGTTGTTCCAGTTGTTCCACATCCAGTTGTTATTCCAACTATTTCCCATCCAGTTGTTGTTCCAGTTCCAGTTTAGGGGCCAGTATCTGTAGTTGTTCCACCATTGGGGCCAGTAGCTACCGTAGCCACCATAGCCACTATAGCTAGACATCATTTTAGCAGTTTTGTCTTGTTCCTGGTTATCGATGCTACGTTTGGACAAGATGTGTTCTTCCTGTTGGACGCTATCTTGTGAAAAGTAAAATGGGTTGTAGTCATTCCACATCCAGTTATTTCCCATCCAGTTGTTTCCTTTCCAGTTGTTCCAGTTCTGAGGCCAGTATCTGAAGTTGTTCCACCACTGGGGCCAGTAGCTACTATAGCCACCATAGTCACTGTAGCCTCCAAAGCCAGACATCATTTTACCAGTTTTGTCTTGTTCCTGGTTATCGGTGCTACGTTTAGACAAGATGTGTTCTTTTTCATGCTGGCCGCCATCTTGTGAAAAATAAAATGGGTTGTAGTCATTCCACATCCAGTTGTTGTTCCAGTTGTTCCACAATAAATTGTGATTCCAGTTGTTGTTCCGGTTCCAGTTCTGAGGCCAGTATCTGAAGTTGTTCCACCACTGGGGCCAGTAGTTGCCAAAGCCAACATAGTCATGGTAGCCACCATAGCCACTGTAACCACTAAAGCCACCATATCCAGACATCATTTTACCAGTTTTGTCTTTTTCCTGGTTATCAGTGCTACGTTTGGACAAGATGTGTTCTTTTTCCTTCTGGCTGCCATCTTGTGAAAAGTAAAATGGGTTGTAGCCATTCCACATCCAGTTGTTATTTTGTATCCAATTGTTCCAGTTCAGAGGCCAGAACCTGTAGTTGTTCCATATGTTCCACCCCTGTGGCCAGTAGACACCCCAGCCAAAATAGCCAGACATCATTCGGGAAACTTCGTCGTCTTTCTTTTCATTTGTGCTTCGTTTTTCTTTTAAGTGTGACTCTTTGTTGTTGTCTTTGGAAAAGTAGAATGGATTGTTATTCCAGTTGTTGTTCCAATTGTTCCACATCCAGTTATTTCCCATCCAGTTGTTATTCCAGTTGTTCCAGTTCTGAGGCCAGTATCTGTAGTTGTTCCACATGTTCCACCACTGGGGCCAGTAGCCGCCGTAGCCACTATAGCCACCATAGCCAGACATCATTCTGGAAACTTCGTCGTCTTTTTTCTCCTCTGTGCTTCGTTTTTCTCTCAAGTGAGGCTCTCTGTTATTATTTTTGGAAGAATAGAATGGATTGTTGTCCCAGTTGTTATTCCAATTGTTATTTCCCATCCAGTTGTTATTCCAGTTGTTTCCCATCCAATTGCTATTCCAGTTGTTCCAGTTCAGTGGCCAGTATCTGTAGTTGTTCCATGTGTTCCACCACTGGGGCCAGTGGCTACCGTAGCTACCTAAGTCACTGTAGCCACCATAGCCAGACATCATTTTACCAGTTTTGTCTTGTTCCTGGCTATCAATGTTGCGTTTGGACAAGATGTGTTCTTTTTCGTCCTGAGACTGGGCACTGCGTTTAGTGATGATGCGCATGTTGAGAGGACTTTCCTTCTCCGTAGACTGGTCTTTAATTTGAGATTCAGCGTTCCAGTCCACGTTGTTGTGCCAAACCCAGTTTCTGTCCCAATTTGTATTTTTGTTCCCGATGTGCATCCAGTTCCTGTTGACCAGCCAGTTGTTCCAGTTAGGGATCCAGTTGTTCCAGTTCTGAGGCCAGTGTCTGTAGTTATTCCACATGTTCCACCACTGGGGCCAGTAGCCACCGTAGCCACCATAATTAGACATCATTCTGGAAACTTCGTCGTCTTTCTTCTCATCTGTGCTTCGTTTTTCTCTCAAGTTGTTCTCTTTGGAAAAGGAGAATGGATTGTTATTCCAGTTACTTTCCATCCAGTTATTGTTCCAATTATTGTTTCCCATCCATCGGTTATCCCACATTTGGTTGTTCCAGTTTTGGGGCCCATATCTAAAATTGCCCCCTGTGTTCCATGGCTGAGGCCAGCTGTTGAGGTCGTCTCGCCTCCGCGTGCTCCACCACTGGCCTGGATAATCGGTGTTTGTAGAAAAGTGGTTGTAGTTGCTGAAACCGCCGCTGCGGCGGTTCTTGAAGCTGTCGTAGTTGTAAAGTTGTCGGTACAAGTTGTCAACATAATTTCTGTATCTGTTGAGCTGACTGAAGTAGCTCCAGTTGTTGGGATCATTTAAGTTGTTCAGTCTAAAGAAGTTATCGAAGTTGTTCATCTGTTGTGGCGAATATGGACCGTAATAGACATTTCTACTGCTGTCCCATTGCGTGGCCACCCGAGCTTCATTGGTTGCATCGCGTTGATCCTCAGTCTTGTCTGTGCTGCGTTTGTACAGGTGGTGTTTGCTGTATCCTCCGTTCTGCCAGCCAGGTGAGACGTTGTGTGAATACCCGCTGGGGAACCACGATGGTTGACTGGAACCTGGCCTCATCTGACTCCATCGTGCTGACCATGGGTAGAAAGTAACAGGGCGGCCAGAGCTGGCGCTGTCCATCTGGTTCCAGCCTTGTGGCCACCAGCTCTGCTTGTTCCACATGTCCCACCAGTTGGAAGCGTAAGGGATGAAATCGCTGTAGTCGTTTAAGTTGATGTAGTCATTGTAGTTGTTGTAGTAGCCTCCATAGCCACGATTTGCAGGGAATGGAACGTAGTTACTATTGGGAAGCTGCCCACCAAACTGGCTGGTCGTCCATCGAGACACATCTGGGTCTTTGCGCTCTTTGTGAACGGTTGACTGGTCCTGGTCCTTTGTGCTTCTCTTCACCAGGTCGTGGTCACGCTGCCACATGCCAGGGAAGGGCATTCTTTGACCACCAGAGAATGAGTCCCACGGTGCATCAGAAATCTGGCTAGGGAAGTTGCCAGTGTGAGGGAAGTTGCCAATCTGAGGAAAGTTCCCAGTCTGAGGAAAGTTCCCAGTCTGTGGGAAGTTGCCAGTCTGAGGGAAATTGCCAGCCTGTGGGAAATTGTCAGTCTGAGGGAAGTTGTCACTTTGTGTGTTCCAATAACCAAGAATGTTGTCTGTCCAGGAAGGCGACTGCGGACTGTTCTGCCACATCCTGTCGTAAGGCGAGGCAGGCACGTGACCAAAACTGTCAGGACCGGACTTCCACCAGTCACCCCATACAGCGTTGTATGGACTCGCACTTTCGTCATTGTCACAATCTCCGCTCAAGGGGTTCCTGGATCTAGAAACTTTGTTTTGGCGATCTGCTTCACTATCTTCATTTTTTCCATCCGCCACTACGTCGCTCTTCTCTGTGCTGCTATTGTCATCGCTTGCAGTGTTGCTGATCGTCGACAGCAGTGTGGCAGTCCTGTGTGGCGTTGACGTGGTCGTTACCGTCACCGTGCCTCTGGATGTGGTTGCTGTAGAAGACGGGGACGAAGAAGACGGGGTCATTTGAAGTGTGTAACTGCCGTCATCGTTAGCCGTGGTGATATGTGCCTCTCTTCTGAACCTGTCGAACAGCTTGGTCTTCATCCCTGCATTCTGGTTGTCATTGACGTTATTGTTGGCGTTACTGTGGTAGAAGCCTGCATCTCCGTGGCTTTGTCCGGTGTAACCCACGTTGCCGTGGCTGTCTCCACTCGTAAAGAAGTCGCGTCCACCGCTGCTTTGACCACCGGGCGTGCCGCTGCTGCCAAACTTTCCCTGAGGGCCGCTGACGGGTGGTGACCGACCCGGGTAGGACTGACCCCCAGGGAAGGCTTGGCCAGGGTTGATGTTCGGGTTTCTCCATCCTTGATCGCTGTTTGTATCATTACCGACGTCATCAAACACCTCGTCCCACATGTCGTCTAGCATGCCCGGGTTGGCACCGAACCCGCCAGGTGGTAAACTGCCAGACGTGAAGGGAGGACGGCCGCTGGGGTTGTGGCTGAATGTGGAGGGGCGCATGAAGTCACGCGGCATGGAGGAACCGTCAGTTGCTGACGGAAATAGGTTGGGTCCCTGACCGTCATCTACGGGCCCTCTCACAGGAAAGTTGAAACCTGCGCTGCCGCCTTCTGATCCAGTACCAGGAAAGTCTCCCGAGCCGCCACTATAAGAGTTACTGTCGCTGCCAAACCACTGCGGGTTCCACCAGTTGTTGCCGGCGCCAGGGACCTGTGGGAAGAACTGCTGTGGGAAGGTGACCGTTCTGGGCACATCGCGAAGGTAGCTCCACTGCAGAAAGTTCTCGGGCACGCGGTTCTTCTGTCGCCAGTCAAAGGGGGAGTACCACGCCCCTCCGCGCCAGTCCTTGCCAGTGCAGTCCCCTTCCCGGCAGGTGGCGCCACCAGGTCCGGCACCCTCACCCCACACCTTGCGCCATAGCTGCTCCGTCTGGCGACGCCAGCGCCACTCATCGGACATGTGCCAGCGCATCGAGTCACGCAGCGCGCCTGGCGATCCCTGAAAATTACCATACGTTTCAGCTAGCACCGGTCCAACTTCACAAAACTGACATCAACACAGCCCAACAAAGCCATCACAGTGTCCAAAAAAACCCAAATAAACAAGCAAACAAAATACGCATACAATGATCCAACCCGGGAAGATTAACACATAAAAATGTTCTTGGGAAAACCAAAAAAAAAGTGTCATTTCTCATCCTTAATATAGTCTTTTCTCCAGAGTACAAAAAAGCACAAACTAAGTCAGTCCCCGTCACTAAAATTCCATTGCGTACGTGAATTGAGCGTTACCTGTACTTCAGGTGAGTTCTTGAACTTTTCCGCCAGTCTGGCCAGGTCCATCACAGCTCTTCTGGCGTCGCAGAAACACAGCACTCGTCCTCCTGGTTTGACAAACAACATGAGTAGATCTTAGTTTCTGAGACAGGGTGAAGTGATCAGGTGCCGTGGCGGGCGCTAGAAGCATGCGTTTAACCTGCCGCACGTACCAACAACGCCTGACTGCTTGCAGGAAGCCATACCAAAATCGGCCTAGAGGCACTAACAAAATCAGTGTTTGACTGGCCAATATAAAGGTGCTTCTCTCTCCCAAGCCTTAAATTGCCATGTATTGTTCTGTATCACCCAGTGCGGCATCCGCGGTAGGCAATTCTGAAGTCCTCTGTGAAAGGCACCGAAAAGGTTTAAAACAAAAAGAGCTTTTGAGGTAGGCATTTTCGTAATTAGCTGTAACTATTTTTTCGATTTGAAGTGTCTATGACCTATGAGCCACAGATGCTTGTAAAAAAATCTAATTAGTGGCTGCGATATTTATATTTGACGTAAAAAATTCCCTTGTGCCCCATTAACATTTGTGTGGAGAACTTATCCCAATTAGCTACCTTCCAGCATGCCCCTCAGGTCGGAGAGGTCATAACGACCGTCGCCGTTCCTGTCGTAGACGTCAAACATGACGCTGGCCACCGGGCCCGACACCCCGTAGCGCATGGATTCCACCATCATCACCTCCATCCTGCTCGCCCAGCCATCGCCTGCAACAATCCCACATTTCATAAACCTATGGATTGATAATGATTTATTTCCTGAACCCTCGCGGAGGTAGGGAATAAACGGGAGGTCTCCGTGACGTGGAGCTGTGCGCTATTAACTTATACAAGTGGTCAGCGGATTGAATTGGATTGAAAAGGGACATTACTGACTCCCCGATCTTCTCCGTCCCCAGACTCCACATCCCCAGTACTAGGTCTCTTTCTCAATGTCAACTCCCTGCTGGCAAAGCTCATTTCTTCTTGCTCGCTGCCTTGGAGTTCCTGTTTGTCGAGTAGGCCAGATGTGGGTAATTTAAGGTGGCTGAGGGGATTCTCCGGATACTACGTTTTTCCCCCCTTCCTTCAATAATGGAATTGAACGCAGTCAATCTAAAATTTCAACAATAACAACAACAACAACAACAACAACAACAACAACAACAACAACAACAACAACAAAACCAATACCCACGACAACAAGTCCATTTCCTTTCCGCCTTTCAATAGCGACCCCTCTTCCTTTTCATAACATGTTTGAGTGATAGACGTACTGTTTTTGTTGTGAGAGCTGGTGAAACATATGAGCGTGTATGCTGGTACAAACCGTTACGCTTTGAGCCTGATATTGTGATTTGGGGAAACGCGCGTGTTTGGCTTCCAGTATGATGATGATGATGATGATAGTGATTATGATGATGATGATGATGATAATGATGATGATTATGATTATGATTATTATTATTATTATTATACTGCTGCCCTGGCGAGGTGGAGGCCAATTTGAAAAGACAGGACCATCAGTCTACATTCCAAGGTAGGACAGCTGCGCTCCCTTGTCATCTCCATCTTCCTATTCGCTTGCGAGACATGGACCCTCACGGCGGATCTGCAGCGAAGAATGCAGAGCATGGAGATGAGGTGCTACAGAAGACTTCTGGGCATTTCCTATACCCAGCACATCACCAACGACGAAGTCCGACAGACCATCACACATGCCATTGGACAACACGATGACCTGCTCACAGTAGTGAAAAAAACGGAAACTCCGAGGGTATGGCCACGTCACCAGATCATCAGGTCTTGCAAAGACCATCCTGCAAGGCACAGTGCAAGGAGGTAGAAGAAGAGGGAGACCGAAAAAGAGGTGGGAGGACAACATTCGAGAATGGACTGGTTTGACACTGAGCGAAACAATAAGGGTTGCTGAGGATAGGGAAAGATGGAGTACGCTGGTTAAACGATCATCTGTGGTGCCCCTACAACCTCTGAGTTACGGGATAGGATAGGATAGGATAGGATAGGATTATTATTATTATTATTATTATTATTATTATTATTATTATTATTATTATTATTATTATTATTATTATTATTATTATTTTATTAAGACTACATGTAAGTGAGGTGCTGTAGTGTTGTTGTCCTATGGAAGTAAACCATTGTTCACATGTACAAAGCCACCTACCGTTCCGGTCATAATAGGAAACACGCTTTCTGAGTTCGCCCTGTGTGATCCACCCGTCAAAGTTATCGTCCATGTCCATGGCTGCCCGGGTAGCGTCCACCCGAGGTCGACACCCGAAAGATTGCCTGAACACAGCATACGGGACGTGGGGAAAAAAAAAGAAAGGTTACAACTAATATTAAAAAAATAAACTAATAAATAAATATAAATATAAATTGCCTACATGTAAATACATATATACCCACTGGTTATGCAAGCTAAATATGAGTGCTGAGTATATTTCATTACGGGCAGTGATCTTAGATCAACAACAACAACAAACAAAAAAGGTGTTAACATTAATAATGTAACAACTGTTAATTAAAACTAAAGAAGTGTTGATACTATTAGCGTTTCTGATCACTGTCACGTCATAATGTGTAGTATGGTGTGCATGTAGGTTACCAGTGTACATAGAATCTAGTATCTCACACTTGCTGCGCCAAACTCAAATGTCTGCATCATTTTAAATTTTCAAGCTTAATATTTACAAACATCACGCTATTAAGCTTAAGTATTTTCTTCCAGCACTTCGTTAACACCACCACAACCTCCTCCTCTTCCTCATCATCATCATCAACCTCCTCCTCATCATCATCAAGGATAAAGTACTATACTAACCACCAAGGACTAGGACAGTCGTACACCACGGGACGTATTGGAGTGGCCAGCCTTCGCCTTGCCCTCTTGTTGTACTGAAATATTGAGGTTCGATTTTTTTTAAACATCGGAATGTCACGGACCGGTTTTATAGTTCTTTGGGTCCGATGACTTAATAGTATTGATAGTCTGTTTCCTTGTGAGAAGATATTGGTATTTTTTTATGAGCCAAATACTGGCTAACCCTAAAGAGGAGGATGAGGAGGAGGAAGAAGAAGAAGAAGAAGAAGAAGAGGAAGAAAGATGAAGTTGTTGTATCAATATTTATTCATCAGATTAACATAAGTTGTACTAATAAAAGATGAAGAGGACGCCGAAGAACAAGAAGAGGAAGCAGCAGCAGGAGAAGAAGAAGAAGAGGAAGCAGCAGCAGCAGAAGAAGAGGAAGATGAAGAAGAGGCTCCCTATACACATTGGTCGAACGCTACCAGAAGCATGCGTTATTAGTCGCCTCAACAGGCGATAAAGCATGCTCCCATGCTTCAGAGCACTGCTTTATATACGCTTCAAGCTCTATAGTCACGGAAAAAGCGCAATTTCACTGCAGTGAACTCATGAAAATAGAAAAATGTAAGTTTCGTCTCCTCTAGGGGACGAATTAGGTCAAACTGTATTAGTTTCTAGGTCAACTGTCTTTTACGAACCGTTTGACAATGTTTTTGTTGACGCCGGATAGTGTCCTCACTTGGTTTCATGCAACTTAAGAATCCAACAAGGCAATTGGGTTTTTGAGACGGAAAGAGCGGAATATTGTAGAGCAACATTCTGTATATCTTTACAGTGAAATTGCGCTTTTTCCGTCACTATAGCGCTTGAAGCGTGTAGGAAGCAGTGCTATGAAGCATGAGAGCTTGCTTTATCGCCTGTTGAGGCGACTAGTAAAACATGCTTCTGGCAGCCTTCGACCAATGTGTACCGGGTGCACCAGGAGGAGGAGGAGGAAGAAGAAGAAGAAGAAGAAGAAGAAGAAGAAGAAGAAGAAGAAGAAGAAGAAGAAGAAGAAGAAGAAGAAGAAGAAGAAAGAGGAAGAGGACGCCGAAGAAGAAGAAGAAGACGACGAAGACGAAGGAATGGAGAACGAGGAAGAGAAAAGATGACTGAGGAGAGGCGGACGAGGAGGAGAAAGAAGGAAGGCTGAGGAGAAGGAGAGTGAGATTGAGGAGCAGAGAAAGAACATGGCGTAGGCACAGAAGAGACTGGAGATGGCACATGTTTGTATGTAGATTATAGTCACACGACACTTTCGCATACAGGTGACTTCTGGACCGATTTATACTGACACCAGCGGGCCAGTTGTTGGTAAAGGGGAAAATAATATGATCACACGTTGACCAATCCGGGATTCGAACCAGCGACCTTACGGTTACTAGCTAGACGCTCTTACCAACTGAGCTATCCGGCCCCTCTAGATGGAACATAACTACAATGTGACTATTTATAACTTTCCTTTCTCTTCTGGCGATGGTGACTGGGAGTTGGGTGCATTTGTGAGTTGTGTATATTTATTCTTCCAACGGATTTACTCTGCGACATGACGTGAGTAGAAGCAATTGTATTTATTTCATTTGATTCTTTTTGATTCTGTATTTTGTGTTATCGTATTGATTTATGTTTATGGTTTGATAGAGGGTGTGACAATGTAGTTGATTGTTACGAGTTAGAGAAGTTGTGAGACGGGAGAACAGGCAGATTCACGCATACACGCACGCCAGTTCTGAAATACCCCCTTTTCGTTACATGGAAATAAAAGTTAAGTACAGAAATTCTGCATAGGGATGTCGATGTCACGAGAATGATTCTGTACCATTTTGAACTGGAATACATTAGATACTAGCCTATCAAAGCCTCACTCGACTTACCTTTTCCATAAAACGATGGAACTCAATCGTCGTCACCTGCATGTCACCTGTAACAATCAAAATATTATCATCATCGACCTGCAATCATCGTCGTCATCATTCTCCAGTCACCGACGTCGACTTTCTGCAACGACTTTGTCTACGGTGTTTCTTTCGCCTTCCGTAACAGCGATCTCTTCAGATCGCCTAACTTTGAGTTCGATTGAAGAAAAAGCACGTGTCAGCATCCTGTATTTTAACAAATATTTTAGGTAATATAAAAAATGTATGCTATACTAGCCCTATCCTAAAAAAGACTTGTGAGGGCGGCGATCTGTAATCAACATAATATATGTTACACACGCTCCTGCATAGCCTTGCCGCCAGCATAGGAAAAAGTAGTCATATCAGTGGACATTCTATGTGGGTGAATGTGGAGAGAGAGAGAAAGAGAGAGAGAGAGAGAGAGAGAGAGAGAGAGAGAGAGAGAGAGTTACGTTGAAACGCGCATGATGGTACGTGTGAGACACGCACGATAGATCCGATCGTTTTGTTTTGCAAAGCATTCAATAACAGAATGTATTTACCTTTGATTTAATTTTGCGTTGTTGTTAGAAGAAGCTTGGTATAATGTTGATAATTTTCGTTGGTCGATATTATTGGAGAATTCTCTAGAGTTGCATGTTTAATATCGTCGAAGAATCTAGATAGATCCACTATAAGCTGAGAGGTTCTTTTATGATGAAGAATGTTGTATGACGTAAGACAGTGATGACGAAGTCTATTAATTTTGATTGGTTAAAATGTGTCGCGCTGGAACATTCTGACATTATCTGGAGTCTAGAAAAAACTATATAATTGATGCACTGTGTAGAGAGAGAAAGTGGAGAAAGTGAAAAAGCGATTGAGCGATTGTATGCAGTTGTTGATGTACGCTGAATAAAGTTAGAAAACTTCATACGACGACTTCTGCTTTGTTGCTGAGTGAACAGGTTGCGTGGATAAACGAATCCGAGTTACACATATCAGGAGGATTCAAGCATTGGGGCTGAATAAACTACTGATAAAAACAAAACCAACATCGAGTGTAACAGACAGACAGACAGACAGACAGAGAGAGAGTCAGAGAGAGAGAGAGAGTACTTACGGTTCCTGTCCGCCTCTTTCAAAATAAGCGCAATGTCGACGTCGTCCAGACGGAGGTCCCTGGTCTTGTCCCAGTAGTCAAAGACGACGTTGGCCAGCCACTCTCTGTCGCCGTACTGCTGTAGGTTACGCTCGCTCCACTGGCTGCGCGTGACGCGGCCTGCAACCGTTCCAATCCCCAATCACAAGAGCCGTGATAAACAAACAAGTAAATGACTAGTGGGTGGGTTGATTGGTTGGCTGTTTTATTAACGTCTTAATCTTTCATCAAATTGATAAGACGATAAACGATTGGTTAAAGAGACCCAATTTGACCTCGCCTCTTCCACTCATCCTTTAAGCATAACACATAACATTCACAATCAGTGTTGCCTCACTAAAAAAATAAGCTTGCGAATATATTTTTTAAAAAAAAACTACACACACTCTTTTGAAAGTACAGCTATTTTTTCTATGAATAATTTTTGTAATTTCTGTGCCTATTTATATCAACGGCTAGTCAACGTTCTTGAGCTAAAAATAGCATTTACCAAAGCCGGTAAAAAACAGACCGAGTTAAAAATTAAAAAAATAAAAATAAAAATGAAAACTTGCGTGATAAGGATTTTCGTTTTATGATGATAAAATAGACTCTACCCTACCCCGGTCGACTGTGAGCTTTTCCAGAGGTCCCTTGACAAAGGCTGCATCCCAACGATCTGGAAGATCTCCATCATCGTGCCTGGCGCAGGCTGAGGCCAGAGATAGAAAAGCATCAGGATCCATTTCAGTTTGCCTATGCCCATAACCGGAGTACTGAAGGTGCGATCCTGACTCTTCTGCACAACGAAGACTTCCTCCTATGCCAGGATCCTCTTCCGCGACTTCAGCAGCGCCTTCAAAACCAGCCAGCCTCACCTCATGGTCTTGGAGCTCTTTAAGATTAACGTTAACCCTGTCCCCGTCAGGTGGATCTACAGCTTCCTGACGGAGGGGACTAAGAGCGGGCGTGCCCTGTCCGACGCTATTACCACCAACACGGCACTCCTCAAGGATGCTTGCTCTCCCCAATTCTCTTCACGCTGTACACCGCAGACTGCCGAGCTTCCGATGATAACAGCCTGCTTGTAAAGTTTTCAGACGACACGTCGCTGTCTGGCCTTGTAATGAAGGGCGACGAAGCGGTATACAGGCACGCCGGGGAGGAGCTGGTGGAGTGGTGCGACACGAACTTCCTTGAATAGAACGTGGCCAAGACCAAGGAGCTCGTTGCAGACTTCAAAAGGACAAAGTCTTGCATCGACCCGATTGTCATCAAGGGCGAGCTGGTGGAGATGGTGGGCACCTACAAGTACCTGAGCACGGTCATCTACAGCCAGCTGGACTGGTCCCCCAACGTAGACGCAGTGTGCAGGAAGGCGTACTTCCAAAACAAGCTAAAAAAACGGTTCCAGGTCGGTGCTGACATTCTACGCCTCTTCATCCAATCGTCCATCCATAGCATCCTGACATTCAACCAGCTGTGTTATCACGGCAGCGCCTGAAGGGTGATATGGACCGACTGGAAAAGATTGTCACCAGAGCAGACTCAGTCATCGGAGAAAACGTTGAGCCTCTCAGTGCCTCGTTCTCGAACGTGGCCTTAAGGAAGTTTTCCAACATCCCTTCTGACGAGCGACATCCTCTACACGAGGTCGTGGCATCATGCGAGTCCAGGCGGGGGTCGTCACGGCGCTGAGGGAGATAAGTGATTTCTTGCCGACTTCTGTGCGACTCTTCAACAAGTCACTGAGAGAGAGAGAGAGAGAGAGAGAGAGAGAGAGAGAGAGAGAGAGAGAGAGAGAGAGAGAGAGAAGTCGAAACCTTTAATAGGATAATAGCATTAGGTCCTGTGGACCTGTCTTACAGCTAGAGAGAGAGAGAGAGAGAGAGAGAGAGAGAGAGAGAGAGAGAGAGAGAGAGAGAGAGAGAGAGAACTGGATAGAGAGATAAAGGGACGCAACTGTACTGTACATTGACTGATATACTTTGCTTTACTTTGCCCCAATCAGTCTGCCTACCGACCCTTCCACAGCACTGAGACAGCCCTCCTAAAGGTAACCAATGATCTGTTGCTTGCCTTAGATAATGGTAACGTCTCCGTTCTCACCTTATTAGACCTCTCAGCCGCCTTTGACACAGTCGACCATCTCATTCTCTTTAACACTCTTCAACACTACTTTGGAATCTCTGGATCGGTCTTGGCTTGGTTCCACTCATATCTTTCTGACAGATCACAAGCAGTCACTGTCGATGGCTGTTTCTCCAGCACAGCAGACTTGGTGTGCGACGTGCCTCAGGGTTCCGTTTTAGGGCCGGTGTTATTCACTCTGTACACCAAGCCACTGCTTCTCCTGCTTAGAAAGCATGCTGTTGAGAGTCGGTCATTTGCAGACGACACACAACTTTATAAATCCTCTGCCCCCTCTCTCATTAATTCCACTGTTAAGACTTTGGAGAACTGCATCACAGTCATTAAGTCATTTATGACACTCAACAAGCTTAAGCTTAGTGACGATAAAACCGAAGCCCTCCTCATTCACAAGCACAACACCTCCTCCTCACTCTCGCCTCTCCCAACATCGCTTACAGTAGGGACAACAAACATTCAGTTCTCATCCTCAGCAAGAAATCTCGGCTACATTCTCTCCGATGACCTGTCCCTCAACAACCACATCTCCAACGTCTGTCGCTCTGCATACACGGCCATATGCCAAATCAGCTCCTTTCGCCACTATCTTACAGTCACTGCCACCAAAACCCTAGTCTGCGCTCTCGTCCTTTCTCGTCTTGACTATTGCAACTCTCTCCTCGCTGGCTCCCCAAAACACATCATTGACAAACTACAAAAGGTTCAGAACTCAGCAGCTAGACTAGTATTCCGAGCTAAAAAACGCGATCACATCACACCTTTACTACATTCCCTTCACTGGCTTCCTGTGCAAGCACGCATAGAGTACAAACTCTCTGTTCTCTGTCACAACTTCTTCACAGATTCTTGTCCTTCCTACCTTGCTGATCTACTGTCTGTCTACTCCCCTTCACGCACTTTAAGATCTTCTGCTGACACTCGCACACTCAAGGTTCCCGTCACCCGCACTAAGACATACGGCCAACGTGCATTCGCTTACTCCGCACCTAAGCAGTGGAATTCCCTTCCCTCCCATATCCTCAACATACAATCAACACAAGCATTCAAAAAGGCCCTCAAAACCCACCTCCTCAAACTGCATTATTCAGACTGATTTGTATCCCGCTGCCATTCTCTCCTCTTTTGTCTATGTCTGATCCGTAAGTGTATACACGGCTGTAAATATTTATACTGTTTTTCCTCCTGGGCCTAACCGGGCATATAAATAGCTGTGAATAGGTTTTTGCTATTCTATTTCTGTCTTTTTTGTCATTTGTGTACATAGTTGTAAATAGTCAATTTCTGTCTTTTTTGTAATTTGTGTACATAGTTGTAAATAGTTTGTACCTTTACTGTTCCGTCTTTTGGTGTATTGTAGCAAAAGCGATGTTTTATCGTGTGCATGTATTTATATGTAATGACTATGTAAAGCGTGGTGAGTCTGGTCATAGCCTGGAGTACCCGCTATATAAAAATCCGTTATTATTATTATTATTATTATTATTATTATTATTATTATTATTATTATTATTATTATTATTAATATTATTATTATTATATAATTTTTATTAATTTATTCTTTAATTGTTAAGTTAATAACTAATTATTATATAGTATTTTGAACCATGATCAGAGTGTTTACTGTGTCTATACTGTTTGTTTTTACTTTTTAACACTAGTAAATTTAGGCCCACTTCAATGAAATCTTTAACGTCTGTTTATTTTAAAAAATTAATTTCATAAATGAAATTGTAACTGAATGTAATTTTTTCCCGGGTCTTAGCTTACATATTTAACAGTTAAGGTTCCACTTTAGTCACGCCATTACTTGGTCTCATGTTGTTTATACCACTGTACATATTTTATTGTCGCAATAATTTTATTTCTTAAATGTTTGATTGCTGGTGTGTGTGAGAATATTTATGCGAATGAATGTTGTCATATCTGATGTGTTATTCATGGACTATGATATTGTCCTTGATGTATTTTATGTTCATGTCATATTGCCCGCATGTCAAATTTCCTTGTTTAAACATGGGGAAAATAAATCCTCTTGTATCTTGTATCTTGTATCAGACACCAAGACGCACTCTTGAAGCCGCTTGGCTCATCCAGGAATAGGGTCAAAGGTTTAAAAAAATGATAATGATGTACCGTTAAAACAGGGGAAATCACTTCCTGTCACAACCGAAATGGAAAATTCAAACTGCAGCGGTCGCTTTGAGCACTGCAAGCCCACTTGATCATTGATTATGTTATAGCAATGAGAATGTTAGGGTAATCCCTATTTCGACAAAAGTTAGCACAGCCGTCAAATTGGGGAGTGTTAAAGCCTAAGATACAATTCATTATGTTCTTGTAAATGAATGATTAGTTACCTATCCTATCCTATCCCGTCACTCGGAGGTCGTAGGGGCACCGCAGATGATCGTTTAACCAGCGTACTCCATCTTTCCCTGTCCTCAGCAACCCTGATTGTTTCGCTCAGTGTCAAACCAGTCCATTCTCGAATGTTGTCCTCCCACCTCTTTTTCGGTCTCCCTCTTCTTCTACCTCCTTGCACTGTGCCTAGCAGGATGGTCTTCGCAAGACCTGATGATCTGGTGACGTGGCCATACCCTCGGAGATTCCGTTTTTTCACCACTGTGAGCAGGTCATCGTGTTGTCCAATGGCTTGTGTGATGGTCTGTCGGACTTCGTCGTTGGAGATGTGCTGGGTATAAGAAATGCCCAGAAGTCTTCTGTAGCACCTCATCTCCATGCTTTGTATTCTTCGTTGGGATTAGTTACACCAACACAAAATAATACATTGACTGCAATATAACTGAACTGACCCGTAATGACTAGGTGCAGATCTAAGGTCACATAGCGTTTGTGCTTTTTACAAAACAAACCGTATTTTTAGCAATTATGTTGTTTTTTTTTCCCGGAGCATTAGATCTGTTCTAAACCTGGCACAGGTTGCACAGACAATGTGCACTCGTCCTATCAAAAGGGAACGACATATGCTTGAGATGTCTCTTTCTTAAAACTGTTACAATAAGAAGAACAAAAATAAGAAGAATGAGGATGAAGAGGAGGAGGAGGAAGAAGAAGAAGAAGAAGAAGAAGAAGAAGAAGAAGAAGAAGAAGAAGAAGAAGAAGAAGAAGAAGAAGAAGAAGAAGAAGAAGAACAACAACAACAACAACAACAACAACAACAACAACAACAACAACAAGGATGAGCAGGAAGGAGAAGAAGAAGCTGCTGTTGTTATTGTTGTTGCTGCTGTTGTTGTTGATGCTGAAGCTGCTATTGTTGTTGATGCTGTCGTTGTTGTAACTGCTGCTGCTACGACTGCTGCTGCTCCTATTGCTGCTGCTTCTGCTGCTGCTGCTGCTGCTGCTGATGATGATGATGACATCGACGACTGCAATGACCAGTATGACGATGGGGATGCTGAGATCAAGATCATACATTATGGCAAGACATTCAAATGTATTCCAAGACACTCATATAGCCGAAAAATAAGCGTTTTGAAAAGTGTAAATTATGAGGGGCGGGGCTGTGACTGGGCTTTAACCCTAAGGACGCAAAAGGAACACATGCAATGACAGGCCACTATCGGAACTATCTGCATGCTAAACATGATCCAAATAGGTCAAGCTAAAAGTGTGGTCAAAATCCGTTCAGCACTTCTTGAGATATGGCTTCCAAGGAACCGACTGACCGACATTTTCTCTTTCTGATTCCCGACTTTTCCAAAGTATTTTCAGGTATGTCCTGAAATCTAAAAGAAAAAAGTGACAATGTGTAAAGTGCTTACTACTACCGTCATGGCTGTAGCGGCGAAACTCGTCCCTGAGTTCATTGAATGAGACGAGGGAGTCGTTGTTGCGGTCGACGTTGAAGAACCACTGCTCGTAGTCAAACTCCATGTCCCATGGGTTGCCAGGGCTGTGCACAGATAGTGGATTTTGTTCGTCTTGCACGTAGAGGTCATGCTTCAAAGTCCCTACACGGTCTCTTAAGTCCACACACCCCGGTTGTGACATGAAGGGTGCGTGTACAATAATTCCGCAGTTGTAATCATGCTGACGTTAAGAGCACTATAGTGGCCAACGGCTCCAGTTAGATCCTGTTTCAGCCAGCGCCTTAGTCAGTTCAGGCGCCGGAAATGCGCTATTTAAGGACCATTAAGTTGATAAATAAATACAATAAGAGCCACTACTCTTGCATCATTGTTACCATCAAGGGAAGGCACTCTTGAAGAATACCTTTTGACAGTTTGGCCATTACGTGTTGAATCTGCAGCACTCTTTCTTTACATAGGTGTTAAGCCAAATTTTGTACTTTTGCCTGTCAATTCTTCAGTCTGTTCTGAACATTACGCACGAATGGGTCTGTAATATTATTGAAAAGGGTGGAAACTCAGTTTTTACTTACATGTGGGGCTGGTAGTTGATGGTGTACAGGCGATCCGCTGCTGCCGCAACCCACTGAAAACATTCCTCTTCATGACATTTCGCCTGGATTCACTCTATAAATATCTAGCTCAGTATCTGACACGGGTGGAGAATAAAAATTCAGTCACCCACACACAAAAAGACTGTTGTAAATTGGTGCGCTTGAGAAAATGACGTAATCCTACTTGCAAGCACTGGAGAACAGCATAAACATGCAAGTCTGTGATTATTATAGTAAAGTAAAAAATAAAATAAAATAATAGAACTGGTGAATAGCTGTAATTCAGGCATACTAATTCAATTCTTTCATCCAGTGCATATTAACGAATAGCCCCAACTATATCCATCTTCACTGTTCACATCACTAACATAGTGTTGTTTTTTTTAATGGTATTGCCAGTTCGCGCACTGGGTATTTCAAGCTGGGACTGACTTTAGGAGCCTATTTGTTTGACATTTCACACAATCTGTGTCCCGAAAGGTGAATCGCACGTTAACATGGACTCTTCTAGGATTAACGGTGAACAAGAGCTTCATTCATAATTGACGAGCGTAAGCCGCAGCCGTTTTATTACATTTCCCTCCAACACTATTGCTCCGTGTTGTCGTCGTCAGTGCAGGGTTGCTCATCGCTGGTCATACTTACTTACAGTCTTTCAAGGCCTGTTTTGTTGATCAATGTAATTCAAAGCTAGCTGAGGGCACACAGGCTTCCTTGCTTACCTTCATCAAAGACTTCCGGTAGTCCTCCTTGTTGCTTTTGCCACCTGAAATAAACGCCGATATGAAAAAGAGATTAAATATTAAATATTTCGGTTACTTAATGAACTTCCTATCCTATCCTATCCTCCTATCCTGTCCCATAACCCGAAGGTCGTAGGGGCACCACAGATGATCGCTTAACCAGCATACTCCATCTTTCTCTGTCCTCAGCAGCCCTCATGGCTTCGCTCAGTGTCAAACCAGTCCATTCTCGAATGTTGTCCTCCCACCTCTTTTTCGGTCTCCCCCTTCTTCTACCTCCTTGCACTGTGCCTTGCAGAATGGTCTTTGCAAGGCCTGATGATCTGGTGACGTGGCCATACCATCGGAGTTTCCGTTTCTTCACCACTGTGAGCAGGTCATCGTGTTGTCCAATGGCTTGTGTGATGGTCTGTCGGACTTCAACGTTGGTGATGTGTTGGGTATAGGAAATGCACAGAAGTCTTCTGTAGCACCTCATCTCCATGCTTTGTATTCTTCGTTGGAGATCTGCTGTGAGGGTCCATGCTTCGCAAGCATATAGGAAGATGGAGATGACCAGAGAGCGCAGCAGTCTTACTTTGGAATGTAGACTGATGGTTCTGTCTTTCCAAATGGGCTTCAACCTTGTCAGGGCAGCAGTTGTTTGTGCGATCCTGGAGAGGACTTCCTGTCGAGACCCATTGTCTGACACAATGGCTCCTAAATATTTGAAGCTGTGCACTGTGTTGAGGGATTGGCCTTGTACTGTGATGTCCGTGTTGATGCCATTGGTGTTGTTGGTCATCATTTTGGTCTTCTCTGCACTTATTTCCATTCCATAAGCTCTGGAGGTGGTGTCAAGCCTCTGTACAAGCTGTTCAAGTTCTTGTTCCTCTCCAGCCAATCCATCAATATCATCCGCAAAACGAAGATTGGAGATTGCTCTGCCCCCTATGCTGACTGTGCCTTCGTGATCTGCAAGAGCATCTGACATGATGCGCTCTAGGAAGATGTTGAAGAGTGTTGGGGAGAGTAGGCATCCTTGACGCACACCGATTGTTGTTCTGAACCAGTTCCCGATGACGCTGTTATGGAGGACTGCACTGGTAGCCTTGTCATACAGGCTTTTGATGACTTCTATAATTTTAGGGCTGATGTTGTACACTTTCATGGTTGCCCATAGAGCTGCATGCCAGACTCGGTCAAATGCCTTCTTGAAGTCTATGAACACATGATATAGATGTTGTTGGTGCTGTAGGTATTTCTCACAGATTATTCTGAGGTTGAAAATCTGTTCAGTGGTACTTCGCCCTGCCATGAATCCTGCTTGTTCTTCAGCTATGATTTGTTCAGCTTGTGGTTTCAACCTGTTGAGCATTATTTTCAGGAGGACCTTGCTGGGATGGCTTAGGTTACTTTAAAAGAACATGTTAAGTGTCTTTCTTTGGACACAACGCCTACCCCATATTTCACGCGTGAGAAAAATATTAAATGTATTTCCATGGATTCCGTGTGTATCTACATGGTAACAGTGTATATTTCCATGGAAACGGTGAGAATATCCATGTCTACAATTGTGTTTCTTCAGGGTAACAGCGTGTATTTTCATGGTAGGCTTATCACTGTAGCCTACATTCCCATGGTAACAGTGTTGTATCTCCACGAAAGCCGTGCAAACACCTTTGGTACAGTGTGCATCTCCATGGTAACAGTGCGTATCTCATGGTGACAGTGCATATCCTCATGGAGGCAGTGTGTATTTACATGGTAACAGTGTGCATTTCCATGGTAGCAGTGTGTATTTCCATGGCAGCAGTGTGTATCTCCATGGTATCAGTGGTGCAGTTATAGGACCCTCACTTGGCTATGCCAGAGACCCTCGTTTGCATCTCAACGGTGATGGGTTATTAATCCTCACGGAGGCCGTCATGATTCTTTATACGATGTTTCAACTTCTCTGTGTTGCCACAACGGCACGTTAGCAAACCCGGCCTTTATTTCTTAAAAAAAATTTACAAAGCAGTTGATGGGTTCAAATAACCTATACCTATGTACAATCAATTCAATATTTTATTTTAAAGTCTCTTCACGTTGTGATTTTAGACCACTTCATTCTCACGCATGGACATACAGACATACAATTAAAACTGAAATGCAACCATAAATAATAACATTAAGCTTATTACTAATAATACTACAAACATTTTCCAACTGCGGACACGTATATTATACGAACTATCTCCATTATTGCAGGACTATGCAATAAAATGTCAATGTTTTCATGAATACCCACAATGATGTTCTTTTCTTCATAAAGTGGTGTCAAAATAGGACATTCATATAAAATATGTTTAACAGATATTGGGAATAAACAAGTACACAAGATATTTTTTGAAAACTTTGTGTTCCATGAATTTACTCTTAGTTTATTAATTAGCCTACACAAATGTCTTGGACAAGCATAATTTTCGACGTTTCTACTCTGAGGTAAATCAGAATACATACGCTTTTCCAGTAAGGATAATAATTCATATACTGAAGGTGATATGTTATTACATGCAATAGAATTATTTGCTTTCATTGCTCCTTGTTTCGCCAATTTATCAACTACGTCATTCCAATAAATACCCGAATGAATACCTATGTACTTTGGTCGTTAAAGGTCTCTCAGTTGTTTGGCCGTTTGGCAGCTCGTGTGCATAAAGCAGAAGATTGGTGTCTTGGGTGGCTTCAGCTGGATTCTGTTTTGTGGTCTGCACCTTGAGAAATTCACTGAGCTGATAAAAGCAATGTTTACGGTTCGTACGTAATGACCTTCACTGACCTTCGCCGATAAACTGCCTGACCGTGACGTCTTTGGTAGTCAATACGCCGTCACCATGACGCTGGTAGTTGTTGGCAAAAATGTCGGTGCTAGGGTTCATCTGGGAGAACCTGAGCCCATGGAAAATGGCATGTTTAGTGTTGCTATTCCAGCGGCATGCTAAAGAATCCGGCAAAAACTGACAAAGAACGGGTTACAGGCTTAGAGATATTCTTGAACGTGTAGACTACAAAATAAATGAATGGAAATGTAAATACTACTACTACTACCACTACTACTACTACTACTACTACTACTACTACTACTACTACTACTACTACTACTACTACTACTACTTAGTTCAGCAGCGCTGAAGGGATCACTTCTTGCAAAACTGGCATCAACAAATGTATGATCACAACATTTGCATCAGTACAGAATTTTCAAAGATAAATTTGGTTTTGAAAATTAACTTGTTCTTTTGTCACCCCGTACTTATGAGAACGTTATTGAAATTCAGACTAGATAGTCTCAAGCTACATATTCGGTCTCAAAGATAACTGAACATTGCTAGAGAAGGGAGATTCTGCACTTTGTGGGATCTAGGTGAAACGCGTGATGAATTCCATAATATGTTTGTATGTTCTTATTTACAGCAGATCCTCTTTTATACCTCAGTATAATAGAAATCATCCAAATGTCTATACAAATGCATCAACTGATGAATTCAAAATCTAAAACTAGGTTATTAAAACTGAGTCGTCTAACTGGGATCTTTTTTTTTCTCTATATAAATGAAACTAATAGCCTATGTCATTATGATTATGTACACTGAAATAATAATGAAATTTGCCTCTAGATTGTCTTCTTCTTGGTTATTATTATTATTATTATTATTATTATTATTATTATTATTATTATTATTATTATTATTATTATTATTATTATTTTATTTTTTTTAATTATTATTGAAGATTTTTATAGCGCACTTATCTCGCCGTACTTGACCAGACTCTAGGCGCTGGCCGATACAGTATCTAACTCAAACCGCCCGAGACGCCCACCCGCAGCCTTTGGACGCATGGTCTGACGCCCGGACAACTGAGCACTATGGGATGGTGGAGAAGGACCAAGTGCATGCTGGGTGTTTACTTGTTACCGGCACTCACCCGTCTAGGACATGAGCGTCAAAATCTTTAAAGTCCGTCATGATGGAATGTATGCGACACACAGACTAGACCGCGGTTTATACTCTCATCCGAAGGAGTAGGAGACGGGAGTAAATTGTCTTTCCCAGGGACACAACACAATGGCCCGGACAGGGCTCGAACCCGGGACCTTCAGATCCGCAGGCCAAAGCACTACTATTAGACCGCCGTGCCTCTAACAGTGATCTTTCTTGAATTTAGAAGTGCAATACGCTGACCCTTTACTTCACATTTTGTCTGATTTACGTGTTAGTTGTTTTATTGTGTTGTATTGTTCTGATGTTGAATTGGTATCGTTATGTGTGTATTTATTTTGTTGCCACAGTTAGTGTTTTGTAAAATCCTTCGTGTTTGCCTCAATGTATTATGCTGATCTACAGCAGTTTAAATGTTATAATGCAGCTGTAGTATTGTACAATGCCGTTCAGGGTACGAATGTTATGGGCATTCCAGTCCCCCCGAATCCCTCCACGCACCCACAGTACCTAAATTCCCCCGTTTGGTTATAGGCTTACAGCCCCCAGGGCTATGAGCCTCTTGGTTGGTTGGTTGTTTTATTAACGTCTTCTTCATCGAGATGATAAGACATACGCACGCATTCACACACATTTACACCAGATCCATACATACATCCATACATATAAAATACATAATTATATAAACTGAGCAACTGGAGAATCAATCAAAGCTTTTGCTAATCTAACGCTTATATCAAAGCTTATGTTATCAATAGAATCGATAATAGAAACATCAGTTGGCAAAAATGGACGCATATTACTGCATTGAAGTAATACATGTTTCAGAGAAATAGATTCACCACATATACATTTTACATTTTTACAATATTTGGTTTTAATTGAGTTTAATATTATTCTATGTGCCATGCTTGAAACTGATCTAGCAATTCCACAAGGTTTATTATAGTTGCAATTAGGTTTAATCTCGTTTAAAAATTTATTTTTTTTATAGAGTTTTGAATTTCTTTAGAAGACAAGGGTATTTTTATTGTTTGAGAATTAATATTTGAAGCACCAAGTTTTGCAGCCCGATCAGCCCAATCATTATAAAGGAAACCACTATGTGAGGGAATCCAGACAAAATTCACCTGAGTGCCATTAGTTATCAAACTGTGAATACTATTTTTAATTTCCAAAATAATTTATTTTCTTTCACTATTATTATCTGAATTCAATGCTTGTAAAACTGACATAGAATCTACGCATAAAACAACGCTGAATATACTCACAGAAAGATTAGAAATTATATTTAGAGCCATTAATATAGCAATTAATTCAGCAGTTAATATCGAATATCCTTTCCTTTGTTTTTTTTTTTTGTTTTTGTTTTTTCCTTTGAGCCTCTTGTCATTTTGTATAGTTACATCATTTTATTTTAAATAAAAGGACAATGTTCCCAAAAGTTACTACTATTACTACTACTACTATTACTACTACTACTATTACTACTACTACTACTATTACTGCTACTACTACTACTACTACTATCCTATCCTATCCTGTCCCGTAACCCGAAGGTCGTAGGGGCACCACAGATGATCGTTTAACCAGCATACTCCATCTTTCCTTGTCCTCAGCAGCCCTGATGGCTTCGCTCAGTGTCAAACCAGTCCATTCTCGAATGTTGTCCTCCCACCTCTTTTTCGGTCTCCCTCTTCTTCTACCTCCTTGCACTGTGCCTTGCAGAATAGTCTTTGCAAGGCCTGATGATCTGGTGACGTGGCCATACCACCGAAGTTTCCGTTTCTTCACCACTGTTAGCAGGTCATCGTGTTGTCCAATGGCTTGTGTGATGGTCTGTCGGACTTCGTCGTTGGTGATGTGTTGGGTATAGGAAATGCCCAGAAGTCTTCTGTAGCACCTCATCTCCATGCTTTGTATTCTTCGTTGGAGATCTGCTGTGAGGGTCCATGCTTCGCAAGCATATAGGAAGATGGAGATGACAAGGGAGCGCAGCAGTCTTACTTTGGAATGTAGACTGATGGTCCTGTCTTTCCAAATGGGCTTCAACCTTGTCAGGGCAGCAGTTGTTTGTGCGATCCTGGAGAGGACTTCCTGTCGGGACCCATTGTCTGATACAATGGCTCCTAAATATTTGAAGCTATGCACTGTGTCGAGGGATTGGCCTTGGACTTTGATGTCCGTATTGATGCCATTGGTGTTGTTGGTCATCATTTTGGTCTTCTCTGCACTTATTTCCATTCCATAGGCTTTGGAGGTGGTGTCAAGCCTCTGTACCAGCTGTTCAAGTTCTTGTTCCTCTCCAGCCAATCCATCAATGTCATCTGCAAAACGAAGATTGGAGATTGCTCTACCCCCTATGCTGACTGTGCCTTCATGGTCTGCAAGAGCATCCGACATGATGCGCTCTAGGAAGATGTTGAAGAGTGTTGGAGAGAGTAGGCATCCTTGACGCACGCCGATTGTTGTTCTGAACCAATTCCCGATGGCTCTGTTGTGGAGGACTGCACTGGTAGCCTTGTCATACAGGCTTTTGATGACTTCAATAATTTTAGGGCTGATGTTGTACACTTTCATTGTTGCCCATAGAGCTGCATGCCAGACTCGGTCAAACGCCTTCTTGAAGTCTATGAACACATGATATAGATGTTGTTGGTGCTGTAGGTATTTCTCACAGATTATTCTGAGGTTGAAAATCTGCTCAGTGGTACTTCGCCCTGCCCTGAATCCTGCTTGTTCTTCAGCTATGATTTGTTCAGCTTGGGGTTTCAACCTGTTGAGTATTATTTTCAGGAGGACCTTGCTGGGATGGCTGATGAGGCTGATGGTCCGGTAATTTTCACACTCCTGAAGGTTACCTTTTTTGGGAAGAGTGATGACAAGCGACTGGGTCCATGGTATAGGCCACTCCCCACTCTGCCAGATCTTGTTACAGATAATGGTGAGGGCATCAATCATCGCTTCTCCTCCTGCTTGTAGCAGTTCCGCGGGTATGTTGTCCACTCCCGCTGACTTCCCTTTCTTTAGCGCTTGCACTGCTGCCTCAACTTCTTCCCGGAGAATTGGGAGGATTTCTTCTTCTTCTCTGTTCTCGGGACATGCTAGAACTGATGGGTCTCCATTTGGTGTATGGCTGTAAAGGTCAGAGCAGTACTCTGTCCATCTGTCCAAGACTTCTTGTTCTTCTGTAAGGCATATGCCAGACTTGCTTTGGATAGTGGAGACTTTGGGCTGTTTGACACTTGTCAGCCGCTTCACAGTCTGGTAGGCCTTCTTGCTGTTGTTCTTGTTCAGACTGTTCTCTATTTCCTGGCATTGATCTTCTATCCAGTTCTCCTTTGCTGTGAGCATGCCTTTTCGGATGTCATTGTTGATTTTTCGGTAGACATCAGCTCCCTGTGAGGTGTTCTTTTTCTTTTTCATCTCTCTTCGTTTATCACACAGATCCAAAAGTTCAGGTGTGATCCACAGCTTCTTCTTTGGTCGGTGCTTGCCAAGGATCTCAGTGGCAGCATCTGTCACAGCTGAGTTGAAGGTGGTGGTCATGGTGTTGACATCTACTTCACCAGCCCCCAAAATGAGCAGTGGTGCAAATTTCCCTCCAATTGTGGCCTGAAATAGTTCTGCCACCTCCGGGTCTTGCAGTTTGTCCAGGTCGAACTTCAGTCTAGTGCACTTTGCTGTATTTACTCTTTTCAAGTGGAGCCGGAAAGACATCATCACGAGATCGTGGTCACTTCCGATGTCTGCTCCTGGAAAAGTACGTGTCCTGCCAATGTTGATGCTTGATCTGAAGCGTTTCTTGACCATGATGTAGTCTATTTGGTTGTGATGCTCCCCGCCAGGACTGTGCCATGTCCATCGTCTGGAGTTTTTGTGGAGACCAAGCGTGTTTGCCAGTACCAGATTGTTGTATCTGGCAAACTCCAAGAGTCTCAGACCCCTGTCATTTGTCTCGTTGTTGCAGTGGGGTCCGCATGTGTCTCCCCAGTTGTGGTGCGCATCTTGGCCAACCTTGGCATTCCAGTCGCCTTGCACTATGACTATGTCCTTCTTCGGCACTTGGTCAAGGACCGCCTGTAGATTTTCATAAAAATCCTCCACTTTGCTGTCGTCATAGTCTGATGTTGGGGCGTAGGCCTGGATGATGGTGATGTTGAAAGGGGCTGCTCTCAGGCGGATGGTAATGAGTCTACTGGAGACTGGGCGGCAACCCATGACAGTGGCTAGAATGTTCTTGTGGACCAAGAATCCAACGCCGTGTTCGTGCCTGTCATCCCTACCGCTGAAATAGAGCTTGTGGCCTTTGTCGGTCGTTGTTTCACCTAGGCCTTTCCAGCGCAGTTCGCTGATACCTAGAACATTCCATCGATAGTGGTCCAACTCGTGGGCCAGTTCTTCTAATTTTCCTTCCGCAGTTAGGGTCCTGACATTCCAGGTTCCTATGACGATGTTGTTTCTCGTGCGGATCTTGCTAAATTGTCCATCAGTAGCATACTTAACACCTCCGTCCTGGTGGCCAACGGAAGGCGCGGTCCTTGTGCCGTGTGACGACCCGGGCGACGACCGATCCGGTATGGAATTAGTGGATTGTGTCATCATGTAGTGTGTCTTGGGCAAAAAAGACCTGGCGGTGCCCAATCCTCTCCAGGCTGTTGGCCACAGCCGAAATCCACGAATACAGTGTGGCTCGCCTTGGCCCTGAGCACATGGTCGTTGAACCTGTAGTAACATGAGGTTCCTCCGCCCTGGCCGGTGACTTCTGTGTAGAAGACTTTCGCCCAGTGATGCCGTGCTAACATCACCCCTGTTAGTCGCCTCTTACGACACGCCGGGAAACGTTGGGTCTATTCTATTTAATGCCCGAACCCACAGAGCAGTTACAGGAGAAAAAATATCCAACAGTTCAATCAAAATAGTTGATACCAGGGATGCATACATACCATGTTTTAAACTACATAGTACATACATGCACAATGTCTTCATAAATCATTAAAATAATACTGTTTTGTTGTTATTGCTCGTCTGTTTTGTTGATAATGTTGCCTTGTGGTTATTATTACTAAGCACCACTATGGCAAACTAAATAATCATGCCTTAAAGTTTACCACCTTCTCTAATACGAACTTCAATAAGTGATCAATAACTGAACCACTCCTTCATGTCTGTCAATCCCACAGGACAAAATATGCCCACGACATGGCTTCTGGCTCAATACACAATTTTCTACTGGGGATCATTTTCAAATTATATTATGGAAATCTCTAAAAGTACAAGCTCACTGAACCAACCTAACTACTTGCCATGGTAAGCACTGATGCTGAACTTCACATAAAAAAACTAGTTTCAGGGTTTGGATCGATAATATGTTGCAACATCAAATAGGGAAGAAGACATCCTCCTCTCTATGTCTATAGGCATCTTTGCCTCCCTCCTCCAAGCAGATTCTTTTACCGGTAAACCTCACAATTCACCCACCAATGATTCGAATATTAATTTCAAAAGTGTGTGACCTCCTATTGAAGATTTGCAAACATCTTATATATGTATCTGAAAATACAATTTTCTGTGCACCAACCACAATCTAGTATCATTCTTAATGACTGCTGTTGTTTTAAAACAAATATATTTGCTCCCTAAAATTGTGTATGTTGTGTCCCTGAGTTCATGATTCCACAAAGCTTCTTTATTTTGAAGATATATTTCTAGATAATTTTGCATTTTCATAAATAATTCAATGCACCCTACTCCCACAAAAGCTGAAATATTTTTTTAAAAAAATTAATAACACTAATTTTCTAAAAAGAAAGGGGTATATGTACTTACAGAAAAGCATTTTGACAACTTCAAAATTCAACAATCTGATGAATCAAAACCAACAGAAAGTGATAGCTCTAGAATTAACATACTACTACTACTATAATAATAATAATAATAATAATAATAATAATAATAATAATAATAATAATAATAATAATAATAATATTAAGACTAAGACTCCTTAATATTTATACTACAGCAGGGTCTACATAGAAATTTCTCTTTCAATTCAGTTCCATTAAATTTCAACAAATATTTAGCCTGTTACCATCACATGAATTATGTACAGTCAGTTACGTCGTAGAGTCTATTTCAATAAACAAAAGACGGCACAAACATATAATAAATGAACATATGTTTGGATAAAATGTGTCAAATAAGTCAATAAATATGTAAACAACTAAATAAATAAATAAAAAAATAAATAAATAAATAAATAAATAAATAAATAAATAATAAATAAATAAATAAATAAATAAATAAATAAATAAATAAATAAATAAATAAATAAATAAATAAAAAATATGAAGGGGCAGAATCGCTACAGCCTTTCACGGACAAGGTCCAGAGTAAGGGTCGCTCAATTTGCAAACAACAGTCTCCGACAGTCGCTCTTCTCTACACATGTTGATAGGCTAGAAGGAAGAAAGAAATAAAGGAGAAGAACAAAAACAATAAATGTTCACTGACTTGTCGAAGAACTCGTTGTTACGGTTATCCCGGACTGGGTTATCGGCGCTGCCGCTGGGTTTGCGTCCGCCGCCGCCGCCACCGCCGTCATCATTGAGGTCATCCAACAGGTCAAACATGATGACCAGCAGCTCTGACGGCAAGCCGAACTGGCGTCGATAGCCATCCACGAACTCCGCTTGAGTCACTTGGCGGTCTGTGGCGTCATCAATGACGTAGATCGTTGGTATCAGTGTTTCGGTAGTCGATAAAGCACAGACAAAACTGTTATATTATACAATCATGTATATAGTATATTTCACGGTCTATTTGAATTGTAAGTAGTAATTTCAGCGCTACAGATAATAATCGCCATCCTTTGTGGCAGCAGAACCGTCATTATCGTCGTCAATATATCCGACTCCTCTCAACAACAAAACTCTACACATGTTCGGCGCAAGTAAAAAACCGGACCAAAATAACACATGCACAGCGAACAAACGACGACAATGATGATAGCGGTGACAATGGCGATGAAGAAAATGATGATAATTATCGTGTGATCGTGATCCCAATAATAATGCTGCTGCTGCTGATAGTGATGATGATGATGATGATGATGATGATGATGATGATGATGATGATGATGATGATGATGATGATGATGATGATGATGATGATGATGATAATAATAATGCACCCATTGCACATAGCACCCATTGCACCAAGGTACCAGCGCACTCTATACTCCAGGCACGCGCTGCGCAGCAGGCCAAAGTATGCCCCTTGTCCCTTGAAGGGATACTTTGGCGAGGTTAGCAGCCTGCTCAGTTACAGTGTCGCTCAAAGACTAGAAACGGAAAAGTCAGTTTTGTCTCCTCTAGGCGACGAATTAGGTCACGCTGTATTTGTTTCTAGGTCAACTGTCTTTTACGAACCGTTTGAGAATCTTTTCGAACTGTTTATTGACGCCGGATAGTGTCCTCACTTGGTTTCATACAATTTAAGAATCCAAGAAGGCAAATGGGTTTTTGGGACGGAAAAAGAGCATTTTTGTAGAGAAAAGGGCTAGGGATAGATCTACAACTAACCCTTACCCGAACCCTTGTAGCAATATTCCGCTCTTTCCGTCACTTTTAAACAGTACTGCGGTTCGCATCCGCGGCTAGCAGCGAGCCCAAAGTATACTTTGAAAGGGATGGAGGGAATACTTTCACCTGCTGCTATTGGGAGTGTTGGCGATACTGTCTACCGATCGCAGCAATGTATATTACCTCGATAATGATGATGATGATGATGATGATGATGGTGATGATGACGACGATGGTGATGATGACGACGACGACGATGATGATGGTGACGACGACGACGGCGACGACGATGATGATGATGATGGTGTTGATGATGTTGATGATGATGATGATGATGATGATGATGATGATGATGATGATGATGATGATGATGATGATGATGATGATGATGATGATGATGATGACGCCTACCTCTAGTGGTGTCGGTGAAGAAGAAGAGTGACTGGAGGAATTCACTGTCATTGATGTCGTCATTGTTGTCTCTGTCGGCCGCCTTCACCTGGTCTGGCCCCGATCTGAACACGCTCAGCAGGCGAAATCTAACGCAGTCAACCAATCAATTAGCCATTCATCAATCAATTAGGGGCCTAGGTATCAAGCCAATCAAAGACGTTGTGATTGTGTATGTGTGTATATGTTATTGTGAGTGTGTGTGTGTGTGTGTGTGTTTGGGTGTGTGTGGGCATGTAGAAACGACGTTCTGATGACACACACATGAAACTCCACATGGTTTCTTCTGACTTTTTTGGAAGGCCGTACTATTTTGACGTCAAAATAGTGCTCCGTTGAGTTAGAGCTGTTTTAGGATTAGGGTTAGGTTAAGGGTTAGGGTTTGGGTTAGGGGTTAGGGTAAGGGTTTGGGTTAGGGATAGCTTCTGTGATTGTGTGTGTGTGTGTGTGTGTGTGTGTGTTTGTGACATTGAGTTAATAGTAGTAGTAGTAATAATAATAATAATAATAATAATAATAATAATAATAATAATAATAATAATAATAATAATAATAATAATAATAATAAGGGTATTTATATAGCGCTTTTTCCTTTACGTAGGACAAGCTGCATTGCTTTGACGTTAAAAGATAATATAATGTAATCGCTGCTCGAACCGATTACCAAGCTTTGTATGTTAGGTGTCTCTTCTTTTGTTGCGTAAACGGCCAGCTATGCCTACTTATACACACTTTCGCAGCGGTGCTATTTTTAGAATCAACCTTGATACTATTATTAGTCACATACACGAGTGAAATTATGGATTTAAGTGAAAACTTTCTTATAAGGAGTTGTTTTTTTTTCTTTTAACTTAATCTTGTTTACGGGTAGGTCAACACTCACAGTGGATTTGAAAAGGATCTGTGAATCTAAAATGGGCGTTTCTGGGTCCCTTTAAATGAATAATTAGTCGACTAATCAGGAACTGACTAGAATAGTTGGATCCGCCAAAGGATATACATGTACCTTTTGTTTTTTTTATTTGTGCAGAACTATACATTATGTCCCCCACAGAAAAAAATATGTTCGTCATTTAATAATATGGAATAGCAGCAGCAATATCCTTGTTAAAAAAAATAAAAAAATAAAAAAACAAGTTAAAAAAAATCCGTTCACTTAGTTTCAGAGAAAAGTGAACAAAAGCGACACTAGCCGGACGGACAGAGTCAAAAACAATAGTCCCCTAACTTACTGTTCGGGAACTCATACATAAATGAACAGCACAATGAAACTTCCTGACGAAATGGACCATCTTTACTTACTGTGCTAGACCTTTAGTAGGAAAACGTTCGTTGTCGAACACTTAGATGACCGTGTACAAATAAAGAAAAGAACGATAACTCATGGTCAAAGAAAAATCGTCAGTGGAAACATTGAGTTAGTTTTTCCTTTTTCCTGCGTACAAAATAATGTAGTAATTTGTCAAATAAACAACATTCAAAGAAGAAGAAGAAGAAGAAAAAGAAGAAGAAGACAAACAACAACAACAACAACAACAACAACAACAACAACAACAATAAGGTGATCGTTATTATGATGACGATGATGAGAAGGATCAGGAGGACTAGGAGGAGGAGGAGGAAGAAGAAGAGGAGGATGAGATGAAAAGGAGGAGGAGTAGGACAAACTCACACAAACTGCTCCCTAGGTTCAGCAGTAACAATAGTCAGCAAGCCCGTGGTAACCAAGGTAACCACCAGTGGTAGCCCCAACCTGCAACGCGATGTGAGAAGTTATTTTGGTGGTAGAGTAATAGTTGTGTAAGTAGAGTGGTAGCAATAATAGTGATTAGTAATCATCATCATCATCATCATCATCATCATCATCATCATCATCATCATCATCATCATCATTATCATCATCATCATCAACAGCAGCAGCAACAACAGCAGCAGCAGCTTAACACTCTCAATACTACTACTACTACTACTACTACTACTACTACTACAACTACTACTAGTAATTATCAACATCATCATCATAATTATCATCATCATCATCATAAAATGAATCATTCAATCTGAAAAGGGTATTCTGGAATAGCACCAAAAGATGCAAGCAGAAAAAGAAGAAGGAGGAGAAGAAGAAGAAGAAGAAGAAGAAGAAGAAGAAGAAGAAGAAGAAGAAGAAGAAGAAGAAGAAGAAGAAGAAGAAGAAGAAGAAGAAGAAGAAGAAGAACAACAACAACAACAACAACAACAACAACAACAACAACAACAAAACAACGAATAAGATGAACAAGAACAAGATCAAAAAGAACACAAAACTAAACCTTTTTTTTATTTTTAGATTTTAATGCTTTATTGTCCCTTTTTATCGGGAAATTCTGGGCCGTCTCCCCTGTGGAAGGCGTAGTCACAGCCTGTGGCGCGCCCAAACCCAACCTACCTAACATTAGTTGTGATTTTTTAAATTTAGAAATTCTTTAAATTTTTGAAATTATTTTTGAAATTTTGCTGGGGGAGCAAACCGTTGTAACCGGGGGTTCGCGTAGTTGAGGTAAACCCTCAGCCGTCCCCCGCGTGGGATGTCTTTATTGTAAAGTGACTGGCCGGTGGAGGGCGTTCAATTTTCCCACTAGGGTTGTTTCAGCAGATCTTTTATGCGGATCGGGGGTTGTCCGGTCCTGATTTGGCTCGGAGGAGTCCGCTGGACCTAAAGCAACAATAAATCAATCAAAAAAAAACCGAGTCGAAAGTAAATAATATTCGGAGAAACATAACGCCCCGATGCAGGATTGAACCCACACCTGTCAGGCGCCATTGGTTTCTGGCCTGTGGATAAGGCAAGTTAGTCCCGCCTTAGCCCACTTGGCCACAACGCTCGCTCTTAAAAATCTCCAAATAAATAAAAATTTGATATTTTAATTCTTCAATCAGTCGTGATATATAGATTAATGTTAAGTAGTAACAACAAGAAAACCTGCAGGTTACTAGAAAAGAACCCTCAACTGTATGTTCCAACGAAGGCTTGCCAGAGAAAATTAATACTGCACATCTTGTCATCTAAATAATTCAACTTTATGTTCCAGCAAAGGCTTGCTAGTGAAAAACTACTGCACATCTTGTCATCTAATAATTTACCTTTTCCAATCAGAACGACTGCAAATGGCAGACTTCTAAGATTAACAAGATATAATTATGTAATTATAATCTATAATTATAATCATATATATATATATATATTTCGCCTTTTGAAATAATCACTCTATATATTTTTTTTAATCTCTTCTTTTATCTTCCTTTCTTTCATTACTTTTTCTTTCTTTTTTGTTTTGTTTTCTTTCTTGTTTCAAATATTATTGTAATTTTATTTCATTTGTTGCATTTTATTTACGCACGTTATGCTAACTTTCTCACGCAGCGTCCCACCTGTCACTTACCTACTGGAGGTCCGCATGTTGGCGATGTCCCACGGCTTCCACGTGGTTCAGTCGCCTGTCCCCGGGTTTTATAGGGCAGTGATCGATACAAAATCTAACTCGAGGCGCCCACTCACAGCCTTTGGGCTCAAAGCCTGACGCCCAGACAACTCAACACCACCGTGGGCGTCAAGGTATGGGGGAGAAGGTGCGTGCTTGGTGCGTTTGTGTAGCCGGCAAACTCCCGTCTAGGACATGAGCGTCATGATCTTTAAAGTTCGTGCAAAGCCATTCAAATTACCTGAGACAGAAGTGCAGCAAGCAGGACAAGCCTTTACCTCAAAATGTATTATACGATCTGATTGGTTGGGGCATTTTTGCGCAGCCAGCCAATTTACCTGAGACAGACACGCAGCCGACACGTTTAACCTCTATATTTATCATGTGATGTGATTGGTTCAGACAATTTTGGTCAGCCAATCGTACTGCATGAGACAGATTATCTAGTAGCCAAGGCACTTAATACACTCAGGTTGAAGGAACAGTTCATTGGTGTCCCCTATGTGTCCGGGGACGTTAATTTACCAACTAACAGTTCATTGTGGGTCCTCATGTGTAAACCAACCTATTACCACTCCTACCTTATCAGGGAGGTCCATCACCACAGTTTCCTTTCCTCAAATCAACTTTCCAATGTACTAGATCTACTACCCCCTCCCCATAACTATCCCAACCCTCCACATTGTTGGATACCGTCACCCAACGCATTGTTGGTCCGAACCAATATATTCATTCAAACTGACAACAGATCCCCTCCCCCACGCCTTTAACTCCCTCCCCCTCCTCGTCTTTCCCCACACGCACAATTCATTATACCTGCATTATGTCATTCCCCCCCCCATTCCGCATCACCCACCCCATCACCCTCTCCCCAACGTGCAACCCACACCCCTTAGCAGGGAAAACAAATATACAGGTCTGTTATTTCAATTTGTTAGTTCTCATGGACTATCCTTTACCTTTGACCTTGTTCGTCGCACTGATCGGAGGAGTTCGCAGTCTGTGAGAACTGCTTACTCAGACACGTTACGCCCAATGTACGTACCCAGGCGGTTGTTACGCCCGAGGTTTTGTTTTTACCTAGAAGGCGAAAGCGGTGTGAAGGTATGCTGGCTAAAATGTTATAACAAAATAGAATCAGACGCTAATTAAAAAAAAATATTAGTTCAATTATGATTGATTGTTTTGTGCACTTATCAGTGGGTTTTGTTTGTAATGTAGGCCTGTTGTTAAAGCACAGTAACTCAAGAAAACTTGATTCCAGCGAACATGTGACTACGTTGGAGAGAAAACTGCTAAATATAATTATTACAAAAACGCAGTCCATTGGATCGATATCAACTAACACTGATTGTGTACACCCTTTATGGGAAAAAGGCATAATGACTGGATCTATCGTGCAGAACTACCAGAACAAAATTAAAGGGTACTCATGTACTCACTGTTACGCCTTCCAGATTTTTCAAATAATTCTGCGGGGCCCAAAACAGACTGCTTCTGGGAGCCGTAACACGATACGCAAAGATTTATCATTCGTTTCCTTTCCACATTTCCTTTTGATTACAAACATAACATTTAGGCTTACTCTGATAGATTGTTGTGATTTCTTTTTTGTTTCCGTCCCCTAGTGCGGGTGCCGGGGGGTTTCAGTTTAAAAAATTTAGTGCTTTAAATTCCCAATGTCACTGTCTTTCTCCTTTGTTCTTTCTCATTCCTACTCTGTTCTATCAATCTACTACACTATCTTCTTCTTCGCTAGACCAGTCACCTAACTTTTTTCTTGAAAACTCTTCTGGGAAAAAACTCATTTGTGTGTCTGGTGAATCAGCTTGGGAATATTGGACGCTTTCTGCCAGGTGGTCACTGGGGCTTCATATGATGTTATTATTTGGCAATGTACATGAAAGTATTTTATATGTATGTGTTTTGTTCATATTTTATAATGATGTTTGTATTCTATTTTGTTTTTGTAAACGGGGGTTCGATAAATTAGAGTATAGCCTCAGCGTCCCCTGCGTGGGATGTCTTTATTGTAAAGTGACCGGCTGGTGGAGTGCCTTCAGTGTTACCACTAGGATTGTTTCGGCAGATCTTTTATGCGAATCATGGGTGAGTCCTCTTTCAGCAAAGTTATGGACATGATTTTGTGGTCCTGATTCGGCTCTTTGCAGTCCGCTGGACCCTGTAAGCAATGAATAACTAACTAACTAACTTCTTTGTTTCCGTACATAATGTTGGTCTGTAAAGTAGCCTATGTTTTATTTTTTCCGATGAACAGGTCAATGCACTACATATACAAGTGACATTTGCGGTATCTTCGAATTTCTCTCCTACAAAACTAAATCTATCCCGGTTAGTTTTAGGTTAGGTTAAATTTATACTAGCAAGTGGCAGAGGACTTTAGTGGTTTAAGCGTGTATAGCATGATGCAAAGTTTGACGAAATGCCTGATAGTGAGCATACCCACACGCCACGTCGATGTCCTGGGTACAAAATCTGACGTAACAACCGTCTGGGTACGTTTATTCGGCTATGACTCCACCGTGGTTCATTTTCCTTAGATCTTGGTTACAAACTCAGCTAGTGCTTAATTTTTTTTAAATAATATTTGAAAATAACACTTTATATTCTTTTGGAAATAATTGGAATAAGTCAGCTAACTGTTAGCAATCAAATGTGGCAACACTAAAAGGGGGTCTGGAGCGTAGTGAGCTCAGTGGTGTATGCAGTAGAGCTGGCTACCGTGGGTTGGAGTCGTACCGGTATTTTTAGGTCGTATCGGTATTTCGTACCGGTATACCGCGATTTCAAGTGTTACAATCAAATGGGATATGGCACTGACAGTAGTGACCGACGCAAAAGAAAGATTATCATACACTTCAAAACAGTTTCAAAAACCTAATTTCCTAGAAACTGAAGCTTTATTATTGCTTGAACGCCTTCCAAACAAATTATGATAAATCACTATGTAGAACATCAGCAAACTTTAAACCACAAAATAAAAATAAAACAAAAAAAACAGTCAACGGGAAAGGTCTTTAAGAACTTTAAAAGTTCAGAAGGATTGGAGACTGGTACCATGCTCAAACACGTGGATAAGCTGCTGTTATATAAGTTCTTCTTCAAGAACAATTGCCTTTCCACGTGTTTGGGCTTTAGACTCGCTCTCTGGGCGGACAAGATGTGGCGTTATGACAACAGGGGGCGAGGAAGAAGAAGAGGAGGAGGAAGAAAAAGAGGAAGAAGAAGAAAGAGTAGTCAGCCATGTAGAAATATCTCCTGACAGTGAAGGGGTCACATTAGAGAAGCTGAGTGTGGGGTTCCTTAACAAGGAGGGCTGACGGTCATTTGTGGATACGGCAAATACAACGTATAGTGAGATGATATGAACTAGGTAACATGGAAATTGGGTGCCGGGGATGGAAAGAGGATGATCCAGTATGTTGGGGATGAAAGCTAGCGTGGTGGTTAGAGGCGGAGGGCAGGGAGTGTCGAACCTGGTGAGCTGGCTCGATCTCCGTCGCCTGTCACAGTCATGATCAAGGCAAAGAAACGCCTACTGCAGCCAACCAAAGAGACATCATCAATATTATTGCTTGTATCCTGTAAAAATGTTTCACGTGAAATCGTGTCAGCGGCGTTAATTAGGCCTTAGCGACTGTATTTTACGGCTACATAATTTTATTACAGGTCCGAACATTTGGAATCCAAAGCTTCTTTACCATTTACGGGCAGTGAAAGTTCGGACATTTTCGCATATAAGATTGTCGCGAGTTCTTTTATAATTTTTGTTTCGTAAAATATGGCTGATGTTGTCTTTTCCAGCATTTAATAACGACCGACTCATGTGTAGTATCCTGGCTGTAGGCATATACCACGTGAAAAGAGGTGAACAATTAAGGTCCTACCTGTTTTTTGAATGAGACTCGTTATTTTCTTCACTCCGACGATTCGACTTAAGATGACACGACTAACGCTGCAAGCGCCGCTTGGAATAAGGGCAGTCTGGAGTAGTTGGCTAACGATGTAGCGTACGTGTTATAATGATGTAGCATACACATGTAGTAATGATGTAGCCGGTAGAAATCCTAGACGGGTGTTGCGCTGACTGACATTTGCAGGGTCTGCACTTTTCACTACACAATCATTTAGTCAGCATTTCGTGGTTGTTGATATGACGACTTTCTCTCTCTCTCTCTCTCTCTCTCTCTCTCTCTCTCTCTCTCTCTCTCTCTCTCTCTCTCTCTCTCTCTCTCTCTCTCTCTCTCTCTCTCTCTCTCTCTCTCTTTCCATACCTCTTACGCACACTCACTCCGATGATCTTATTCCGTTTGACAGGAATAAAGAAAGGAAATGATCATACACACACACACACACACACACGGACGCACGCACGCACCTTCACACCCATACCCACCCACCGACACACACACACACACACCTACAAACGCGCGTGCGCCGAAATAATGAAATATATTTATAAATAAATAAGCTTAGTTGATATGCCTGAATTAAGAAAACAATTATATAAAAATAAGCACAATAGCATTTTTTTTAAAATATTAAAAGTAGCCTATGTCCGGAAGGATGTATTATTATTATTATTATTATTATTATTATTATTATTATTATTATTATTATTATTATTATTATTATTATGGCAAATTGACGCCTAATCTAAACAAAGCCCTAGTAGGCGTTTACAAAGTCAAAAATTTACAACTAATCAAAAAGAAAACATACAAAACAAGAAAATAAGATAATTTTTTCACTGATAACCACCATCTGCAAAACACACACACAGACACACACACACTGTGACGACACGAGTTTTCAGATAGCAGGGAGAATTATACTTTTTACGAAGTTACACTTCTCCGTATATAGTGTACATAGAATAGCGTGACCGATTTACTTTTTGCGTATGAAAGTGCAGTTTCGTAAAGTCCGTGCGTAACGTAGAAGACAGGGGGTAGGCCAAATTCAGAACAGGGATACGCGTAATAAAGAATGTGCATACTGACGAGAGCTCGACTATTTGCTTGTGGCCGGTGCGTTTTTGGTATGGCAGAGTGGTTTGAGATGCTTTTGCGAGAAGGACGAATCTAACCAGGCAGCAACCCTGTGACAGAGGTCATTGTAGTGTAGGGTACTGTTGGAAGGGTGTGTTTATTGTCTATATAGCCACCCAAGGTCTTATGCCCTCGTCGGGATAAGGATGTTTAGAGTTCGAGAGGAAGGATATTAACTGCCATTTGTCAATGAATGTAGAGTTATATTCTTAAGGTGTGTGTCTTTCTCGATTGAACACCCACCAAGACTTAGTGTCTGTGACAGAGCTAAGGTGACCTCATCTTCAGTTATAAGTGTTATTTGGAAAGTGAAATAACCAGCAATAGCAAGACAAAGTGACTCTCAAAAGACTAACCAGTTGTATTTGTGACAGTGCTGTGTTGTGTTGTGGTGTTGGGGGAAAGGTGTGTCACGAGCCGGGGCCTAAAAGGTGAGCAAACCCTGTTATTCAATTCCTTAGTGGCGCACTCCGAGAACTGCGTACGCGTATGAGTGGTGATGAGTGTGGGGAAGGGGATGTATTTTAGGATGCATAATGAATTTTGTTGATTTTATATGATTTTCTTATGATTTTCTTATTGTATATGTGATGGGGAAATGTCGTTGCTGTTGCTGTTATAAAAGTGGGTCAAAGGCGACGATTGGGAATATAGAGAGAGAGAGAGAGAGTGGGGGTGTATGTATGGAGAGAGCGATAGAATGTATTATACTGAAGAAAGATGAAGTGATGATTATGAAGGAAGCATGTTTACAGTATAGTATGGCAAGGTAGTATGGATGAAGGGAGATAATCGTGATGTGTTATAACCGTTGGGGGTGATGGCGATGATGAGGGTGAGAGGGATGAATCAGGACTGTGTGATTGAAGTGTGGTTGCAATGATTATGTACATTTATATAAATGTTTGTGTTTATAGAAGATGTGAATTATTAAGCACCAAAGGTTGATTTATATTATTGAAATGTGTGTATAGCATCTTGTATTATTATCATGGTATTCATATACAGGTCAAGATGGTGGACGGAGGACGGCGTGTTATATTATATTATATAGTGTTTATTGTTGTAAGCAGGCTGTTAAGACTGTGTATATGCTTACAGGTTTGGGCTGTTACTTCTAAGCATTATTTCAACGCTGTTGCTTCTGATGTTACTTCTTATGCTGTACTTATGTTGCTGTTGAAGTTTTGTTGCTGTCGTTGACGCTGATTGGTTTCTAGCCAGCCTGGGGTGTGCCTTTGCCTCTACAGCCGAGAGGTGTTGTGGTGGTCTCTGCCACTGCTGCAGGTTTTGCCTATGTATCGAGGCAACACTATTACAGGAGGTTTTCACACCTAATTCATGCACACACAGACTCACACTGCATCACACCTAAAAACATATTCATTTAGTTAGAAGAATCATCCGCTTATTGTGAAAGAGACTGTTTAGCTCTCTGAGCTACTTGACAAGAACATTGGAACAGTGCTTCTGTGCTACAGCTTCACCTAGATAGTAGTTTATGCTTAAAGATTCAAATGCCATTGCTTATTATTTGAAGATTTACATTTTGAATTGATTTATTGATTGTGATTTTGTTGTACACATTTTGTAAAGAAACTGTCGTTGTTTAGTTCTGTTTGGGGTTTGTTACAAGGGGAGGTAATTGTTAGTTAGTATCGGGACGGGGGGTCTTGTTAGGGGTTGAAGGGGGGGTTAGTTCCCATTTGTCCTGTGTTTGCTTGTAAATTGTGGAATAAAAGAGTGTGATTGTATTCTGGCATTTGTGTTAGTTTATTTTGTTTGAGTTTTATTCCTTTGCACTCGCTTTATGTGCTGAAGTCACGGAACCCGCTCGGGGGACGTGACATTTTGGTGTCAGAAGTGGGATAGACTCATCTTATTTTGTTAGGGTAGTGCCAGATGTGTATGTTGTGTACTTGAGTTGTGTGAAAGGGTACGCAGCGGGCGGTTGGCGGGAGTGTGGGTGTATTGCACTAGGGATCACACTCGGAGTGCAGCATTAACGGGGAATTGGGTTGCAGGGTTCACTTGCTCGCCTTTAGGGGTACAACGGTGAACGATTCCTCGGCTTCTGTGACTGTTGTGTTGCGTATTCATTCTGTTAGGTGTTTGTATCAGTTAAGTGTTATTTGTTTTGTGTATTACTAACATTTGTTCTTCCCTTCTTTTCCGACATGGCTACGCGGGATGCCCGAGCCGCGATGCGCCGCGACGCTAGGACCCGTAAGGAGGAAGCTGAGCAGGAGGAGCAGGACTTCGGTGATGACGGCTCAGTGACAGGGTTGTTGGAGGAACCTTACGCAGTGAGTACTCAAATGACTATGCCTAAGATGTATGCCAAATCGCCCGGTTCACAGAGCAAAGTCGAGGTCGCGCTCGGTGATAGTGAGAGATTTAGACAGATTGGGGAAAGTCTGGGTTTCCGTGATGGAGCGTTAGCGCACTACGTAGTGAGCGAGTTGAGGAGGGAAGAAGAACGGAGGGAGAGGGAGGAAGAGAAGAGAGAAAGAGAAGACGATCGTCGTCGGATGGAGGCTAGACTAGAGGCCAGACTGGACGCGGAAAGAGAAGCTAGGCAGGCAGAAAAGCGACAGAGGGAGGCAGACCAGCGTCGGTTGGAACAGAGGTTGGAAGACGAGAAGAGGGAAGAAAGGGCAGCTAAGGAAGAGGAAAGAAGAATGTTCGAGATGAGGCTAGAGGAGGAACGTAGAGCCAGAGATGAAGACAGAGCTGATCAGAGGGAGAATAGGGTTAGAGATAGAGGGGCAAACTATTCAGTCAAGCTGAAACCCTTGGAGGAGAGGGAGGATGTGGAGGCCTACCTCCAGATGTTCGAACGGATGGCTGAGGTTCAGGGTTGGAGGAGGGAGGTATGGGCGGTTAGGCTAGCGCCTTTGTTACAAGGGGAAGCCCGGGATACTTACCTTCGTCTAACGCCTGAGCAAGCCCAGGATTTCGACACCGTGAGAAACGCTCTGTTAAAACGCTTCAGGAAGGACGCCGATTACTATCGTAGGCAGTTTCGAGAGGCCAAGAAGGAGGCTGCAGAGACATTTCCTCAGCTGGTAGTGAGACTAGGGTCGTTGGTGAAGAAATGGTTTTCGCTCGCCGACAAAGACATCACCGATGTAGAACAGGTACTAGACACCTTCATTGGAGAGCAGCTTTTCTCCATCATGACTACCGAGTTAGAGATCTACGTGAGGGAGAATCTGCCTGAAACTAGCCATGCCGCAGCAGAGTTAGCACAGCGTGTGGTAGACGCCAAGCGGGCAGCGTCGGCACCGGCACCCGTACTGCCCAGTCAGAGACGCAGTTTTCCCAGACGACCGGAGGCTCCTCAGCAACCTAGCAACAGGGGAAGTCAGGGTCAGAAGACAGGGAGGACAGAAGGGGGTAGTGGGGTACGTCGTTGCTACCGATGTGGGTCGGAGAAGCATGTGGTCAAGGACTGTAAGGTCAAACCTCAGACAGTAGGCCAGGTTACAGTGGGACGGACTATTTCCACGGAGACCGCACCTCGGGCTAGCGTGTGTGCAATCAAACCTTATGATCCATGGGGCCAAGGTAGGGCGAATGGGCAGGACGTTCGAGTGTTGAGAGATACAGGGGCGGAGATAGGGGCAGTCGCGAGCAGGTTAGTCAAACCAGCTGATTTGACGGGTCGGACTGTCGAGATTTGCTTGGCGAATCGATCGAACGTGGGTCTGCTACCTACAGCTTGGGTGGAGTTGGATTGTGCGCTGGTCAGGGGGAGAGTGGAGCTGGTGGTTTTCGAGGACGGGCCCGATATCATCCTGGGTAACTGGGTAACGTTTGATAGCGGGTAAAAAAGAGTCCTGTTTCCTTGTTCGGAGGTGAATGCGCGATGGCTGCAGCAGTGCAGACCCGGGCGCAGGTGAAGGCCGAGAAGAAGAGGGAGGTACCCTTAGCAGTGGTCGAACCATCCCAGATCTCTGTTAGCACCCCAGAGCTGATCAAGATGCAAGAGACCGACGAGACGCTCGCGAAGGCGAGAACGTTGGCACAGAGTGGTGGGGCGATAGCGTCAGGTAGAGCGTCGGCAGAGTTTCGCAAGAAGAAGGGGGTGTTATACCGGGTACACACGAAGAGAGGTAGCCAGGTCACGCAACTGGTAGTCCCGAAACAGTTGAGAGGGGGATCCTTCAGTTGGCTCATGATCCACCCATGGCTGGGCATTTGGGAGGGAAACGTACCAGGGAGCGGATCTGGGGAACATTCTATTGGCCAGGGATGTGTGCCGAGGTACGGAGGTATTGCGCCAGTTGTCCAGAATGTCAGAAGGTAGTACCGAGGGGACGGGTGAGGAAGGTACCACTACAGCAACTTCCGCTGGTGGACGAGCCATTTCAGAGGGTGGCTGTAGACATTGTGGGACCCATCAAACCCAAGTCAGATCGGGGTAACATGTACATCCTAGTGGTAGTAGACTATGCCACACGCTACCCCGAGGCTGTACCGCTCAAGGGCATAGAGGCAGAGAGGGTGGCAGAAGCGCTGTGGGAGATTTGGTCGAGGGTGGGCGTTCCTAGGGAAGTTTTGACAGATCAAGGGACGCAATTCATGTCTGAAGTCATGCGGGAAATGAACAGACTACTGTCGATCCACGGGAAAGCTACCACACCGTATCATCCACAGTGCAACGGACTGGTTGAGCGATTCAACGGGACGCTAGTGTCCATGCTCAAGAAGTTAGCCACAGAACAACCTACAGCGTGGGACCGCTACATTCCAGCGCTACTGTTTGCATACCGAGAAGTAGCACAAGAGTCCACAGGGTTCTCTCCCTTCGAGCTTCTATATGGAAAGACCGTGCGGGGACCGATGGCTGTGTTGCGAGACCTATGGACCAAGGAGATACAAGAGGAGGAGGTGAAACTGAGTAGCCAGTATGTGGTAGACTTGCGTAATCGCATCGAGGAGACATGTAAGTTGGCGCAAGGAAACCTCAGAACCGCGTCAGCCAAGCAGAAGCGGCACTTTGATAAGAAAGCGAAACGGCGTTTGTTCAACGCGGGGGATCAAGTGTTGCTGCTGTTGCCAGAAAAACACAACAAGTTGCAACTAGCATGGCGAGGACCGTACGAGGTGATCGAACGCGTGGGAGAGTGCGACTACCGGATCAGGATGCGTGGGAAAAGCAAACTATACCACGCCAATCTCTTGAAGAAGTTCCATACCAGGGCGACGGTGGCCACGATCGTCGTGGACGACGAAGGGGTAGAGGAGGAGGAAACCATGCCAGTGGTTGGGAATATTCCGGTGACCACCGTGACGGCATCGGCGATCACACCGACCGTGTCAGAGACACCCCGTGGCGGAAAGACGGAAAGAAGCTGGAATGCACCATGATCTACGATCAGCAGGGGCGACGATCACATCAGGGGAGATAAGTGCAGGTTGATGAAGTGGGCAATTCGTTTACACCCATCGTTTGGGGTTGTAGAGCGTACTCCAGGGAAGGACGATCGACCAGCAGCTTTTCTCAGTAGGAGTATTAGGTAGCATAGGGGTATTGAAATTCGCGTCGTAGTTAAGGTTCTTCAAGGTGTTAAGAACTGAGGGGGGGGGGGGGGGGGGGTTGTGTGACGACATGAGTTTTCAGATAGCAGGGAGAATTATACTTTTTACGAAGTTACACTTCTCCGTATATAGTGTACATAGAATAGCGTGACCGATTTACTTTTTGCGTATGAAAGTGCAGTTTCGTAAAGTCCGTGCGTAACGTAGAAGACAGGGGGTAGGCCAAATTCAGAACAGGGATACGCGTAATAAAGAATGTGCATACTGACGAGAGCTCGACTATTTGCTTGTGGCCGGTGCGTTTTTGGTATGGCAGAGTGGTTTGAGATGCTTTTGCGAGAAGGACGAATCTAACCAGGCAGCAACCCTGTGACAGAGGTCATTGTAGTGTAGGGTACTGTTGGAAGGGTGTGTTTATTGTCTATATAGCCACCCAAGGTCTTATGCCCTCGTCGGGATAAGGATGTTTAGAGTTCGAGAGGAAGGATATTAACTGCCATTTGTCAATGAATGTAGAGTTATATTCTTAAGGTGTGTGTCGTTCTCGATTGAACACCCACCAAGACTTAGTGTCTGTGACAGAGCTAAGGTGACCTCATCTTCAGTTATAAGTGTTATTTGGAAAGTGAAATAACCAGCAATAGCAAGACAAAGTGACTCTCAAAAGACTAACCAGTTGTATTTGTGACAGTGCTGTGTTGTGTTGTGGTGTTGGGGGAAAGGTGTGTCACGAGCCAGGGCCTAAAAGGTGAGCAAACCCTGTTATTCAATTCCTTAGTGGCGCACTCCGAGAACTGCGTACGCGTATGAGTGGTGATGAGTGTGGGGAAGGGGATGTATTTTAGGATGCATAATGAATTTTGTTGATTTTATATGATTTTCTTATGATTTTCTTATTGTATATGTGATGGGGAAATGTCGTTGCTGTTGCTGTTATAAAAGTGGGTCAAAGGCGACGATGGGGAATATATATATATAGAGAGAGAGTGGGGGTGTATGTATGGAGAGAGCGATAGAATGTATTATACTGAAGAAAGATGAAGTGATGATTATGAAGGAAGCATGTTTACAGTATAGTATGGCAAGGTAGTATGGATGAAGGGAGATAATCGTGATGTGTTATAACCGTTGGGGGTGATGGCGATGATGAGGGTGAGAGGGATGAATCAGGACTGTGTGATTGAAGTGTGGTTGCAATGATTATGTACATTTATATAAATGTTTGTGTTTATAGAAGATGTGAATTATTAAGCACCAAAGGTTGATTTATATTATTGAAATGTGTGTATAGCATCTTGTATTATTATCATTGTATTCATATACAGGTCAAGATGGTGGACGGAGGACGGCGTGTTATATTATATTATATAGTGTTTATTGTTGTAAGCAGGCTGTTAAGACTGTGTATATGCTTAAAGGTTTGGGCTGTTACTTCTACGCATTATTTCAACGCTGTTGCTTCTGATGTTACTTCTTATGCTGTACTTATGTTGCTGTTGACGTTTTGTTGCCGTCGTTGACGCTGATTGGTTTCTAGCCAGCCTGGGGTGTGCCTTTGCCTCTACAGCCGAGAGGTGTTGTGGTGGTCTCTGCCACTGCTGCAGGTTTTGCCTATGTATCGAGGCAACACTATTACAGGAGGTTTTCACACCTAATTCATGCACACACAGACTCACACTGCATCACACCTAAAAACATATTCATTTAGTTAGAAGAATCATCCGCTTATTGTGAAAGAGACTGTTTAGCTCTCTGAGCTACTTGACAAGAACATTGGAACAGTGCTTCTGTGCTACAGCTTCACCTAGATAGTAGTTTATGCTTAAAGATTCAAACGCCATTGCTTATTATTTGAAGATTTACATTTTGAATTGCTTTATTGATTGTGATTTTGTTGTACACATTTTGTAAAGAAACTGTCGTTGTTTAGTTCTGTTTGGGGTTTGTTACAAGGGGAGGTAATTGTTAGTTAGTATCGGGACGGGGGGTCTTGTTAGGGGTTGAAGGGGGGGTTAGTTCCCATTTGTCCTGTGTTTGCTTGTAAATTGTGGAATAAAAGAGTGTGATTGTATTCTGGCATTTGTGCTAGTTTATTTTGTTTGAGTTTTATTCCTTTGCACTCGCTTTATGTGCTGAAGTCACGGAACCCGCTCGGGGGACGTGACACACACCCCCACACGCACGCACGCACACATAATCACTTCTATAATAAAGAAAACAAAAAATCAATTAAATTAGTCACTGCGAGAAGCTTTAGCACACCAACCATATTCAAAAACAATCAAGATTAAAGACTATGATGGAAATAAATAAGTTTTGAGATGTTTTTTGAAAGTTGGCAGGGAGGGTGAATGACAGATGAAGTGGGGGAGCTGCATGGTTCCAGCTAGCTAGGTAACAGGGGCTTGATAAGAGATAGACCTTTGGCCAAAAGTTTTTGTCCTATAATATAAAATAAATTCTAATAAATAAATAAACCTGTTTCATAACGTTCTACCTTTTGCTTAGCTTCCCAAATCTCTTTCGTTTCTACTTATTAATTAAACGTTTAATCCTATACATTCTTATGTTTACACGTGCTCGTTTTTTCTTATTCCGCCGTTCAAAAGAAAAGAGGGGGAAAAAATCTCAAACTAGTATTAGGTTAATGACTGGTAATGTTTATATCAGAAAGAGAATAATGATAGGAACTATTTAAGACATCTCACACGCATCCAACTCCCATTTACGTCCTCTTCCCCTCCAGAAGTAGATTTTTTTTTTTTTTTTTTTAATCAGTTTATAGTCCCCTCTCTTCCCAATAAGGATTTTCAGAGAGGAGACTACTTTGAAAACCGAGATCGTTTTTGTAGCATTTAATTCAAGGAAAGTAACTTTGTCTGGAAACACAGACGTCTCGAAGTAACCTCCCTTTCAACTTGAGTAACTCGTGTGTGCTTGCTAGTCCGAAAATGGTGAGGATCTATTAGTTTTCGGTAGCGTATTCAATGGCAACAGCAACAAACATGGCTTGAGATCGTCAGTTCACCTACAGTTTTGCAACATGATGCAACGCTGGCGGCTTTTCCGTGCTATTTGCAGAGGAGGTTTCACTCGCGCTGCATCATTATCAGTGTGTCATTCACATTGTCACAACACAACACGAAGTCGGCGAACAGCTTTCCTGACGACCACTACAGTTCAGCTGAAAGTAAGGAGGCATTCTGAAGCTTTCCTCTCTGATGATTTTGTCGTGTATGTCGTATTGTTTGGTAACTTTTCGTTCATTTTATCAATATCCTACTGTTATGTACGACTTTTGTATCATATATGTCAGAATGGGCTCAATATTTCTTTGTTAAATTATGTTTCTTTCTGCTTAGTGTCTGTGTCATTACTACTAGTACTACTACTGTACTACTAGTTACTAGTACTGCTAGATTTAACAACTATTGGGTAAAACTGTTATTCACATATTGATTTTTTTTACATTCTTTCACATCTCAAGCCTCAGCGTTTTGCTCGCACTGATCAACGCAAGCCAGACCCAAGCAACACTTTTACAGGGTTCACCATGAATGGGGAGAGTGACGGGTGGCTGACGTTTGGCAGTTACAGCATCTTTGTGTGGTCATTGTCTGGTGTGGAGACCTGCATTGTCATCAAGGCGGACGACCTGAAATTTGCACTGGATATGGGCTACTCTGTTCCACAGAGCATCTCCTGCAATAATGTCTTTATCACGTGAGTATTTTGGGTGTAAACGTTGACCTTTGGCTTTGGGTATAAAATCTGTGGATGAAACCCCTTATGTTCCAGTAAAATTCTTTTAGTGTAATTGAGTGCTGGCCAGTGCATGTGTATCCTTGTGGTAAATAGAGCAGCATAGACATTAATGTTAATATAATATAAATTATAATATACTGTATCATGTTAATAATTATTATGTAATAAATATAATATAGTAATTAATATAAATTATAATATAATATTATAAATTTCTCTAATCTAATCTGATATGATATTCAAATTAAAACGCTGTAAAATCATTATTTCTTATTACTTTTGTCGGTAGTCACGGTCATATGGATCACATTGGAGCTCTGGTCAACCACGTGGCCAAGCGTGGCCTGTTTTCCATGAAGAAAGCACGGTACTATGTGCCGCCCCACCTGGTGGAACACATCCAGACCATCATGAAGACCAGCTACACAATGGCAAGCACCACAGATGCTCTGAATGAAGTGAACGTCCTGCCCTTTGGATTGGAAGACACTGTGGAGGTTAGTGGTCCTGTAAGAGATTTATTAAAGAAAGGTACTAAAACTAAAAGTTTTCCGCCTAACCTTTCAATACAATACAATACAATACAATACAACTTTATTCATCCCAAAGGGCAATTACATTATTATGTTTATGAGGCTGCATAAAAGATACTCAAAAAAATGTATCATAAACCATTTTTTGTAAAAAAAACAACAAACAAAACAAAACAAAACAATAAATACATAAATTTAAAAAACATCACACAAGCACACCACGCGAATCAAGATCACAAGTGATATTACAGAAATCAACAAAATTCAACAAGTTGATTAAAAAGTGCAGCCAGTACACATAGACACTAAAGGGAGACTCTCACTATATAACAAATAAGACCCCCAAAGTGCCGAAAACTAAAAGCGGTATGTACTATTAAGAAGTCGGATTGCACTGGGAATAAAAGATTTGGAACGCCGATTTCCCTTACAGATTGGCATAGCATATCGGCGTCTGGACGGCAACAGTGTGAACTCGGTTTTCAAACAATGTTCCTGATGACTATTAAGGATGCTCCCGGTTTTCCGTAAGATCTGCTGATCACAGAAAGAAGAAAGATCTCTCTGCCTAACTCCAATGATCTTTGAGCAGACATTGACTATACTATACAGACTGTTCCTATCCTTCACAGTCAGACCGTGAAACCAACAGATAAAAGAAAAAGTCAGCAAACTTTCAATAAAAGACTGGTAAAACAAACTGAGGATCTTTGTGTTTACAGAGAAGGATTTTAGTTTCCTAAGAAGATACATTCTTTGCTGACCACGTTTGACAAGACTGTGGGTGTTGACATCAAATTTCAGCTGACTATCAAAAACTGTACCCAAATAATTATATGTGTCAACAACTTCCACATCTTCACCATGAATAACACATGGACGGACATCATCCTTCACTCTCCTAAAATCAAAAAGCATTTCTTTTATTTTAGACACGTTCATTTCCAAAAAATTATTATCGCACCAGTTAACAAAATCAGAAAGGGCAAGACCATGATCGTTTTCCGGGCCCTGAAAAAGAGACAACAAAGCGGAGTCATCTGAAAATTTAACTAAAAACCTACACTCTTGGGTACTTCTGCAGCTGTCGGTGTACAAAATAAAAAGCAGGGGAGATAACACACATCCCTGATGACTCCCTGTATATGTAACAGCAATATCAGAAAAACAACCATTAACACAAACTCTCTGCTGTCTATCAACCAGAAAATCCAAGATCCACAAAACAAGTTGGTCAGAAAGTCTAAAATCCTCAATCAATCTTTCCGCCAGAATATGTGGTTGCATGGTATTAAATGCAGAAGAAAAATCTGCAAAAACGAGGCGTGCGTGCACCTTTGGTTTTTCTAGATGCTTGTACAGAGTATTTAAGATGAACAGCTTGGCGTCCTCCACCCCCCTACCAGCCCGGTAAGCAAACTTATTTTCAGTCATAGGAGAGAGAGCCATTAGGGATCCCTACCCCCATCACCACCTATCCCCTTTTTCTCAGGGCCAGCTTCATTAGAACTGTGCCCATCTCCTCTACGTTGCTGCCTCACCTTCCTTTCCTGGTTCTCAACAAGATGAACCAGGTTGTTCCGTGATCTGTTTACAAATCTGTTTTCATTTTCTGTACATTATTATTATTATTATTATTATTATTATTATTATTATTATTATTATTATTATTATTATTATTATTTAACCGTTCTTATATAGCACTTTTTCAGCTCAAGAGTTGCTCAAGGCGCTGACCGATACAGGATCTAACTCAAGCTGCCCGAGGCGCCAACTTGCAGCCTTTTGGCGCACCATAGTAACGCCCCAGACAACTGTGCACAATCCTGGGCAGCCAGGGATGGGGGAGAAGGATCTAGGTGCATGCTGGGTGTGTTCTTGTCACCGGCACTCACCCGTTTAGGACATGAGCGTCAGGATCTTTAAAGTCCGTTAAAGACAAAAGAGGCTGAGTAGAACTCCATGTGTATAGCAGGGGTACTGAAAGCCAGAACTTTCAGCTTGCTCACCGAGCTGTAAACAAGCAAAGTTACTCAGCTTAACCGCAGCATTTTTACCTTGTCCCTAAACAACTTTCACATAAAATAGTAGATCACTACACAGTTTGCCATTCAGCGAAACTTCCTAGAATCATTCATTGAAAATAGAATGACTGTATGGCAGCATAAAAAAAAGGAGCCACAGGGGAGCCTGATTGCACAGTGGATAGGGCACTGGCTTCCTATGCTAAAGGTTGAGAGTTCATATCCTGAATGGGACGAATTTATGTGACCTTAGGTACGAGATGTTTCAGGATACCGTTTTCTCTGGGTAGTCCAGTTTCCTCCCTCCCTTCAATAAAGGTGTTGCATGCAGGCAATCTAAATTATGTCAAAATAAGAAAGTAGGTACTCCAACCTTTTTTGTGATTTTCTTTAACTCAGTTTGGACACTAAGGTATTTACATAGATCTTTTTATTCTGAACACAGTGGTATATTTTTTTTCCCCCATAGGACAAATAGGTAAAAAGTTATTAATGTTTGAAAATGCCGAATGTTGGTGTTTTTTTGGCAACGTTTTGGAATGGAAGAAATTGACAACTTTGTAGTCTCAAAGTGAAGCCAATATTGATACCAGAAAGCTGATTTTTGACAGGTAACCCTTTCATATGTTATACTCCAAGCCCAATTTTCTTCAGGCCTATCCCATGTTATGTTCAGCTGTTTTGGTGCTTCAAAGTTGGGAAATCATCAAATTCGCAGTGCGTGCTGGCAAATTATAGGCCTACTAGTGTGCTACTACGCTCAGCACTCGTGTCGCTGAATAGGCCTACGAGTTCGCCATGGCCGCAAGAAAACCCGAACACCGTTTGGGTACACTTTTCTACGGCAAAGCGCTCCGCGATAGAGTAATGCACAAATTAATAAATACCCTAGTTTTATAAAGGAAAGTCTGCTCTTTATTTCTTGCTAATTTTTAATAAACTTCTAGTTAAAATCAAACTTACATCAAAACCGCTTTATCCACTTTGTTGGCTCGTAACAACACTTTCACACATCAGAGCCCACCATATTTGATATGTAAATGAAGCTAAGTATCCGAACTTCTCATTAGTTCTTATTTTTAGGCCATCCAATGAAATATCTTAAAGCAGACGCGCTGACATTTTGTTTCGGAGCGGCATTCAGCGCTCGGATAGAAGCGTATTCAAAAGCTGTTTTCTCGGAATCTTTCGCATAAACATGCATTAAAAACAACACAGATGTAAAGATAAAGCTTTCCTTTTTTTTTTTTTTTGGGAATACAGCCACTGTTCGTTTTGATGCAGTTTTACATAATTAATAATAAGTGTTGAAAGTGAAGTCAAAACTGAGTCAAAACTGCCAAGCGGACAAGAGCCAATGAAGGGCTTGGAGTACCTAAAGAAAGTGCTTTCTCTTCCGGCTTCTGCCACTGAGATCTCTTCAGATGCTTTTGAGTGAAGAAAAGGCATGTGGTTTCATCCTGTATTATTATTATTATTATTATTATTATTATTATTATTATTAATTATTAATTATTAATTATTCACTAGAGTTTGATTGCTGGATAAGACGTCGACTGATATTTGGCGATTGGGCCTGTATGAACTGTGATGTTGAGGTATCTATATCGACATTTAATTAAAACAATAATAATAAAGCTGGAAGCAATACACTCCTTATTATTTAGAGAACGTCTTTTTGTTTGCTGTGCAGTTGTCCAGCAGTTACTTCATGAAGGCGTTCCCCAGCGTCCATCGAATTCCCTGCCAGGGCTACATCCTGTACAAGACGGTGAAAAAACTCAAACCCCAATACGTAGGCCAGCCGTCTGCAGCCATCGCACACCTTGCGCGTGACAAAGCGGACATCTTTGACTTCATCACCACACCTGAAATTGCCTATACAGGTTGGATGTTCTTCACCATCATCCACACAATCATTGGTACCATCATTGTCATTATCATGACATAATCATGAAAGTCATTGTCATGAGCCGCTTCATCATCATCGCTGTAAATAATTATCATGATATATCACTTTAATTTATGTTCCGTTTTTATGCTTGTTAGCTTGTGTCTAATTTTGCAACTTGAATTTATTTGTACTGGAATGGAGAGGAATGCGCACATAAAAAAACAAACAAACAGTGATTTATTATTTATCTCTTGGAAGACTGCAGGAATCACACTGAGCAAACAACTGATTTGAAACAACACAGGAAACACACTTAGTATTGTATTTCACCAAAGAGCCATATCGGATTTTAGAGTCATCCTAATAATTGGGTTATTTTATCTTTCAATCAATGTTTGATTTTGTCTTCTTTATTTATTTATTTTTTATTATTTTGAAAGGGATGTGGATGCTATGTTATAGGAAAGGTTTTTCTATTCAAAGGGACATAACCACTGCCAAAAGACGGTGTATTGTGTATCGGTTATCACGGGTGAGATGCTTGCAATTTGATTGAGTAAATCAGAGTACCAGAGTCCGTCAGTCTTTTCATGGATACATTTGTTTGCAGTATTGATTTAACCCCTTAATTTTAACATAGAATACTCAAAACAACAAAAATAATTGTTAATTGGTTAAATGTTAACTGCTTTGTTCTATCAATTGTCACCATTTTGTTTTTGTTGACTCACATGCATAGTAAGGTGAGTCTATGTACTCACCCTCAATACCCTCCCCCTTCCCCCCTCCCACACCCCTTCCCCCCCAAAAAAATGTTTTCCAGATTTTTGCAAATCTTTGCAAGAGGAGTCCTAAATAGTCAAAATATTAACCTAAAAACAGTGTCTTTCCATCTGTCTGCTTTTCATGCGGTCTGTGCAAAACTTGAAGTGGATTAGTATGTCAGAACCTATTTCAGCTATCACAATCAAACTTGGTAAGATGGTGTGTACACATGATGCCTTATAAATGATCTTTAAATGCCTGACTTCACTTCAAAGTGAAGGTCACAGGGCCAACAAATATTATTTTCACACAAAAAAAAGGATTTATCCCACTATTTCACTTTTTTTCTAAGTTATTAATATTGAACTTACGATTCTTTGATGCATGATTGATAGATATCAATGAGACACATGTACTGTGCAAATTTGGTCAATCTCACTCCAAGGTCAAGGTCACTGGAGCTGTTTAAAGTCAGTTAGTATAGGTACTTTGAACTGACATTGACCTAAACTATAAGAGATATAAAGTCCAAACTTAGTTATTGTATTTAGAGATCATAGATTGATCTTTCATATATTTTCCGTTTTTGCGTTGATCTTGAAGGTGAAGGTCATTTTAGGCCTTGCCAAAGTATTTAAAAAAAATGTCATCATTAGGTGGAATGGCTCTATATTGACCCATAGTATGTAACACTATTGGGTTATTTGATCATACATGTGCATGAAAGGTCAATGTCATCCCAAGGTCAAAGTCACTGAATGTGAAGGTCATAACTTGTTTTGGCATAATACAACTTTTGCTGTAGTTTATTCGATAGTGCACATAAGTGTATTTGGAGCCGGAGGTCAAAGGTCAAGAGCATAGAAAGATAAAGTCGGTATTACTTTGCATTTTAATGGCATCGTTTCTTTTTTTCTGTGTACTCATTGTCATGTTAAATATTGCAAGTTCCGTTTGAGTCATATGGGCTTTGCCCTTCTAGTTTGTTTTTTTCCCCAATTGTCCTGAGCATTCTGCAAGAATGGAGCTGTGCGCATTACAAGTTTACATTATCATGAGCAGTTACACATTGAACATTGAGCCACACTTGTTGAATTGTTTATGTGAGCACTCCTTCGATTGATCATGGACTTTCACACTGTTGACACAGTGTTCTTGTATGTCTAGTTCCCAGCTGATTGAAATAATCTTAGTACATAAAAAAACGTATTTGGCTTGTAACTCCTTTAGAAGCTTTTAGCGAAATCCATGTACTAGGACGTTTCAGTCTGCTGTGCTGTATCTTCGTCTACCTTTTAGCTCTGTCTCGTCTTCTTGTGCATACACGTTGGTTTTTTTTCCCCAGGTGACACAAGCATCGAAGTGTTTCTGAACCCCCCGACCCCTGACCTGCTGAAGGTGAAGGTGCTGATAACGGAGGCCACGTACCTAGAGGCGTCGGAGACGCGCGATAACATGCAGCTCGCTTTCGAACGTGGCCACACGCACTTGCAGCAAATCTCTGACAACGCTTGCGTCTTCCGAGAGGTGGGAAACTTGGTGCTGATGCATTTCACCGTCAAACACACAGCTGACTTTATCCAGCAGTTTGTGCGTGCGAACATCGCCCCAGAGCTTAGAGACAGGGTGACCTGTGCTACCTTTGCTAAGGAACGCACATCTTGACGACTGTAGCTGTCAAACTTGACCTGTGGATGCCTGCGCTAGACAAGACATTGTCATTAATTAGGCTATTGTGGGGCTGTAATGTTGATGCTAAGGTTACTGGTCATTTTTTCTGTTTTTAAGAGGGAGGGTTGTTTTTGTTTGTGTGTGCAATGCCTGCTGGGATTTCGTTTTGTAATTACTTCTCTTGCCTTGTGAGTTGAGTTTTAGGGGGAGGGGAGGCGAGAAGTACAGCTGATAGACACATTGTTTTAATTCTCCATTATGTCTTGAGCATTGTGAGCATGAACTGTTTTTATAGAGACCTGCACTATACAAGGCTACCTCACCCTCTTCATCATCATCAGCGGCATCACCAGACCTCCACGACAACAGGAGTGAATAGTTATTTTGGCTTTCAGTTGCTTGGTTATCGTTCATTACAGTTAGAAGGGTTGTGCCACCGGCGGCTGGAGTTAGATCCTGTATCGGCCAATGCCTTGAGCAGCTCTTGAGCTGGAGAAGCGCTATATAAAAGTGGTTAAATATATTAGTCCATGCCGTCATTTAAACTTTACCAAATTGTGCTTACCCCCGTTGGGGTGCCGGGGGTTTCAGTATAAATAGTATCCCCACTTTCTGGAAATTTAGTGCTTTAAATTCCCACTGTCGCTGTCTTTCTCATTTGCTCTTTCTCATTCCTGCTCTGTTCTATCAATCTGCTATACTATCGTCTTCTTCGCTAGCCCAGTCTCCTACCTTTTTTCTTGAAAACTCTTCCGGGATAAGATTCCTTATTTGTGTATGAGGTCTGTTGGATCAGCTTGGGAATATTGGACGCTTTCTGCCAGGTGGTCACTAGGGCTTCCTATGATGTTATTATTTAGCACTGTGGGCATTTTATATGTATGCGTTTTGTTGATAATTTATAATGATGTTTGTATTCTATTTTGTTTTTGTAAACGGGGGTTCGATAAGTTGGGGTGAAGCCTCAGCCGTCCCCTGCGTGGGATGTCTTTATTGTAAAGTGACTGGCTGGTGGAGAGCTTTCGGTTTTACCACTAGGGTTGTTTCAGCAGATCTTGTATGCGGATCGGGGGTTGTCCGGTCCTGATTTGGCTCGGTAGAGTCCGCTGGACCTAAAGCAATGATAATGTAATGTAATGTAACCAAATTGTGCCAGGTTTACTGGTGGTGTTGTTTTTTCACGAGGAACTCTTGTAATCTTTGGCTGGATGTAATGCAAACCATAATATTCACTATTTTTTAACGGCTATTACACCATCCATATGATTTATCTGTGATTGAAGTTGTAGACATTTTATATTTCATTTAATTGATATGCATTTATTCCTTCGCTTATTATTTATGTATGTATGTATTTACTTATTTATATTACCATTGAATTTTGTTAGCGTTGTGGCCAAGTGGGCTAAGGCGGGACTAACTTGCCTTGTCCAGAGGCCAGAAACCAATGGCGCCTGACAGGTGTGGGATCGATCCAGCATCGGGGCGTCATTCCGAATATTATTTACTTTCGACTCTGTTCAACGTCTCGGGGGTTTTCTCTGAGTACTCCGGTTTGCATCCCTAGCAAAATTTCAAAAACACAATTAATGTTAAATATGTTGGGTTTTGGCGCGCCACAGGCTGCGACTATGCTTTCCCATGGGAGGCGGCTCAGAATTTCCCAATAAAAAGGGACAATGAAGCATAAAAAAATTAAAATTAAACTTTGTTGTTGCTTTCTTAGCTTAAGAGTGATGTAAAACAGTGTGTGGCGAAGTTGCAGTTTAAAAAATTAAATGTCAAATTTTTATCATAGAGTTGTGTATTCCCAGTAAAATTGCTTCTGCGTGTATTCTTACATTCATGTATATAAGTACATTTGGTGTCTGCAGTTGTTGTTTTTTCTCCACTCCATCCCTAGGCTGCCCTTGCGAAAATCCCAAACCTCTTTATTGAAATGTAGATATACTGATCTCTTATTTAACCTCACAGTGACCACAGCAGCCCATAATAGCTGATAATAGCTCATTGCCTGACACTGCATGAGCTAGGCGCCATTGATATTTTTTTGTAGTCTGTGGTTGTACCACATGCGTGAAATCTTGTAAGGGCATTATTTTTCATTACTGTCTTTTTTTTTTTTTTAAATATAGTTTTATTTATTAATTAATTTGTTTAGTATAGAAATGGAGACCGCATTTGCCACAAGACTTGATATTACGAGATCAACAAATGATGAGTGAAAGGTTTTAGAAACCTTGTGTGGTGGTAATAATAATAATAATAATAATAATAATAATAATAATAATAACAATAATAATAATTTTAAAAAAGTAATAGTAATAATTTATTTCTTTATATTTATATATTTTTATTTTTATTATTATTATTATTATTATTATTATTATTATTATTATTATTATTATTAGTATTATTATTATTATTTTTGTTATTATTATTATTATTATTATTATTATTATTATTATTATTATTATTATTATTATTAATATGATTATTATTATGATTATTATTAAATGAATGAACATTGAACAGTTTTAGAAACCTTTTGTGATGGTAAAGAAGATCCTTGATAATACACAAATATGTTAATTCTCTTCAATTTCCATATTTGTACAGACCTTGTTTCCTTTAAGAGCTGCTTAAAAACGCACTTGTTCCGCAAGGCGTTTTCTGTGTAATAGTATGAACAGTAATAATACTTTCTCAATGATGCTGTACATGATGTAGTGCGAATGTTGTGATGATGCGTACGAATGATGTGTGTAAGCGCATTGAGTTGTTATTCTAATGAAAAATGCGTTGTATAAATGCAATTCATTATTATTATTATTATTATTTTCTTCACTCCCTGACGAAAGTTTCTGGCTGAAACATTGGAGAACATTTTATTTGTATTTTTATCAAGGATCTTCTTTGCCACCACAAAGGGTTTCCAACACTTTTTATTTGTCATTTTGTTGTACGGTCCAGCAGTCAACTTTTACTCTTCTTATCTATGAGACGCACTGAGCATTTCATAGATATGTCTAAGGCATACAAGAAATATCTTTGTATTATGTCTAATGCATACAAGAAATATCTTTGTATTGGAACGAGTTAAAAACAACAACAAAAAAGACATTTATTCTTGAATGTTAATAATTTGGAAGAAAATTGATACTTTGAAAAGGTTAATTTACAATAAAACGTCTTGATGAAAGTATGTACAACCTGGCCATCGGAAAAAATCTCCTACAGTGAGTGAAGGTGTTGATAGGTAAGGGTAAAAGGTTTACAGGTGAATATTGTAAATAATGTTTTGGAGAAACTGCAATGCATTACAAATAATTATAATCATGGTTGACCAGTGAAGAGTTTTATAAAAACCTTTTGCTGGTGGTAAAAAAGAACTTTGATCAAGGGTTTCCCTCCAACGTTTTAGTTCTACGTCTTTCTTCAGAGAGTTTATCACTGTGTTTCTTTAAGGACTGTTTTGGATTATAAAACATGTAAAAGATATTAATTGCATATGCCAGCAACCAATTAATATATATCATTTATTGTATCAATGTATTTTGTTGTTGCTATTATACACAGAAAAAAAAGGTGTAATGCTAAAAAACCCACTGATATTAATAATATACTGTACAATAGGATAATTATGGAAAAAAATAGCCAGCATTATTGTTTGTTTTTATTTAACAGTTTTAAGGATAAAAAAAAACTACAAAAAAACAAATATATAGAATATAATGTGTGTGTGTGTGTGTGTGTGTGTGATCTATGAGTATGTGTGTGAGCATGACTGAATGTCTAAAATCATTGAAAACAAGAATAGACTTTAAATGCAAGAACTGAACAGTTTTTGTTCCTCACCGTTTTGATATTTGCATGTGGCTTGCAGGGTCTAATCCTTTGGTTTGTGAGATCTTTGGAATGAGAGAGAGCAACAGTGCATTGGTCCCCTGTTGCCTACGTGTTTCTGGAAATACCTTAACATAGTCAGGAATCAGAATGAGTCAAATATCTGTTGGTCAGTTTTTCGGTCTGTCAGCCCATTGGAAGCCATATCTCAAGAACTAATGGACAGATTTTGGCCAAACGTCATAAGAAGGCGCGGTGGCCGAGTGGTTAGAGCGTTGGCTTGCGGATCTGAAGGTCCCGAGTTCAAGCCCAGGCCGGGGCATTATGTTGTGTCCTTGGGAAAGACGCTTTACTCCCGTTTCCTACTCCTTCGGATGAGAATATAAACCAAGGTCTAGTCTGTGTCGCATGCATTCCATCATAACGGACTTTAAAGATCCTGACGCTCATGTCCTAGATGGGTCAGTGGCTGGTGACTTGAAACACACCCAGCATGTACCTTGGGTAAAGCGCTTCACTTGGGGCTGCTGTACTTTCGAAAATAAAAGTGCCAAAACTTCACGTCAGTGATAATGAAGTTGTTAAAATTTAAAAAAATAAAAAATTTAAAAGAAGTTGTTTTTTTTCTTCGTGTGTTGTCTGCTAAGTAAGCTGTTGTGGCGTTGTCATCGAAGAGCGCATGCGTAATAGAGGAGGATTCAAATTTAGCTCGAGGTAGGGACCATGCGTCAGGTAAGCCTTTTTGAATACCGAGATAAGTTTACCAGCAGTTTTCTCCAACCCTGAGGTAAGACAAAATGAGACAAATAACCTATCGAAGGGTTGCAAGCGGGTCTTTCAAGAATACTGCCCCAGATGAATGCTCCACCACTGAGGAGTTTGGGAGATAGCACAGCCTTGAATATAATCACCCTCCGTGGGGGTGCCAATAGTTTCTGTATAAATGGAATCCCCACTTTCTGGAAATTTAGTGCTTTAAATTACCACTGTTGCTGTTTTTCTCCTTTGTTCTTTCTACTTTCTACTCCGTTCCATCAATCTACTATCTTCTTTGCTAGACCTGAGACCAGTCACCTACCTTTTTTCTTGAAAACTCTCCTACCACTTCTCATTTATGTTTGGGGTCTGTTGGGTCAGCTTGGTAATATTGGATGCTTTCTGCCAAATGGCCACTGGGGCTTTCTGTAGTATTATTATTTAGCAGTGTTGGAATTTTATTTGTATGTGTTTTGTTAATATTTTATTAAGATGTTTATATTCTGTTTTTGTAAATTAGATGCCTTTATTGTAAAGTGGCCGGCTGGTGGAGTGCCTTCAGTGTTACCATTAGAGATGTTTCAGCAGATCTTTTATATGGATCAGGGGTGAGTCCACTTTTAACCAAGTTGTGGTCCTGATTTTATGGGTGGCCGTTGTGATTCGGGTCTTTGCAGTCCACTGGACCCTATAAACAATGAATAACTATCTAACTTGAGTATAACCAATCTTTGAGTACCTCAGATCTTTTTCTACAAATGGCACAGATCCACCTGGACTACAGGGATGAGTGGCATTTGAATATAGGCAAACTTGAATTTTCTATAGCTTGACAGTGTGGCCTTGTTAAACCTAAAATGGGTAGTGGCGGTTACAGCCGAAAACACAAAAAACTGAAAAGTTATGTAAATACCTCTTGGAATATATGTTTGTCAAATATTCCTGTTTTCAAAAGTTCTAATTTATAGTACTGTTGTTTTGAACAGTTAAAAACCTACCTCTGTTTAAAAAGTTTTGAAAAAAATAAAATCCTCCTACTTTGAAAAGTATGTAATGTACTTCTGTTTTGTAAAGTTCTACCCCTTGGGGTCATGAGCAATCTTGCCACTGTAGATTGTTCTAACCTACAAAGGGAAAAGTGAAAGCCCCAGTTGAAAACCTGTCTTGACTTTGTAGGCATGACCGATTCACTGCGGCAACAGTACCCCTGTAGGGGTGCCGGGGGTTTCAGTATAAATAGTATCCCCACTTTCTGGAAATTTAGTGCTTTAAATTCCCACTGTCGCTGTCTTCCTCATTTGCTCTTTCCCATTCCTGCTCTGTCCTATCACTCTGCTATACTACCTTCTTCTTCGCTAGATCAATGACCTACCTTTTTTCTTGAAACTCTTCCTGGACAAGACTCCTTGTTTGTGTATGAGGTCTGTTGGATCAGCTTGGGAGTATTGGACGCTTTCTGCCGGGTGGTCACTAGGGCTTCCTATGATGTTATTATTTAGCAATATAGGCATTTTATATGTATACATGTGTTTTGTTGATAATTTATAATGATGTTTGTATTCTATTTTGTTTTTGTAACCGGGGGTTCGATTAGTTGGGGTAAAGCCTCAGCCGTCCCCTGCGTGGGATGTCTTTATTGTAAAGTGACTGGCCGGTGGAGGGCATTCAGTTTTCCTACTAGGGTTGTTTCAGCAGATCTTTTATGCGGATCGGGGGTTGTCCGGTCCTGATTTGGCTCGGAAGAGTCCGCTGGACCTAAAGCAACAATCAATCAATTAATCAATCAATTGTAAAGTTCTGCGATTATTTGTGTTTTGAAATTGTTCTGAAAATGCTTCTACTTCCGTGTTGAAATTTCTGCAAATATTGTTTTGTAAAGATCTTTATACATGTGTGTTGAAATATGGTCTGAAAATACTTCGGTTTTAAATGCTTCCGCTTTGAAAAAAATGATGCAAATTCAGTATTTTTGAAAATGTCTGCAAACATTTCTGTTATGAAATGTTCTGCCAAGTTTTTTGGTTGGTAAAACGCTGGAAAGTTCTTCAAATTTAAATATTTCTTTTTTGAGAAAAAAAATAAGAAAAAGAACAGGAAAAAAAGATGCACAAATCTGTTGTTTGGAAAATTTCTACAAATATTTCTGCTGTGAAAATTTTTTGCAAATTTTTGACTCGCATGAATAACAATGTGAGTTTGAGTACTCACTCTCTCCTTTTCCCGCTCAAATGTTTTTCAGATTTTAACAAATCTGTGCAAGATGAGTCCTAAATAGTCCAATAAGGATTTCTTTTAAAATCTTGGTGAGTTGTGCAAATGCTCCTGTTTTGTAAAGTTCAGAACATACTTCTGTTTTGTACAATACTTCAGCAAATGCTTGTGTATTGAAAAGTTGTGCAAAGTTGTTATTAGGATCGGTGATCAGTAGGCCTATGTTTCGCACTATAATGCAAGCATCCCAGTCGACACAACTGTCAACGGATACCTGGGTCTCCTGGAACCAGGAGATGTATCGAGGGAAAAGAGATTGCAATGGCAATAATCCTCCAATTGCTGGCCCAGAGATGAAATTATGTCCCCAAATTCCTATAGCTCTTGATCTTTGCATGCAAAATGTATGTTCAAAAAATGATCTGTATTTCTCTCAGATTCAATTTTGCAATAAGTGAATAGGATTACTATTTTGTGTTTGTACTATTTACCTTTGTATTGCATGTTGAACACCTGGGTGATGTAGTAATATGATCTGATTTATTATTTTGTTTATTTGTGCCATCTTCTCAAAAAACTTGTAATGTTTTAACTGCAAATTTTTAGTTGTTGTCAACTTGTGATAAGGCCTTTTTGTTTCTTTCTTTCTTTCTTTCTTTCTTTCTTTCTTTTCTCTTTTCTTTCTTTCTTTCTTTCTTTTTTCTTTCTTTCTTTCTTTCTTTCTTTCTTTCTTTCTTTCTTTGTTTCCTTCTTTCTTTCCTTCCTCCTTATTTTCTTTCTTTCTTTCTTTCTTTCTTTCTTTCTTTCTTTCTTTCTTTCTTTCTTGTCTTAAAGAAAAAACCACAAAAAACGATCTTGATAGGTAGTAGGTGTAAAATTACGGTGAAATTATCTGTTTGCAAGTTGAACGGTAAATTGTGTTGTTTGTCAATATCATTCTTACCATGGTGTGATTAGCCTCGATGACCTCAAAAGTCTCCAAATTTGTACACAAGACGCATGATCATAGAGGAGCGTATTAATTCACTTTATTGATGTGAAGGCTGTCAAATAATGTAACCAGCTTAAAAAGACACTCGGTCACTCGATGACGTCCCCTTGCGATCCGGACAAAAGGGTTCTTTTCAAAAATCAATTATTATTACGCGTCTGCCAGATTCAACAGGCCCACAACCGGTTGCATGGTGGGAGGTGTTGTTTTTTTTTAAGTTTATTTTTTTTATATTTTTAATGCACCGGTAACTCTATTTCAGTATAGGTTTGCTAAGGTATAGGCTTGAATAGGTATGCTAATGCATAAGCTTGTATAGATATGCTAATGCATAGGCTTGTATAGATATGCTAAGGTATAAACTTGTATAGATATGCTAAGGTATAAACTTGTATAGATATGCTGAGAAATAGGCTTGTATAGGTATGCTAAGGTATAGGCTTGTATAGATATGCTAAGGTATAGGCTTGTATAGGTATGCTAAGGTATAAACTTGTATAGGTATGCTAAGGTATAAACTTGTATAGGTATGCTAAGGTATAAACTTGTATAGGTATGCTAAGGTATAAACTTGTATAGGTATGCTAAGGTATAAACTTGTATAGGTATGCTATAAACTTGTATAGATATGCTAAGGTATAAACTTGTATAGATATGCTGAGGTATAGGCTTGTATAGATATGCTGAGGTATAGGCTTGTATAGATATGCTAAGGTATAGGCTTGTATAGATATGCTGAGGTATAGGCTTGTATAGATATGCTAAGGTATAAACTTGTATAGATATGCTAAGGTATAGGCTTGTATAAGTATGCTAAGGTATAGGCTTGTATAGATATGCTAAGGTATAAACTTGTATAGATATGCTGAGGAATAGGCTTGTATAGATTTGCTGAGGTATAGGCTTGTATAAGTATTCTAAGGTATAGGCTTGTATAGATTGGCTGAGGTATAGGCTTGTATAAGTATTCTAAGGTATAGGTTAATCTGAAGTTTCTTTACAATATCATTCTCAATATTGCTTTGAATTTCTTTGGAAGACAGATTTGAGTTAACTGATAGGGAAATAATATTTAATGCACCGAATGTTATGCTCCTAATATAGGCTTGTGTAGGTACGCTAAGGTATAGGCTTGTGTAGGTACGCTAAGGTATAGGCTTGTATAGGTATGCCAAGATGTAGGCTTGTATAGGTATGCCAAGATGTAGGCTTGTATAGGTATGCCAAGATGTAGGCTTGTGTAGGTACGCTAAGGTATAGGCTTGTATAGGTATGCCAAGATGTAGGCTTGTATAGGTATGCCAAGATGTAGGCTTGTGTAGGTATGCCAAGATGTAGGCTTGTGTAGGTATGCCAAGATGTAGGCTTGTATAGGTATGCCAAGATGTAGGCTTGTGTAGGTATGCCAAGATGTAGGCTTGTGTAGGTATGCCAAGATGTAGGCTAGTATAGGTATGTCAAGATGTAGGCTTGTATATGTATGTCAAGATGTAGGCTTGTATAGGTATGTCAAGATGTAGGCTTGTGTAGGTATGTCAAGATGTAGGCTTGTGTAGGTATGTCAAGATGTAGGCTTGTGTAGGTATGTCAAGATGTAGGCTTGTGTAGGTATGTCAAGATGAAGGCTTGTGTAGGTATGCCAAGATGTAGGCTTGTGTAGGTATGCCAAGATGTAGGCTTGTGTAGGTATGCCAAGATGTAGGCTAGTATAGGTATTCCAAGATGTAGGCTTGTATAGTTATGCCAAGATGAAGGCTTGTGTAGGTATGTCAAGATGTAGGCTTGTGTAGGTATGCCAAGATGTTGGCTTGTGTAGGTATGTCAAGATGTATGCTTGTATAGGTATGCCATGATGTAGGCTTGTGTAGGTATGTCAAGATGTATGCTTGTATAGTTATGCCAAGATGAAGGCTTGTGTAGGTATGCCAAGATGTAGGCTTGTGTAGGTATGTCAAGATGTAGGCTTGTGTATGTATGTCAAGATGTAGGCTTGTGTAGGTATGTCAAGATGAAGGCTTGTATAGGTATGTCAAGATGAAGGCTTGTATAGGTATACCAAGATGTAGGCTTGTGTAGGTATGCCAAGATGTAGGCTTGTATAGGTATGTCAAGATGAAGGCTTGTGTAGGTATGTCAAGATGAAGGCTTGTGTAGGTATGTCAAGATGAAGGCTTGTGTAGGTATGTCAAGATGAAGGCTTGTGTAGGTATGTCAAGATGAAGGCTTGTATAGGTATGCCAAGATGAAGGCTTGTATAGGTATACCAAGATGTAGGCTTGTGTAGGTATACCAAGATGTAGGCTTGTGTAGGTATGCCAAGATGTAGGCTTGTATAGGTATGTCAAGATGTAGGCTTGTGTAGGTATGTCAAGATGAAGGCTTGTGTAGGTATGTCAAGATGTAGGCTTGTGTAGGTATGCCAAGATGTAGGCTAGTATAGGTATGTCAAGATGAAGGCTTGTATAGGTATGTCAAGATGTAGGCTAGTATAGGTATGTCAAGATGAAGGCTTGTATAGGTATACCAAGATGTAGGCTTGTGTAGGTATGCCAAGATGTAGGCTAGTATAGGTATGTCAAGATGAAGGCTTGTATAGGTATACCAAGATGTAGGCTTGTGTAGGTATGCCAAGATGTAGGCTTGTGTAGGTATGTCAAGATGTAGGCTTGTATAGGTATGTCAAGATGAAGGCTTGTGTAGGTATGTCAAGATGAAGGCTTGTATAGGTATGTCAAGATGAAGGCTTGTATAGGTATGTCAAGATGAAGGCTTGTATAGGTATACCAAGATGTAGGCTTGTGTAGGTATGCCAAGGGAGGTCACCCACTGGCTGTAGCGGACAACCTGTTTAACGTTTAGACACGAAGTTTACATTTGATTTTGGCAAATATTTGACTCACAAAAAATGTATAAATAGATATGCAAATAGATATTTAAACTTTGTTTGTATGCATATGTGTTTGTGTGTGTATATGTGTGTGAGCGCGCAGTTTTGATCTCCACCTCAAACACACGGACTTCAAGTGTTCACAGGCGGCGGAAGCAGGGGGGGCAGGGGGGCCATGCCCCCCCCTAGAAAAATGTTGGAGGGGGCAGCCTTATATATTGCCCCCTCCAATAATGAGTAGTAGGTTTTTTTTTTTTTTTTTTTTTTTTTGCCGCCAAGGCATTAAAGGATTTTTTTTCTTCAAATGGAATCAAGCAATTGTCATGAACTGGCTAGTTTTAACTCTGCCTATTACTATTCAGCCTTGTGTAGTAATTGTAACAGTAGAGAGTCAGTATATTACACAGCAGCAATTAAGGTACACAGAGGACCACACACGGCGAGCCAGCCACACACAGCGTAGTGAGTCAGCACTTGAGCTTTGAATCGGACCGTTTTAACCAATGACCAGCAGGCTAAGCGGGTAGAGCCGGTTCTGATGGGTCAAAACCTACACACAGTTTTGGTCAGTCGTGTGTGAGACGAGGAAGAAGTAACATCTAAATAGCTAGCAGAGAAATCTCTTCACTCATAGACCAGGAAGCAGGACTTTAGAACCTTAGAATTCTCTCAAGTCATCACGGGCCTGAACTTGTCAAACAGGTAAATGAACACCCTTCTGTTTCATCGTGATATATTATATATATATTATTATATTATATATTATATATAATTATTATAAGATAAGCGCATTATAAATACAGTAATTATTATTATTTATTATATATTTATATTATTGTTGAAATTATGTTTGTGGAATTTGCTATGCATAAATGTGAATTGTTAATCCGAATTTGCGTGACCATGTGGAAAAGCCGAACACGTGGCGAAACACGACCGGTTGCGCCGCCATGTTGCATACCATACGGAACCACTGTTGTTTAACTTATATGTATGTTTGCAGACCAGTGACTGTACCACTGAATGTTTATAATATTATTAATTCTGTATGTGTATAGTTAGACACGATTGATATTTATGTATGTATAGGAATTTAGAGTGAGATTCCAGTGGACCCCGGAAGTAGCAGAATGTTCGTCGCTTATGTATAGAGATGTGGAGCTATCACTGAGGGCTACTTTGGCTTTCAGTGAGACGCTCTGCACAAACCGATTATTCAGGGTTGTGCAGAATTTCGTCTCTTATATTACAGACGAGCAGGCGAGCTATCCTGTGCACCCCACTCCACAGAAACGACGAGTTGGTTGAGGAGCCTCTACCGCACAAGTCGGACAGAGCTACCCGGAAAAACACCCTATCAGACCCCACAGCGTGGCAAGGGAACCCAACTACACAACGACAAAGGTGTACCAGAAGCTACCTCACAGAAGGACTTCGCACGCACCATCTAGCAGTTAAGTGTAATCTCCGACGGTGCACTTAAACTGATCGAAACAGGACCACAGTAGTCCAACTCTTCAGAAACTGTAAAACGGACCACAGTAGTCCAATCTACATGAAAACTTATAGCAAGTGCCCGATGAAGATATAACAGCTGCCTAGACTATCAGCGATCGAACTATTAGCAGTAACTGAGACTTTTTAAGTTAGATTAGTACTTAGAGAATCTTGTATAGAGTAGAAGAAATAAATGTGTGATTTTAACTGTTATCAAGTGGCTGGACTACATATAGCCGTGTGAAAGCTAGTGTGACAGTAATCTTTTACCATTTTTCTATCTATTTCTGTACCCCAACCTTAACACAGAACGAGCTAAACAAATAAATTTATTAAAGTAATTCATAGGGTGACTTACTAGCAGTTCCCACCGAATAAACGTGAGGGTCCATAATTCCATTGTGCAGAGCCCATAAACCCCACGTGACAGCAATACAAGTGTTTATCATCATAATCATCATCATCACCCTCTGATCAGTAAGAGAAGTTCGTCCCTTCGTCATCATTTCCTGTCGACGCGTCATAATCGTTAGCCGTAGCGTAGATCAAAGTGACCGACAGTTTTCGACATCGTGCACATCACAGTCGGGTTTTGAAAACTTTAATTTGCTGTCAGTTTTTACAGTCTACCGTTTTCAATATCAGCAATTTTCTCGACTACAAGTGAAGAAGTCAGCAAAATGGCAAATGCTTTGACAACTGGTGTTATTGTTCCTCGTCAAGCATCCTGACAGACTCTCCGTGACAACCAACCTGCGGCCACTCTAGAAGAATATTTCAAGATGAGCATTGCCATTCCTTTCTTGGAACACCTGTCAACCGAATTGGACTCGAGGTTCGAAAATGCTGGTCTAGCAGTTGATGATCTATGTCTGGTGCCAAGCACTTTAATAGACAACCAGGATGGTTTCATGCAGGTTCCAGAAGGGGTGATGCTGGCAATGTTGTGGGAGTCTGACCTACCAGACAACGCTACCCTTGATGCAGAATACCAACGGTGGGTTTGCAAATGGCGAAGTGCTGCTGAGAATGCGACAGCTATCATCCCATTCACGGCATCAGAAGCACTGAAACATTGTGACAGGGATTTTTTTGTATCCCAACCTGTTCATCATGCTTTAGAACCTTTGCACCCTACCTGTCACTACTGCCGAGTGTGAGCGTTCAAACAGTCAGTTGCGCAACCTGAAAAACTACCTGCGCTCTACAATGGGGCAACAGAGACTAAATGGACTTGCTTTACTGAAAGTGCACAGGGATGTTGATATTGACTTCAAAGAGGCAGTGAACTGTTTTGCCAGAAGATACAATTCACAAATGGTACTAATGCCGAGGAACCTAGTGCAGCAAGACTGAATTAAGTGAAAGAAGGGCGGTGATGTTCATAAACTACAAGGTAAAGCTTTATACCGTTAACGATCAACAAAAAGTAGTGAATAATAATAGTATACAAAACATCTCTGCTGATAAATAAATGTGTGTGTGGTGTTTTTTTTAAGGGAGGGGCAGAGGATAATTTTTGTACCCCAGAGTTTGTCAGTTCAATTGTTCAAAAAGCTCAAAGTCCCAGACCATCACAGATGGCTTTTTCAAGGTTCAGATTGCACCAGATTGCACCATTTTGCATCCTTGAAAAAAAAAATTTCCGGGGGGGCATGCCCCCGGACCCCCCTAGAAGGCTCGGCGCTTCGCGCCTTCGCTGAATCTGTAAACCCCACCCCCACCCTCGACTTTTCCCAGGTGTGGCCCTTATGTCAGTGAATAGTGTGTGCCCCCCCCCCCCCCAATCCTGAGCAGCTTCCGCCGCCTGTGGTGTTATCCAGTTCAAATCAGTGTTGATTTATGCGTTTAGGCTTTGCCCATTCTACGTGCACGATTCATTTTGAAGAGAGAAGGAGAGAGACAAGACAGATAGAAACAAGCAACAGACTCTCAAAGTATGCCGAACTACAAACTAATTTTCCACGTACAAAATACTGATACTATTTCTACCGTTTGTAACACATTGTAATGATCAGAATTAAAAACTTTGTCCGAATGATTATTTTGGGTAGAGGCATAGGCCTATTTTTTTTTCCAGGATACGATCCTGTTGATATTCATACCGCTTTGAAGCTGATGATGAAGGCGGTTTATAAACGTCCGATTGCATTGGCATTAAGGAAGTACCGTAGCAATGACGCATCGTGATCCATGATGGTGGTCGGGCAGTTCTATAGGACTGGGGGCCTGAGCTAGGTCAGCCATTCATGTATTAAGATTGGTTTGTATAAGGAGCGTATAGTGGGTGTCGGGTAGACGTTACGGAGCAATGATCAACAATCAGTGTTTATTCCCGTGTTCACTACATCATTGTCATCAACGTTTAGCATGGTGGGGCTCAAATTGTGGTCGGACAGTAACATGGTGGTTGGAGGATAACGTGGTGTCGCGATGGTGGTCGGACAAGGGTCGTGATAAAGTTCGGAATGGGGTCGCGAGGGTGGATCGGACAGCAGGATTAAATATCGGTTGAGGCAGTGGCATCGGAAGGGCAGTACGGGCATTCCGGACATTCGTGGCCGTTGACCAGGACGGTGTTGGTCTTCAAAGGCACCGTGCAGTCGTTCATGGGGAAGAAGCACTCGTAAATAGGGCAGATGGGGTGTGCGAAGATGGCGGCCTCGCGCTATCATAGACAAACACAAAACACTGTTTTGCAAAGGGAGACCAAAAAAATGCATAACACACAGGAAGTTGTACCCCTTAAATCACTTCTTCTTCTTCTTCTTCTTCTTCTTCTTCTTCTTCTTCTTCTTCTTCTTCTTCTTCTTCTTCTTCTTCTTCTAAATCTGTGAATATGTGCAAGTTATAAATCCATTTATCCTCATCATCGTCATAATCATCATCATTATCATCATCATCATCATCATCATCATCATCATCATCATCATCATCATCATCATCATCATAATCATCATCCGGTTTGCTCTCCAAGCAAAATGTCAAAAACACAACTAATATTAGGTAGGTTAGGTTTGTGCGCTTCACAGGCTGCGAATACGCCTTCCCCAGAGGAGGTGGCCCAGAATTTCCCGATAAAAAGGGACAATAAATTGTAAAAAAAATCATCATCATCATCATCATCATCATCATCATCATCATCATCATCATCATCATCATCATCAGTAGTAGTAGTAGTAGTAGTAGTAGTAGTAGTAGTAGTAGTAGTAGTGCCATAAGAACTGAGACATTAGATTACCGTTCTTTGGAATTCAATGGGGGGTGTTTTACATATTTAAATTGTCATTTTTGATTGCAGTTTCAGCAGGATAGTCTTATTCTTTGTGGAAAATAAAATTTAAACAAATTAGTAGCACTTGGTCGCACATGGAAAACGTTTTAAGAAGCTGTTTTCGTCATCATCAAAATGCGGAAAAATAAAAATAAAATGAAATTCCTCTCTTAGTTCATTGAAAGTACATTTATTTACAGATTCTGTCATTTCTCTGAATTTCCAAAAAATGACCTGTTTGAACTGGAAGTTTATTATTTATGGTTTGAAAGTTTATTACAACAGCAGCTAGATTGGCGGGCAGAACTGTCAAATATTCTTCAATTTAAAACTTCTCTTTAAACATTTTATAATTATATTATAAATCATTTGTGTGAATTTCTAAGTGTCAGTTTTGTACATGTTGATCCTACAGCCTTTTCTTTATCTCTTCTATAAACCCCTCAGCAGAACGATTCGATCCTTGAGACTTATCATACCCATCATTTTCCAACCCTAGTTTTTCCAGAGAGTTCCTGACACAGTCTAAATAATCAGATTTGTACAAGTTCAGTTCGTACATCTTCAGCAAACACTTGTAAACCACACACGATAATTTAGTACTACTTCTTTCAAAAGCAAGGCTAAACTATATGGCGTTTTGCTAAGATATCTAGAGGGAACTGACCTACTTCTCCTACCGAGGATCTATCCTACTCTGTTCATGTCTGGTGGATATGTGATAATATACATCCAAGTATTACCTTAGCTGGGGCTGGTGCAGGGGTGGTGGTGGTGGTGGTGGTCTCGTGAACGCAGTGGGGACAGCCATGACAGGTGTGACCGTTAACAGTGAACGCGGAGACGGCGGTGGTGCCCAGAGGGCAGTCCAACATCACGTCAAGGCACATCACCATCGGGCACATCATGATGGGCAAGATCGACACCCTCTGAAACAGGCGTTCATTTTGATACCATGAAAAGGTATGCTTAGATCTCAACGAATTGGATATTATTTTTACATTTCGTTATTCATGATGATGATGATGATGGTGATTCTTGATGATAATGATGACGACGATTGATGATGATGATGATGATAATGATGATGATGATGATGATGATGATGATGATGATGATGATGATGATGATGATGAGCTTAATGAATATTAAATAAATAAAATAGAAATACAATTTCAAATTTTTAAACAAAAAATACAAACACATACCACGTTTCAAAGAAATCCGTTCATTCGTTTTAAAGAAAAGCGAGCAAAATAAATAACGAAATGAAAATAAAAATATTACGTCACCATGGTGACGTCACCCAACGCATCTGTACACTCTCAATAATTGCACAGTTTAAAGGAAATGTTTAGGAAAAAAAAGCGACGTCATCATTGTTACTTCGCTCGATTTGCGTTTTATGTTGGAGGCATAAGTAATGTCTAAGTATATACCAAATGTGAACCAAATCCCACCAGTAGTTTAAGAGAAAATGAGAATAGAAAAAAAAATGACGTCACCATGATGACGTCACACGATGACGTCACTAAATATTCCAAAGTTTCTTTTGAGGATCAAGGTATCTGGACTCTAATCACATACT
>CM072521.1:64586982-65066982 GCA_036898135.1 Oncomelania hupensis
GGTTGGATAATTTTGAATATACGAGTAGGTCTACATACCACAACATTTTCCAACTGTCTTTTTTTTTACCCGAACTACTCTGCCTATTATAATGTTTTAGGCCAAGTAATGAAAACACGAATAATCAAGACTAATTGCTTTAAAACCTTTGGAACACTCCCCGCAGCGCGAGAACATCCAGAGGTGCTCAGAGGTATTGTTTTTATCTTTTCTTTTATGTTAAATTTCTTTTTTTACATGGTCTACATTTAAATCATATTTTTTTTTACAGTAGTCTATCAAAGAGAAAAAGCCTGCAAACCAAATGTGTTTTTAAAACAAACATTATCTGGTTAGGACCAATTTGTACTGGACCTGACAATCTTCTTCTTCACGGTCACTGACTAGTACTGGACATATCTTCTCCTCTGCCTCCTCCTCTCCCCCCCCCTCATCCGCTTCTTCTTCTTCTTCTTTTTCTTCTTCTTCTTCTGCTTCCTGCTCCTCCTTCACCTCCACCTTCTTCTTCTTCTGTTGTTGTTGTTGTTGTTGTTGTTGTTGTTGTTGTTGTTGTTCTTCTTCTTCTTCTTCTTCTTCTTCTTCTTCTTCTTCTTCTTCTTCTTCTTGTACGTGTGTGTGTGAGTGTGTGTGTGTGCGTGCGTGCATGCGAGGAAACTGCACCCGTTAGGATCAGCACTTGTTTTTGTCTTGTTTTCAAAATAATAGACCTTCTGGCATTCTTAATGAGCCATGACAAACTGTAGGTCACAAATAATTCAGCACATTAGCAATACACCTAACACATAACACTTACTACGCGTACAAAGCGAGAAAGAGAGAGAGACGGAGAGAAAGACAGAGATGTGGGGAATGAAAGAGAGAGAAAGAAATAGAGAAAGAAAGAGAGAGAGACGGAGAGAAAGAAAGAGAGACAGAGACAAAGATTTGCCTGAGACATTTGCGGATGACATTGATGGATTGGCTGGGGAGGAACAAGAACTTGAGCAGCTGGTACAGAGGCTTGACACCAGCTCCAGAGCCTATGAAATGGAAATAAGGGCAGAGAAGACCAAAATGATGACCAACAACACCAATGGCACCAACATGGATATCAAAGTCCAAGGCCAATCCCTCAACTCAGTGCATAACTTCAAATATTTAGGAGCCTCCCAAGATGGACGGGCTTGACACTGCGCCAAACCATGAGGATTGCTGAGGACAGAGGAAGATGGAGTACGCTAGTTAAACGATCATCTGTGGTGCCCCAACCACCTGCGAGTTACGGGATAGAATAGAAAATAGAAATTGAATAGAGACATCTGGCAGTAGCTGAGCTATCTAGAACCATCTTATCAGTCACGGACTTACCAAGATCACAGCAGCAAGGTCACCTCAAAAGCATTCATTTTTACTCCCGCATGGCAAAAAGCAGTAAAGCCCATACTTCAATAACAGCCCATGGAAATACGTGTTTCTCTGCCCTGTTGTAATTACCCTGAATTTCATACCAAAATAATTAAGAAAAGTCGTGTCAAGAGCGCAGAGCCCTTAAGTTGTAGTCATCCCGCACTGTGGCTCTCGCTACATTAGTAACAATGTTTTTTTCAGGATTATCTCCCCGTTTGAGTGTCCCTCAGTATTGGTCAACTTAATCCCTTCACTCTCTCTGTCTCTTACAGATGCGTGATCCAACGCTACCAACGTGTGTTTTTGTGGTTTTGATGTGGCCGTTTCCATGGCACTGGTTCTGGGCCCGTTGTGTCGGCTGACGCGCAGTGATTGTATGGAGAAGGAGCTCGTTTGCTAGACTCGCAAAATGACGTCATGACTCAATGTCGGTTTCAATTGCGCGCACGCTTATTTTCGAGATTTCACCTTTTAACAAAATAAGCGGAATAATCAACAGTCCAGAGATCATACATCAAAGTGTACAAGTTTCAATAAATTACTTTTCAATCACTTTAAAAGGCTGGTGAGCTGTAAATGTAAGGTTGTTTTGTTGTTGTTGTTTTTGACGATACATTTCGTTGTCCATTTAAGCCTACTTATCTTACAGTCTCTCACCATCCGATATAAACTTATTCCGTTCTGCCATGGCAGTGTCTATGAAACTCGTTCTAGCGAAAGTAGGCCAACAAATAGTTACTCGATTAAGAATTATTTTCAGTTGTATTTAATTTCTGACGGACCTTGCTTAGAACTTCAGATACTGCGGTTTTTAAGTGTAACTGTCGTCATCTTCATTGTTTCAACATGGACTCCAGAATAATGGTTTTCTGCCTGTTGGCGGTCTTTGCATTGACTGACGGTAAGAATGTGTTTTTTTTAAGTTTCTTTCATTTGCTGTTGTTTGATCTTGTTCTTGTTCTTCTCGTTCTTTTTCTTCTTGTTCTCGTTCTTCTTTATGCTCTCATTCTTAATCTTCTATAGTCTTCTTCATTTTTTGGGTTCTTTTTCTTCTTGTTCTTGTTGTTCTTTTTCTTCTTGTTTTTCTCTCTTCTTCTTCTTCTTCTTCTTCTTCTTCTTCTTCTTCTTCTTCTTCTTCTTCTTCTTCTTCTTCTTCTTCTATGATGATGAAGATGATGATGATGATGATGATGATGATGATGATGATGGTGATGATGATGATGATGATGATGATGATGAAGATGATGATGATGATGATGAAGGAGGAGTAGAAGAAGAAGAAGAAGAAGAAGAAGAAGAAGAAGAAGAAGAAGAAGACACTACTATGCAGTAAGGTTGTATTAGAAAAAAAAGCAAACATTATAATTAATAATAATATTAATAATAATAAATAATAATAATAATACTTCCTAACAACTGACTTAAGAAACGTTTTAACGCGTTTAATAGTGTGTGTGCGTGTGTGTAGGTGTGTATGTGTGTTTGTGTGCGTGTTTTGGCATGAGTGATTGTCTAAAATCATTATATTAAATGAATAGAACAATTAAACAACAGAAAGAACTTACTGATGTGCATATTTCTTTCTTTTGTGATAGTATCAGTAGGGCAGTGAGTCAGTCAGTCAATCAGCCGAACAGTTAATTAATTAGTTAGATAGTCAGATCAGTTTAATTTGCTTATTTTATTTTCCTAAAACCTACCCACCGATGTTAGTCTCGAGGTACGACCATGATTGCTTTATTATCCTTAATAATGAATGAGTGCATTATTTTTCTCCAACTCAGCTTTGCCAGTAACCACATCGACTGCAGCACCGACAGCGTCTCCGATGGGACAGAACGGTTGCCTTTACTTGCCGTGTGCTTTTGTGAGCCCAGAGTTTTGCGGAGGGGCTACGGAACGCTCTACCTACTGGCACAATGACGTGCTGTGTGAAGGCTGCATGCGTTGTGCCCATCACGTGAGTGCTGATGCCATTGTGAGGGGAGGGAGAAGTGGTTGGTTGATTGGTTGGTTAACTGGTTGTTTTATTAAAGTCTTTTTTTTTTGGCTCACGCAATTGAACAGCTTACACATGTACACAAACATATGCACTCTCTCTCTCTCTCTCTCTCTCTCTCTCTCGCTTTCTCTCTCGCTTTCTCTCTCGCTCGCTCTCTCTCTCTGTCTCTCTCTCTCTCTCTCTCTCTCTCTCTCTCTCTCTCTCTCTCTCTCTCTCTCTCTCTCTCTCTCTCTCTTTCTTTCTCTTTCTCTTTCTCTGCCTCTCTCTCTGTCTCTCTCCCTGTCTCTTTTTCTCTCTCTTTCTGTCTGTCTGTCTGTCTCTCTCTCTCTCTCTCTCTCTCTCTCTCTCTCTCTCTCTCTCTCTCTGTCTCATATGCATACACACAAACATTATTTCTAACCACATTAAAACATAAGTAATGTCAGTTAAATAAAACGTGCGACTGGAGAACTGATCAAAGGCTTTTGCCAATCCCACACTTACATCAGTGTCAATATTTTTAACTGATGTTATTGTATTTCCTTCAGGGGGTCAAAAGGAGATGAATGTAAATATAATGAGGTAGAGATACGATAATACGCTACGATATGATACGATAAGATACACGGTACGACACGATACGATATGCGATACACGATATGATAGGATACACGATACGATATATAATACGCGATACTATGCGATACAATTCCATATGTTTTAATGAATTCGCCCTGAACACAGTTCAGAGAATATTATAATTCAAGACAAACGAATGAATGATTCATGCAGTACTGCATGCTGCACGATTGTCTTTCCTTCAGAGGTTATTTATTCTTATTTCGTTCTAAGGTTGTTATTTGGTAGTCTACTATTGATAAAAGGAAGTATTCTTTAATAGCAATTGTGGTAGGCGGACTGGCGTAACCACTGTAATAGTAATCATCGTCACCGCCACCATCACCACCACCCCCATCATTATCATCATCATCATCATCATCATCATCATCATCATCATCATCATCATCGTCGTCGTCGTCGTCGTCATCATCATCATCATCATCATCATCATCATCATCATCATCATCATCATCATCATCATCATCATCATCATCATCATCATCACCGTCGTCGTCCTCATGGGCACTTTTGTCGTGGGACAGTTGGAGGGTCGTGAGCTGAACTCACACCAAGACTGCGAGGCCATCCTCTGCGCCCCTCTGCCGCCAACCTGCACCCTCAGCGCTACCAGGGAACCCTCGCAGCTGACGGACCACAACGGTCATCCGTGTCCATCATGCGCCGTCTGCCTGGACTACGCCTACCCCTCCCACCACTAGACCCAAGGTTAAGGTCGTAACGCCAAAAGTCAAAAGTCAGCACCGAAAGTGAGGGTCAAGGTTCGGCTTTGATAATACAATGTATATGTCAAGTTTTATTCTCAAGCCTTTGCAATAAAAACGTAGGTTGTGGTGCAGTTGTGTGTCTGTGGACCATTGTCAGTTCAAGAAACGTTCACAATACAGCAAATGTCGCGTGTTTTCTGATCATTGTGGTTTCAGTATTCGTGTTTCCTGTTGTTGTTGTTGTTGTTGTTGTTTGGTTGTTTGTTTTTTTAAAAACAGATATCACGTATTACTGTGTTCGTTTGTTTTTATATTGGAAATTGTCACGCCATACACTACATTGCCTTGTAAGTGTGTTTCTTTGAACTAAAGAGAATAAGTTCCATCCGTCGCTATCTTAATGTTGAAGCAACTAAAACCTTAGTTACATCATGCATCCTATCTAGATTGGATTACTGCAAATCATTCTTGGCTGGCTTACCCCAATCTGCACTTGATCCCCTACAGAAAGTTCAAAACTTTGCTGCACGCATCATTTTCCGTTCAAACCTCCGTGAACACATTACTCCTTTGCTACACAGACTCCATTGGCTACCACTTGCTGAACGCATAAAATACAAGATAGCTTGCCTTTGTTTCTCTGTTTTTACAGGCACAGCTCCTGCTTATACTTCTGATATTTTATCCTACACCCTTTCTCGAGCTCTGCGATCATCTGCTGATACATGTCTTCTTAAACAGAACCGCTTCAACAGACAATCGCATGGTTACCGCTCTCTACCTGTCTTTGGTCCTCAACTCTGGAATTCCCTTCCATACAAGATTAGACATTCTTCCTCCATTTTCTCTTTTAAATCACAGTTGAAAACATACCTTTTTAGGGAATATTTCCATTAATCATTTACAAGAGAGTGTAAGCAGGTGTGCGTGCTTGTGTTTTTCATAGTTGTTCAACTGTATTTTGTACATATGTATATTATGTATCTTTTGTCCAGTTTTGTCTGTCTTGTCTTCCCATTCCCCCAACCCCTTGCGCGCCTTGATCCTTAGGCTAAGGCGCCTTACACATGAGGAACATTATTATTATTATTATTATTATTATTATTATTATTATTATTATTATTATTATTATTATTATTATTATTATTATTATTGTGATTTATGAGGACAATAAACCTACCTTTGATCCTTGAATCCTTGACATGTTATATGATTTTGGGATTCGTCGTCGTTGTTTGAAAATCAATAACACATTGTGAAAAGTGATTATTTTGTGCGAGACTGAGAATAAGAGTTCTTTGCAGTGCCATAATAATATTGTTGTCGCTATACACACACATATAAACAATAAACACACATGCAAACACATAAACACAAATACACAAACGCAACAGCACACACACATACACGCACACCCACACACACACACATATATATATATATATATATATATATATATATATATATATATATATATATATATATATATATATATATATATATATATATATATATATATACGCATAATACATGGTTTACCGCGACATGTGTTCTGGCACCGTTTTCTGGCAACACCTATTTCTACTGGTCATATAAAGTCAAATTTGATGTCAGACTGTTAAATGGACATCTGTGATTATAAATATGGGTCAATATTAAATATATATATATTACACCTCGAGAAATTTGAGAAACAAACAGGTTGCCTCAACACCCTGTCTGTGACATATGTCGTCAAAAAACGGTTATGGGACTCATATACACTATATATATATAAATATATTTTTATAACGGGCATGCTGATTGAACAAATACATTTAAGATTAATCTATGGACAACTGTCATTATAAATACGTAACAATATTAAAAAAATAAATAAATAAAATGAAACATGTTCTTGGGACTGTGGAAGATATGCATTCAAACTGTAAAAGACCGTGAAGACGGCAGTTTGCTAGCTGATTCGTTTTTTTATTTTTCTTCTCCTTCTGTCTTCCTACGTCACATTTCCTACAATGACGTAAAATAAGCACCATGACGCACATGAATAAAACACACACATACAGTTCCAAGTCAAGATCTGCTACATCTCCCTTCTCAAATAATCACAGTAATAATAGTACATACATTAATAATGATTAATACCTATCCTATCCCCTAACTCGGAGGTCGTAGGGGCACCACAGATGATCGTTTAACCAGCGTAATCCATATTTCTCTGCCCTCAGAAACCCTGATTGTTTCGCTCATTGTCAAACCAGTCCATTCTCGAATGTTGTTCTCCCACCTCCTTTTTGGTCTCCCTCTTCTTCTACCTCCTTGCTCTGTGCTTGCAGGATGGACTTTGCAAGACCTAATGGTCTGGTAACGTGGCCATACCATCGGAGTTTCCGTTTTTTCACCACTGTGAGCAGGTCATCGTGTTGTTCAATGGCTTGTGTGATGGTCTGTCGGACTTCGTCGTTGGTGATGTGCTGGGTATAGGAAATGCCCAGAAGTCTTCTGTAGCACCTCATCCCCATGCTTTGTATTCTTCGTTGTAGATCTGCTGTGAGGGTCCATGTTTCGCAATCATATAGGAAGATGGAGATGACAAGGGAGCGCAGCAGTCTTACCTTGGAATGTAACCTGATGGTCCTGTCTTTCCACATTGGCTTCAACCTCGCCAGGGCAGCAGTTGTTTGTGCGATACTGTAGAGGACTTCCTGTCGGGACCCATTGTCTGATACAATGGCTCCTAAATATTTTAAGCTAAGCACTGTGTTGAGGGATTGGCCTTGGACTTTGATGTCCGTGTTGATGCCATTGGTGTTGTTGGTCATCATTAATTTTGGTCTTCTCTGCACTTATTTCTATTCCATAGGCTCTGGAGGTGGTGTCAAGCCTCTGTACCAGCTGTTCAAGTTCTTGCTCCTCTCCAGCCAATCCATCAATGCCATCCGCAAAACGAAGGCTGGAGATTGCTTTTTTCCCAATGCTGACTGCGCCTTCAACACAGTGCATAGCTTCAAATGTTTAGGAGCCATTGTATCAGACAATGGGTCCCCACAGGAAGTCCTCTCCAGGATCGCAACAACAACTGCTGCCCTGGCGAGGTTGATGCCAATGTGGAAAGACAGGACCATCAGTCTACATTCGAAGGTAAGACTGCTGCGCTCCCATGTCCATCTTCCTATATGCTTGCGAAACATGGACCCTCACAGCAGATCTACAACGAAGAATACAAAGCATTGAGATGAGGTGCTACAGAAGACTTCTGGGCATTTCCTATACCCAGCACATCACCAACGACGAAGTCCGACAGACCATCACACATGCCATTGGACAACACGATGACCTGCTCACAGTGGTGAAAAAAACACGGAAACTCCGACTGTATGGCCACGTTACCAGATCATCAGGTCTTGCAAAGACCTTCCTGCAAGGCACAGTGCAAGGAGGTAGAAGAAGAGGGAGACCGAAAAAGAGGTGGGAGGACAACATTCGAGAATGGACAGGTTTGACACTGAGCGAAACAATCAGGGTTGCTGAGGACAGGAAAAGATGGAGAACGCTGGTTAAACGATCATTTGTGGTGCCCCTACGACCTCCGAGTTACCGGATAGGATAGGATAGGATAGGATAGGATAGGATAGTTTGCTGTGGTATTTTTCACTTCACATACAATTAGTGTGAGGGAGAGAGAGAGAGATAGAGAGAGAGAGAGAGAGAGAGAGAGAGAGAGAGAGAGAGAGAGAGAGAGAGAGAGAGAGAAAGAGAGAGAGAACACATGATCAAAATAATTATAACAAAATTAAGAAAATAAAAAAAATGTATTTATTTGTCGAAGTCAAAGATGTTATTTATTAAATGTTGCAGGGTGTGTGCATATGAGTTATTAAAAGTAGAAAGTGATATCGCGCAGTCTTTGTACAATAAGACGAACACTTGGTTGGGATGATTTTATTTTATTCAGAGTTTGCATGAGATTTACATCATCAACCAAGCAATTGATCATGCAAGCGACCCTCTATAAATAAACAATAAAGACCAAGGCTAAACAGAATTTTTAAAATTGATTAAAAAAAATTATGAACAACATGAAGATGATACTTGAATTAATGACAAATGCAAAACTTTACAGTTATAAATCAAATAAGCCAAACATAAAATGTAATGAATATCATCCATTGTAAAAGCTTGAGAATTACAAAATAAGCTCAGAACTTTAGGCAAAAATTATTAAGTAATTATGAAAATCCAAAATGGCTACCAAGATCATGAGATCAAGGGAACATTCAACATTTTTTTCAAAATGAGTCAATAGCATAAAAATATAAAAGTATTAAAAGAATTAAATATTTTTTACAACTTTTATGATAATGAAAATAAAATATATTTATCTCACTTCACTCACACGGATTACATTATATTACATGATTATTGCTTTAGGTCCAGCGGACTCTTCCGCGCCAAATCAGGACAAGTGTAGCCGAACCAGGTCCACAAAATCAAGACCACAACTTCGCTGAAAGAGGACTCGCCCCTGAACCGCATAAAAGATCTGCCGAAACAACCCTAGTGGTAACACTGAAGGCACTCCACCATCCGGTCTCTTTACAATAAAGACATCCCACGCAGGGGGCGCTGAGGCTATACTCTAATTTATCGAACCCCCGTTTACAAAAACAAAATAGAATATAAACATCATTATAAAATACCAACAAAACACATACATATAAAATGCCTACATTGCCAACTAATAACATCATAGGAAGCCCCAGTGACCACCTGGCAGAAAGCGTCCAATATTTCCAAGCTGATCCAACAGACCTCACACACAAATGAGGAGTTTTGTCCCGGAAGAGTTTCACGAAAAAAAGGTAGGTGACTGGTCAAGCAAAGAAGAAGATAGTATAGTAGATTGATAGAGAACAGAGTAGAAATGAGAAAAGAACAAAGGAGAAAGACAGCGACAGTGGGAATTTAAAGCACTAAATTTCCCGAAAGTGGGGATACTATTTATACTGAACCCCCCCCCCCCCTTTCCTCACCCTCCCCCCCCTCCCCCCGGCACTCCAACTGGGGTGTTCCGAAAACAATCACACTTGCACATTAAATGTCTCCAATTTATACCTTTAAAAAACATACACATACAAATGTTTTGTAAGACATTACATGTACATCAGAAGGCAAGAAACCGTGGTCCCACATCAGGGAAGCATGAAACTTGTCTCACATCTGTCACTGTCACATCAGTTCACACATAAATGAACACACGTTGCTTCACTTTAAAACAACAACAACAACAAACAACTTCAGATAAGCAATGATTGATTTGAACAGTTTTTCTTCAAAATGTTTATAAACGTCTCCAAAATAGCAATTTTCAAACATGGAAAACTGCATATATATAGGCAATGATTGGAAGCCAACACATCTGAAGCATATATCAAAACTCCATAGACGATGATGTTGGTAGTCAGTGGTTGTCTAGTATAGCAAAACTGCAATGCATACTACATACCATTGTACATAATGACAGGTGGAGAACCGCCAACCATACTTCATGTACATTAGACAATTTGTGCCTTATGTCATTAGGCAAGAAAATGTAGCGCACATCAGGAAAGCGTGAACACATCAGTAAACACATATTCATAAAAACGTATTCTTGGCAATAACTAATCTACAAATATCTTCACCTGTACAGCAATTTCTGTCTGTAAGGCAATTTCTGCCTAAACCCTAGTAAGGCAATTGCCAAATTATTTGGCCTTTCCTGTCTGTTGTTAGGCAATTCCCCACTGAGGTTAGGCAGGCAGGCAAGTAGATTAACGTCCCCTGACACATAAGCATATAGGGGACTTGGATGAACGAGGGCCTATGTAATAAGAAGTCGTTTTGCAGAATGGAGTGAAATGAAGAAGGAGCGCAAAAGCTGCTACAACAACCAGCAGGAAGATGCGTTGAATCGGAAGGAAGACGGCGTCAATAATGTAGAGTGAAGATGTGACAAGGGTGGCAAAAGGGATGCCAAGACAAGGCCGCCAAAGGTATAGCAGAGGGAGGGAGGAGGGTCAAAGGGCGACTAGGAGGACAGAGTGAGCGGATTATTTATTGTCTAAGGAGAGATAAAATAATTTTTATATGAAGACAGACCAGGTCTGCCGGGTTATTGCACGGAACAGTATAGGGCCTATATTATATAAAAACAATCAAATTATAGAAATTTAATCTAAAATTAATGATAAAACACGTCCGAGTAAGATTAAAAGCGGGTTAAAAAGAAAACTGCACCAGATCAAGCTTGAACTAGAGCGGCAGCCAGCGGGCACGCGGGAAGGCCAGTTTAGGTAGGATCCGGTCCTACCACTGGGTCAGGACTGTCTCGGATTACCACGCCCATAGACTTGAGAGCAGCCTCCGTCAAAAGGGACTTTACATTACATTACATGATTATTGCTTTAGGTCCAGCGGGCTCTTCCGAGCCAAATCAGGACCGGACAACCCCTGATCCGCATAAAAGATCTGTTGAAACAACCCTAGTGGTAAAACTGAACGCTCTCTACAAGCCAGTCACTTTACAATAAAGACATCCCACGCAGGGGACGCTGAGGCTGTACTCTAATTTATCGAACACCCGTTTACAAAAACAAAATAGAATACAAACATCATTATAAATTATCAACAAAACACATACATATAAAATGCATACATTGCTAAATAATAACATCTACCACCTGGCAGAAAGCGTCCAATATTCCCAAGCTGATCCAACAGACCTCATACACAAATAAGGCGTGTTGTCCCGGAAAGTTTTTCAAAAAAAAAAAAGGTAGATGACTGGTCTAGCGAAGAAGAAGATAGTATAGAAGATTGATAGAACAGAGCAGGAATGAGAAAGAGCAAATGAGAAAGACAGCGACGGTGGGAATTTAAAGCACTAAATTTCCAGAAAGTGAGGATACTATTTATACTGAAACCCCCGGCACCCCAACGGGGGTAAAAGGGACTTGAGTCTCAGCCGTAATGTATAGACTACATCTTTAGCCGAACGCCGGTTGTAGATGGAGACAAACTCCGCTATGGGCTTATCATGCCGCTTAATAAATTTGGAAACGGACAGACGGCGTCCCTTAGGAAAGGAATGCTCCGCTATTTCCACAGGGGAGCCAGAGCCGGGGTGGGGGTGGGGGGGGGGGGGGGGGGTCTACGACATTCCGTCCCGCGTACTATTTGGGCTCGAGGCAGGGGCCTTGGAGTCGGACCGTTAACTGGCTGTGTGACCGGGAGAAGGCGGATTTCCTACAGCCAAGCTATGAACCGTAACGACAAGCCGGTGTGAACAAGTCTCTCCACCAAGCCTTCGAGCCTGAGTAAGGCAGCCCAGGATCTCTACTGCCATCGGGAGGCGCAGAACCTGTCACTTAAGGGTTCGAATCCCTAGCGGTCTCTGTGACTGTGGGGTGCGGCAATGCACCCGAACCATCAACTGTCGAAGGAGGAGGGGGCGGGAGGGAGGGGGGGGAGGGCAATAAACGCCCTCACAGGAGAAACGGGAGCACTAGGGCTTAAAATGAAGAACTAACTAATCCGTGTGAGCCCCCCCCCCCCCCCCCCCCCCCCCCCTCCCCTTACTCCCTGCCTCCCCAGGTGAAAGAATCTCTGTACATTCTTCTTGAAATGATGACTGATGTAGCTATACCTGTATCGAATCCATTTTTCTTTGCATCTAAGTCTATGAACGGTTACCTGGATGGCTGGCAAGCCATCCATGCTGTCACATCAGATATTGGGCTACGGAAGCCAGAGTTGATCACATCGACGAAATGCAGAAAGTATGGAGCTACAATCACTCAACTGTTTGATTTGTCACCCAATGAGCAGAAATTGCTAGCAAATCACATGGGCCACTCTCTGAACATTGAAAAAGAGTACTATCGCCTGCATGAAAGTACCACTGAGATCACCAAAGTTGGAAGATTGCTTGCCAAAATTGACAGTGGAAAAACCCCAGATTGTTCTGTGTTTGAAGATGACAATCTTGATAAATCAACCCCACCCACACAGCAGGCATCAAGACCAGATGGTAAATTCTGTGTCCGTGTTACATAAGAAAATGTCTTGGGAGAGCCAGTTGTCCTTTATTGCAGAAGATGCAGTATTGCTTCTTGCCAAGGACGTATTTTCTTTTCCCAGTCCCAGCTTTGGCATGTTCAACTGCACACACACAAAAAACCCATGTACTTGATCCAAAGTGTCATTAATACTCCACCCACCTTTTAGGATTCGATTACGAACCTCGGCAATATGAAAAAACAACAGAATTTGAGACAATATACATGTAAGCAGTAGAGTCTTGAAAAGGAACATTGAAAGAGAATGTAGTGAGGCTACTCACTGGTAAGAATATTTTCATAAAAGAGATACTTTTGTTGATCATTATGCTATGCAGAGGGATCAGGGGCAATTTAGTTTAAAGTTCACAATGTTTTGTGGTTTCAAATTCTAGCACACACACACAAAAATCCTAAAACCTAGGGAATTAGAAGGGGCCAGCAATTATTTATTTTAAACATATATATTCAATATTGTAAAGCAAAATGTTCTGTTTAAATCAGGAGGTTAAAGATTGCTATTTAACTAACACATTTATATAATAAAATAAGTTATGCGTACATAACATCTGAGAAACGAAGACATGTGTAACAAAAAGCAGTCAGTTCCAGTTTTTATTTAAAGAAAAGTTCAGGTTAATATGTCTTAGAAATTGGTTCATATAGGTGTGTTGCATGATGTCTTGCACAGAACGGGGGCAATAGTCAACACAAACTGCAGACCCAACAATACAGAAGACTCGGACGGCTTAACTTCATACAACAAACTCGCTCTATTGTGATATTCTTTTTGTTTAACCATGGCCAACGGCACTTAGTTTTGACACTAGCATCGACCACTGAAACTGATTCACCTTCTTTTAACCGTGGCATTAAGTTGAAACTATTTTCAGATCAGTGGTTCAAACATAGATACTCTTTGGACAGATTAAAATGGCGCTTTAAAATTTGTAAAAACATACTTTACTGTACTGTCGTAAAGATCACTTTTAACTGAGCACAGGCGCCTCAATGAGTACTCAATAGTTTAGCAGACAAACATCTACAAAATCCAGGATCGTCAGAAGTTTGGAAAAACTTATGTTCCTTCTCAAGCAAAAATGTACGAATGGTTTCAGTTGCCATATGGGAAAGATTGATCTATGTTCTTGCTCTTGACAAGAGAAAAACAGTGCTGATTTTTTTCAATAACCGATGTGATGACTTACCAGAATCAATTTGCTCTCCAACACTGGTCCATCTACCAAAGAAACCAAAGAGCAAATGTAAAACAAACCACATTACTCCACTCAATTTTAGAATACACATTTTGATTTTTAGAATTGCAGACGTCGGAATGTTTTGTTAGTATGATAGTATCAGGATGTCATACGCTTTTTTTCCTTTTACCGAATTGTAGATATATTTGTTTGCCAAGTTCATAAAAGGGGCTACAGTTAAAGCATTTAGATGGAAGTGAGAAGACAAATTTGAAACAAAACATTTTTGTTTTGTTTTGTGGCTTATAACATCATAAATCAAAACGAATACAGAAACAGTGCGGTTTCAAAGCACATTATTATTAAGCTTTGTAATATATCTTATCCTATCCCGTAACTAGGAGGTCGTAGGGGCACCACAGATGATCGTTTAACCAGCGTAATCCATCTTTCCCAGTCCTCAGGAACCCTGATTGTTTCGCTCAGTGTCAAACCAGTACATTCTCGAATGTTGTCCTCCCACCTCTTTTTCGGTCTCCCTCTTCTTCTACCTCCTTGCACTGTGCCTTGCAGGATGGTCTTTGCAAGGCCTAGTGATCTGGTGACGTGGCCATACCATCGAAGTTTCCGTTTTTGTCACCATTGTGAGCAGGTCATCGTGTTGTCCAATGGCTTGTGTGATGGTCTGTCGGACTTCGTCGTTGGTTATGTGCTGGGTACAGTATAGGAAATGCCCAGAAATCTTCTGTAGCACCTCATCTCACTGCTTTGTATTCTTCGTTGTAGATGTGCTGTGAGGGTCCATATTTCGCAAGCGTATAGGAAGATGGAGATGACAACAGAACGCAGCAGTCTTACCTTGGAATGTAGACTGATGGTCCTGTCTTTCCAAATTGGCTTCAACCTCGCCAAGGCAGCAGTTGTTTGTGCGATCCTGCAGAGGACTTCCTCTCGGGATCCACTGTCTGATACAATGGCTCCTAAATAGTTGAAGCTATGCACTGTGTTGAGGAATTGGTCTTGGACTTTGATGTCTGTGTTGATGCCATTGGTGTTGTTGGTCATCATTTTGGTCTTCTCTGCTTCCATTCCATAGGCTCTGGAGGGGGTGTCAAGCCTCTGTACCAGCTGTTCAAGTTCTTGTTCCTCTTCAGCTAATCCATCAATGTCATCCGCAAAACGAAGGTTGGAGATTGCTCTTACCCCTATGCTGACTGTGCCTTCGTGATCTGCAAGGGCATTTGAAATGATGCACTCTAGGAAGATGCTGAAGAGTGTTGGAGAGAATAGGCATCCCTGACGCACACCGATGGTTGTTCTGAACCAGTTTCCGATGGCGCTGTTGTAGAGGGCTGCACTGCTAGCCTTGTCATACGGGCGTTTGATGACTTCAATAATTTTAGGGCTGATGTTGTACACTCTCATTGTTGCCCACAAAGCTGCATGCGATGATGCCAGACTCGGTCAAACGCCTTTTTAAAGTCTACAAGCACATGGTATATATGTTGTTGGTGCTGTAGGTATTTCTCACAGATTACTCTGAGGTTGAAAATCTGTTCAGTGGAACTTCGCCCTGCCCTGAACCTGCTTGTTCTTCAGCTATGATTTCTTCAGCTTGGGGTTTCAACCTGTTGAGTATTATTTTCAGGAGGACCTTGCTGGGATGGCTGATTAGGCTGAAGGTACATGCTAGACTTGCTTTGGATCGTGGAGACCTTGGGCTGTTTAACACTTGTCAGCCGCTTTAGAGTCTTGTAGGCCTTCTTGCTGTTGTACTTGTTAAGATTGTTCTCTATTTCCTGGCATTGATCTTCTATCCAGCCCTCCTTTGCTGTGTGCATGCCTTTTCGGATGTCATTGTTGATTTTTGTAAAGAGTAAAACATTACCTCCAGTTCTGTGCAGTTACCTTTGTTTTAGTTAATCGAAAATACATGTACATGGAGAGAAAAAAGTATAAGTGTCAGTTAAAGTACCTATACATTAAAGAAAATTTGACCTCCTTACCAACTAAAGATAGAGCAGAGCTAGGGGAAAGAGATGATGATGCTGCCTCATGTACAATCCCCTTCATGTGATGTTTCCAACACTGTTGCGACTTTCTCCTTAGGACTCGCTGTTAAAACAATTTACACAGTACATCAGAAAAGAAAAAAAAAACTTACAAGACTGACAAGTGATTTACATTTTAATCTGTTTCCCTCCCATCTAGATGTATGGTAGACTTGCTGTTTTCAAATAACGAGAACTATTATAAAAAAATAAATAAAAAAATAAATTTAAAAAAATTTTTTATAAAAAAAAAGATAATAATAATAATAATAATGATAATAATAAATATAATAATAACTGAATATTTTTTCGAGCCTACCCAAAGACCGGTTACAAGAAAAACAAATATTTTCAATTTAAAACCAGTCAGAAGAATCCATACACACATACTGGAAACACATCACCCTTCCCCTCTCCTCCTCCCCCCCCCCCCCCCCAAAAAAAAAGTTACCTGTTTTTAACTAGTCAAAATTATTATTAATTATTACAACAATTGAAAAACAAATCGATGAGCCTGCTATCTGATCAGAAACGGTTACATAAAATACTCTTTGAAAAAACAAACAGATTTTCAACTGCCTTTTTTTAAATGTTGGAAGTGTAGCATACTTTATAACATATAAGGAATTCCATGACACTTGACAGAGGATCAGAGCAGAAGAAGCTTCTTGCTCCGTTAATGCGCTGAACTTTGAACTATCCTACAACAGCCAGCTTATGTTTCATTTGACTTACTGTTATTGCATTAACATTATGTACACTATTATAACAGGTGTTTGTAAAAGTCTGAAAATAATTCACTGATGATCAAACTCACGTCCAATTGACAACACTAAAAAGTGTACACTAAATCTGAAGATGTTAAAAGTTACTAAAATGTTAAAAACGTTATGCAACTTAAAAAAAAGTATGGAATAACTTTAGGACGACATGTACGTTCTTCTTTACCAGTTTGAGATGGGGCAGTGGAAACAGACTGATGCGCTGCTTTTTTGCGGGCTAACGGTGATGTTTCCAGCTAGGCTGCTACTTTATCCTCGGAACTCGCTGTTTAAACACAGTACATAAGAAAATAAACAACCAGATATACGTCTTTAATGACTTCAACGATTTAAAAATATATTGAGAGAAATTAGATACAACAGCCAGTCAACAAATCTCAAATTTGAGCATTCAATGCCCAGCCAGATTAGACATTTAGATCTAAAAAAAAGTAATATTTCTTTTCTGATTTAACCCTCACAATGCCAAGGTCGACAATTGTTGACAGCCTGTAGTGTATTTTCCATGCAAAACTTTATGTTGATACAGCAGACAAGAGGATCGACATGTACAGACAGGATGTCGACACTGCTTTAGACAATGCGTTATACGATTATGGAATTCTAATTGGGGCAATATTTACCATAGTAACATTACAATATTAATATTTAATACGCATTTCCCAAAAATAAATGGCAAATTGCAACAAGTCAATTTTTACTATAACTTCATATTTTACAAAACTGAAGTGCAACTACAACGCAAGAATGGCTACATAAGTACCTAATGCATTCCTGCACGTTCACGTTCATGTTTGTTAGATTAACGTCCCCGGACACATTAGCGCATAGGGGACTTGGTTGAAGGGAGGCCGTTGTTATAAGAGGTCAATATGCAGTAGAATGGCATGTGTAAAAAGAGCGGTGCTACAACTTTCAGAAGGAGGAAATGCATTGATTGAGTCTGAAGGTAGCGATGACGGTGATATGGAGCGCACAAAGCGGCAACAGAGATGAGACAAGGGCGCCAGGAGGGTCGTAAAAGTCAGAAGTGAAGAGAGCAGACTATGGAGCAGAGCTTTACGTACTATTAAAGTTATTTCAAAACAAATTAAACGTTGATAAGTATTTACAAAAGACATATCCACTCACCGATTTGAGCTCCGCCATTTTGAGTAAATGTCTTCGTGCAACGTCACACATCACAGACAAGACGTCACTTCACAGCGCGTGCTCTCATTCTGATTCACTCTTAGCCTGTCTCATCAAAACTTAATAGGGATTCTCAGTAGCATGACAGAGTGTAGCAAGGGAACTAACTGCATTCATAGTACCGGTTTTTGACAACATGTCAAAAAAACACGATTTATGTCCCATGTAATCCAAAACAGCAAAAAAAGTGTACCCGTTTTCTGACAACATTTCAATGTTGACACTTTCCTATCCATGTTGACACAAGTAAGGTCGCGTAACATGCATGTGTTGCCAGAAACCAGGTAATATGAGAGTATATATATATATATATATATATATATATATATATATATATATATATATATATATATATATATATATATATATATATATATATATATATATATATATAAATATATATACACATGAATGTACTCATGTGTCTGCACTTTTGTAACGCTGCTGCGCTGTAGGCCTATGGAACCATGATCAATAATAAGCCTAATTGTGTTCAATGATTACTGGTGATTTGTGTAGATGTGTAGTTTATAATTTCTATTTAATAATAATAATAATAATAATAATAATAATAATAATAATAATAATAATAATAATAATAATAATAATAATAATAATAATAATAATAATATGAGAGTGGCCCTTCAATTATTTTGAGTAATATATATATATATGTTGTCTGAGGTTAGAGTTCAACCTAAAGGCGATACAGTTCAGTTCTATCGATATAAAATAACAACCGTACGCACTAAGGCAGGTGCTGCCTGATTGATTGAGAGAAGACAGAGACGAAGAAGAAGAGTCGGCAGGACAAGTGGGCGTGCCACAGCAGGATGGATTGGATTGACAGGTGTCAACATTATGTCAACTTTCTGTCAAAACGAATGCCTTATATTCTATCCTATGCTATCCTATCCCGTAACTCCAAAGTCGTTGGGGCACCACAGAAGATCGTTTAATCAGCGTACTCAATCTTGCTCTGTCCTTACAGCGCCGTTAAGCCAGTACTTCATACTTTTGACTGATTGATTTATTGGTGGATGGCTAGCTGGCTGGATGATTTGGGCCATTTACAGTACAATGCATTGAAATACAATATAATACACCACAGTACCACATTTGTTAGTGTACAATACAATACGTGAATGGAGATGAGGTGCTACAGAAAACTTCTGGGCATTTCCTATACCCAGCACACCAACAACAACGCAGTCCGACAGACCATCACACAAGCCATTCGTCAACACGATGACATGCTCACAATGGTGAAGAAACGGAAACTCCGATGGTATAATCACGTCACCAGAGCAACAGACCTTGCAAAAACCCTCCTGCAAGACACGATGCAAGGAGGCAGAAGAAGAGGGAGACCGAAATATAGGTGGGAGGACAACATTCGAGAATGGACTGGTTTGACACTGAACGAAACCATGAGGGTTTCTGAGAACAGAGAAAAATGGAGTACGCTAGTTGGACGATCATCTATGAAGCCTCAACGACCTTTGAGTTGCAGATTAGGATAGGATAGGATAGGAATAGCATACATGTACAATACAACAGAATACAATACAAACAATACAATGTATCTAAATAAATTAGACCTACAATGGCAGCATTAGCTCATTAAAATTTCCCATTAGATTTAGACAACAGGAACTAAATGTTAGTATGCACAATGAAGACGTACCGTCAAAGTTAACAGCATGATACTGCCTTCTAGTTTGAAGGTAATGTCAATATTTTTCTCCCTAATACTTTTCTTCGCTTTCCTTTATGAAGGAGGATTAACTGTTGGTTGAGAGCAAAGTCTGTTACAGCTGTTGCTACCTTTGAAGGCCGTCATCAGACACACTTGGTCATTCCAACAGCATTGAGATGTTAATAAAGCATGGTATGGAAAGCTCAATTGGTTTGCAGTAATAGGTTGGCAACTATGGAATTCTCTTTTTAATATATTTATTTGCGAATTTTTTGCCTATTTAACCACTTTCAACTTATCCAGGCCTATGCCCCAACATCAGACTATGATGACAGCGAAGTGGAGGATTTCTATGAAAATCTACAGGCTGTCCTTGACCAAGTGCCGAAGAAGGACATAGACATAGTGGAAGGCGACTAGAATGCCAAGGTTGGCCAAGATGCGCACCACAACTGTGGAGACTCTTTTGGACCCCACTGCAACAATGAGACAAATGACAGGGGTCTGAGCCTGTTGGAGTTTACCAGATACAACAATCTGATACTGGCAAACACGCTTGGTCTCCACAAAAAATCCAGACGATGGACATGGCACATTCCCGGCGGGGAGCATCACAACCAGATCGACTACATCATGGTCAAAAAACGCTTCAGATCAAGCATCAACATTGGCAGGACACGCACATTTCCAGGAGCCGACATCGTGAATCCAACGCCGTGTTCATGCCTGTCATTTACTTATACAATATTTTTGTGTAGGTAAATAATAAGTTATTTACGGACAAAATATATTATTTAAAGAAATCTTATATTTTTTGTAAACAATTGATTATTTAGAAAATAATTATATGCTTCTAAATAAAGATTACTTAGCTTAGAATAATGGAATTTTTTAAAACAATATTCTTCTCTGTTCTGGGGATATGCTATAACTGATGGGTCTCCGTTTGGTTTGTGGTTGACAAACAACGCAATATAATATAGGTAATTAATTTCTTATTTAGCAACAACGCCTTATTTACCTATCACTCTTTATTTACTTATAAAATATATTACAATATATTGTGTTGGTAAATAATAAGTTATTTACGGACAAAACATATTATTTAGAGAAATCTTATATTGTTTGTAAACAATTGATTATTTAGAAAAATATATATGCTTCTAAATAACGATTATTTAGCTTAAAGTTATGAACATAAATATTTTACAAAGAGAATTCCATAGCCGTCAGCAACATTGGAAACTTGTGTTTTGATCAGACGTAGCTCAATTTATAGCTCCTAGAGGCCAAAGGAATCGCGCTGTAACGACCCCGTTGATGAGACAGGTCTGGCTGTCACGAGTAATGTATTGTCTGATGTCACGAAGTGTCGTCTGCTGTCATGTCATACTAATGACCTCGGTAATCTCCCTGTGCTGCTAAAACTGCAAGGCCGGCAAGAGGTATCCTTGCTGCGTCCCCATCGTCGTTGTACCGTACGCTCGAATGTAAGAAAGTTGTATTATTTTGTCTTTTCAAAATAATTGATGCTAATATGTATATGCGTTTACATACACCTTATGTAAGACTCTTTAGGTTAAGACCAATATATTTCATTGGTTTTTGCCATTTAAAAAGAAGAAGAAGCTGTGTTTGATTTTATGTTAGTTTAGTTGTGTTTTATTTCGTTGACATTATTTTATTTCAATATTGTATTGTATTGTATTGTATTGTATTGATTTTTGTTATTACTTTGTAATGTAAAAATAAGACATTTCTTGACGATTTCATGCGTCGTAAATTCAATATATTTAATGTTTCGATTCTTTTATTTTTATTTGTTTAAAATTTAAAGTCAGTCAGTCAGTCAGTGAGGGTATGGGTGAACGAGAGTGTAAAAATGTCTCCTCGGGCGCTGCTTGAGTTAGAACCTGTATCGGCCAGCGCCTCGAGCATCTATTGAGCTGGAAAAGCGCTGTATAAGCACGATTAAACAAATTAAATAAATAAATAAATAAATAAAATGCTGTGAGAAAGTTCGTCTAGCTCGCTCAATTTTATTGAGTATGTTTAATGAAAACGAATAAGTCCGTGTACTACTTCATGTCAAAAATTTTAATTAATTTCAGCTCCATCAAGATGGCAGTACGGATGTTAGTGTTCGCAGTGATGACGGTTCTGCCGTACTGCGCTCTTGGCTATTACAGTACGTTGACTTTTACACTTAGTACTACATGTACACCGTCATTCTGGGCGAAAATACCACTGTACTGCTACCCCCGACCTCTTGTGGTGATATTTGGCTTAATGAGCTACCGTATGACGGGAAATATAATTCCGTCACAATTGGTCCCTAATGTAGCTATGGGATGTAAATAAGGGCTAAGTGACATTAGGTGCAGCTAAGTCGACCGAGCGACTCTTGGACGGGAGATAATACTGTCAATTTGGTAGCCTGTTGCTAAGTCGACCATTTCCTTCTCCAAATCTACGCATAAAATTATTACAAAGAAGTCGAATGGACCCACGATTAAAATGTGTTTAGCTTCGTATTTATTTATTTATTTATTTATTTATTTATTTATTTATTTATTTATTTCATTGTTGCGTAAAATATAAAATACATATATCAGTCACACCTTAAATCTCGACGAAATCCCCATTATACATCAGGATCGATCAGCGAATTGATCCTGGATAATATTGGAAGAAGAAGAAGAAGAAGAAGACACCCGGTACACATTGGTCGAAGGCTGCCAGAAGCATGTTTTACTTGTCGCCTCAACAGGCGATAAAGCATGCTCTCATGCTTCAGAGCACTGCTTCTTACACGCTTCAAGCGCTATAGTGACGGAAAAAGCGCAATTTCACTGTAAATATATACAGAATGTTGCTCTACAATATACCGCTCTTTCCGTCTCAAAAACCCAATTGCCTTGTTGGATTCTTAAATTGCATGAAACCAAGTGAGGACACTATCCGGCGTCAACAAACGGTTCAAAAACATTGTCAAACGGTTCGTAAAAGACAGTTGACCTACAAACTAATACAGTTTGACCTAATTCGTCCCCTAGAGGAGACGAAACTTACATTTTTCTATTTTCATGAGTTCACTGCAGTGAAATTGCGCTTTTTCCGTGACTATTGAGCTTGAAGCGTATAGAAAACAGTGCTCTGAAGCATGCGAGCATGCTTTATCGCCTGTTGAGGCGACAAGTAAAACATGCTTCTGGCAGCCTTCGACCAATGTGTATCGGGTGACGAAGAAGAACAAGAACAAGTAGAAGAAGAAGAAGAAGAAGAAGAAGAAGAAGAAGAAGAAGAAGAAGAAGAAGAAGAAGAAGAAGAAGAACAACAACAACAACAACAACAACAAGAAAAAGGAGAAGACCATGAAGAAGAAGAAGAAGAAGAAGAAGAAGAAGAAGAAGAAGAAGAAGAAGAAGAAGAAGATGATGATGATGATGATGATGATGATGATGATGATGATGATGATGATGATGATGATGATGATGATGATGACAAAAGAAGACAACAGTAGGTCTAACTAAATAATAAATACATAATCTATGTTATACCTCTCTTCCTAATAGCTGCGTGTCCGCGTACATTTGGATTCGTCAATTAAAAAATAATAGTTAACAGAAAAGGTCTAAATAAATCAAAAATTTTAATTCTATATTTGCATTAAAATTACGTTTTATATATTGTTGTTTTAACAATTTTATGGGTAATTTGTTTTTATTTTCTATGATGTAACCGAAATTCAAGTATTTTCATTTCTGATGTACGGATTGATTATTTCAGTGAATCCGATGTACGGAGGCGGTATGATGAGTAAGTTCCTTTTCTTACAGACACAATTATATTCTTGTTAAATCGAGTTTGAAATTGGTTTTGGGTGAGGACATTCTCGGCTGATGATTATCTTGTTGATGTTGTTGTCGTTGTTGTTTTCTGTCGTTGCCGTCTTTCAGATTGCTTGTTGTTGTTATTGCTGTTGTTGTCGTTGTTGTTGTTTTGGTCAACCTCTTGTGGAGGTTGTTGTTGTCGTCGTGACATGTTCTTTCATTTTCTAAAATTATCCTAAGGAGAGAGAGCGAGAGAGATAGAGAGCAAGAGAGAGATGATGATGATGACGATGATGCTGTTGCTGCTGCCGCTGCTGTTGCTGCTGCTGCTGCTGCTGATGATGATGTAGACTTGTAACACGCAAAACTCCACGCTGGCATCATGCTCAGGGCGTTTAGGGTTAAAAAACAAAAAAGAAAAAAAACAAAGGGACAGTCACTGTGGTTATGAGGTTTTAGTTTTATTATTAGAATAGAGTAGGATTACCTGTGAGCGTGTTATTGTCTCATACTGTGAATTGTTTTGTTAAGACATCGAGGGTGCTACAGACTTGTTGACTTAACTTGACTTAATCCTATGTCAACAGATGGGGTAGGAATGGGGCGCTTCAACCCTTATATGCATGACATCGACCTGCCTGACTACCCGATGGGGATGCCTATGGGGATGGGAATGGGCATGGGGATGCCCGTGGGTCTGTACCCGCAACAAGGCGGGATGATGAACACCATGGGCGCTCAGCAACAGGGCGGGATGATCAACACCATGGGCGCCCAGCAACAGGGCGGGATGATCAACACCATGGGCGCCCAGCAACAGGGCGGGATGATCAACACCATGGGCGCTCAACAACAGGGCGGGATGATAAATAGTATGGCTATCCAACAACAAGTAGGTTATCCATTCTTTTTTTTTTGTAGTTTTAATTTTCATTTTAAAGGGACCCAAGTTGACCACGCCTCCTCGACAGATCCCTTTAACATTCACAGTGAGTGTTGCCTCACTGAAAACATAAACTTACATATAACGAAATATAACAAAAATATAGTAATAAGCTTATATAGTATTTTGTTTTAATCTTTAAATCAATAAGTTCTGTAGTTGCTTGTGTCTAATAAAAGCAACCGCTACCTACCTTTCTAGCGCTAAAAATAGCATCCACCAAAGACGGTAATAGGTAGAACCCGTAACAAAGTTACTCGCTAAGGGTTTTGGTGTTAGGTTGCTACAGTAGAGCCTACCCTACCCTGCACATCAAAGACGCTTTCTTGAAACTTGCACATTCAGAAATAGGGTCAAAGGTCACTATGGTATTGGTGTACCGTTCAACAGGGGCAATTACTCCCTGTCGGAACAGAAGTGGACAATTCAAAGGTTAGCGGTTGGCTTGAACAAGGAAAGCCCGCTTCATCATGTGTTTCATGTCATAGCAATGACAATTTTAAGGTAAACCCGTCCTGGCCAAAAGTAAACCTTGTGTCTTCGAATTAGGTCCATATAATCTAATCATTCAGCAACTGATTTAATCAAACAGTTATTCAGTCATTTGCACCCCCCCAAAAAAATCAATTTAATCATTTTTATAATCGATTTTTGTCAGTCTTGTGCTTCATTTTGTCAGAGGGAGCGAGAGAGAGGGAGAGAGAGAGAGAGAGAGAGAGAGAGAGAGAGAGAGAGAGAGAGAGGTTTTTCCATGGGGTTCTCTCGACAACAATAATAATAATAATAATAATAATAATAATAATAATAATAATAATAATAATACAGGATGCTATGTACGCGCCTTTCCCCAAGGCTCAAAGCGCGGCGATCTATACCAACATACACGCTCACCTGTCTCATTTACCCTCACACACACACCAAATACGCATACATCACTCAGGTGGTGTAAAGGCAGGGAGATCACTATTAGACGACGGAAGAAAATCGAATTTTTATTTTTGAAATTTTTATATTGACTGCATCTTGTACCATTATTGAAGGGAGGGAGGAAACCGGAGTGCCCGGAGAAAACCCTCGGTGACCTCAATAGTCTCGTACCTAAGTCACATACGTTCGCTCCTTGCGGGAATTGAATCCGCGACCTTTGGCATAGGAAACCGGCGACGTATCCACTGCGCCACGAGCCCACTATACTTTGATACGCTATGTTATGTTATGTTCATCAGTTTATAGTCCCCTCTCTTCCCGTAAGGATTTTCAGAGAGGAGACTCAGATACGCTATGTCAGCGCACAACGCTTTCACTATGTCAGCGCACAACGCTTTCATACGGACATGTGCGTATCGTTTCTTTCGGAAGTCGCAGTATGTAGACTCCACATAGTATACGAAACTTAGGTGGAAAAGCCTCTAATATTTTCATTTTAGAGCACGCTTGCCACGTTCGCCTGGCATTGGCTACTGTTGTTTCAAAGAGGGTAGGCTTCCATCATAGAAGGGGATGCTAAAATGGTTACTAGTGGACAAAGTGGTGAAGAAGAAAGTGATGAAGATGATGCGTCATTCCAGCGCCGTAGGTACACGCTACAATTAGAGGGAGGTAAAGCTGTTCTCCACAACAAGCAGGGCAAGGTCTATTATTTGAATAGTTGCCTCCCTTACACTATTAGTAGCTTTTCCTGTCGTAATCGGATGTGAAGAGGGGAGTTTTGTTTATAAATTTGTTTTATTCGGTAAATAGCAAAAGATAATTCTATCAGACTTAGCTCTAGGTTCATTTTTGTTTGTATGGACCTACACTTGTAAGTTTTTACTACAGTTCTTCTTTTAAAAATTATTTTGTTTAGTAACTCACACAAATCGGCCAGTATCTATATATATAAATTGCTTAGCCGGAAGTCCTTCTTTGCCTCTACTGTAAAGTTTGTCCGGTATGGACGGTGATCTGGTCAGGTGCTGGGCGCTGCGGATCGGCCTGCTGTGCGCTCAAAACCCGCGAAATCGTTATAGCCGACATTTCCTTACCGAACGTGTAACCGTTTCTGAGATAAATAAATAAACAAAATGTCCACAAACTGCAATAGCCTCATTCCGCGCGGCGCTTCCGATTCAACCCGTGTCAAGAACTGCCGTTCCGTAATACCGCAAATTTTGTTTTATTTCCATTCAAAACACTTTTGCACTCATGTCACCAATCTTACAGCTGAAGGTTACCTGTTCACTTTCTTTTTCATCCATACTTATGTGCGCACAAAAATTCAATTTGCATAAAATCTTCCATTACTTGAAGCAACTGTGTCATACAAGATCTGTGCTGACGAAAACCATGTTTGTAGAGTTGTAACACGGTTACTTCCCTCTAACTAAATCACGGTTTATGCAGTACCTATGCGCTACCGCGAATACAAATATACCGGAAGTATTATGGTACCAAGGGAGATTACTTGCATGCCTAATATTTTTAAATAAAGGTATGACATTTAAAAATACGTTGCCTAACATAAATACTAAATTACAATAAAATATTTTAGTGCATTACTCAAACATGCACCTATACTCTGTTCTGCAGTACATTGCAATTATCATTTTAAATTAAAATAGTTCAATGCATTGCTCGAGTCGAACATCAACATGTACCTTTTAATCTACTCTGTTTTGCAGTGCTTCATCATTCGACCCCTGCAAGTAAACTATTGCAATCATTTCAGTGCATTTTTAATGTTTAATGCTAACTCGCAGACAACAGTTTTCTGTCTACATTTTAAACAGCAACCTGTGTACCCTGGCTTGCCAGGGCACAAAACCACTAGTAAAACTATAAAAGGACAATGATGCAACATTTGACTTGATTCCTCGATGAATAACTGAAACACCGATTCATGGAATGAAGAAATGGAACACTTAATGAAATCAGGTCGCTAAGCCAACAAGGATAAAATTTTGAAATGATTTCATCATTCAATGTAGACATTGCAATACTTTTGTTCTATGTCTGTACCTTGTACTGTTGCTCTTGTGTTTGCTCTGTTCCTCCTCCTCCTCCTCCTTCTTTTCTTTTTCTTCTTCTTCCCATCCTCGTCGTTTTGCTAATGTCCATCCTTTCATCTTTGCTTTCCTTTTTCTCTCTCTCAATGATGTGTTGCCTCTTAGCAGGGAACTCAATACCCACAGAATACAGCCATGGGAAACCAAGGATATTCATCAGGATCTCTTAGCCAAGGGTATCAACAGGGATCTCCTAGCCAAGGTTTTTTACAAGGATCATCTAGCCAAGGCCTTTCTTCTGGATCTCCTAGCCAAAGCTATTCTTCCGCATCCGCTAGCCAAGGGTATTCACAGGGATCTCCTACAATTAAGAATCAGGGATATGCCCAAGGGTCCAGCCAGGGTGTGCAGCAAGGAAGTCAGACAGTCCAAACCGCCCCTAGTCAAGGATACGCTCAGAGCAACAGCAACCAGATGTACCAGCACAGCAACACTCCGTCTTTCAACACCCAGGCACAGAGTATGGTTTCATTCTTCTATCGGTCTTAATTGCTAGGCACCCACTTGATTGCCTTGTCTTTGTCCATAACGCCCGGCTCCAAACTCCACTTACTGTTCTTGGTTATGCCCACAGTCCTTTTACAGAACAAGACTCCTCTATTAAATCGCTTCCAGCTTTATGGAACTCTCACCCACGTCACTCAGTCTCACAAACCTCGAAAGAAATTTTTTTTTCTCAAAGTAGGTTACCTGGTTTCTTATTTCGCCTATCCAGGGGTATGTAGAAATCCTTCCAAACAGTTAGAGGTGGGGAGCGGGGGAGCGGAGAGGGAGGGAAGGAGGGGAGGGGGGAGGATCAGAATAAGCCAAATTTCGGTCTGTCTGACGGTCGCTCGGGATGTCGGTCCGTCGTTTCGTTGGAAGCTGTAAGCCATATTTCACCATTGTTTAAACGCATTTTGCGCTGTATCCAACAACTGGCTGTGCCGATTTTGACCATATTTTTGTGTGTGTCCAAGTAGTTCAGATTGTGGCCTGTCGCTCCATATTTTCCTCTAGCTTCATTACCCTGGACCCTATAAAATAGAAAACAATGACTAACTAACTAACTACTTAAGCTTCATTAGTATAAAGCCAAATCGCAACACCGCCTACAAACTTAACACTTTTGAAAATGTTTATTTTGGGGCTCTGTGTGTGAATGTCTAGATATTTGAAAGGTTAACACGATTTCATGGCATCTTTACATGTTTTGGAACTTTTCTGTTGTCTTGTTGTTATGTTGACGATGTCATTTTTGGCATGTTTGCATGCGCATCTCGTTTGTTATCACAATGTGTCAATGCGTGTGCATATGCAACTTCTGTAGAAATCTCTTTTCCATCTGAGTGCTTTATAAATTCGATGATGATAATGACGACGGGCGACGGCGATGATGATGATGATGATGATGATGATGATGATGATGACGATGATGATGATGATGATGATGAGGATGATGATCACCATTATCAGCATCATCATCATTATCATCCTCATCATCGCCGTCGTCATTATCATCGTCGAATTTATAAAGCACTCAGATGGAAATGAGATTTCTGCAGAAGTTGCATATTATGCACACGCACTGACACATTGTGATAACAAACGAGATGCGCAAGCAAACATGACAACATAACATCGTCATTATCATCATCGACGACAATGCCATCACCATCAATCAACATATCACGCTTGAATTTTGAATGTTTTACTGCTGCGCCCAAACAGAATCCTATGTAGTTTGAATTCATTGGGTAAATAAAATGCCTTACCTTGGCTTGACTTGTGTGTGACAGATCAGATGTGGCGTCAAGGAGCGACGTCACAAGGCATGGCCACCCAAAGCGGCTACCAGAACCCTATAACGTTCCAAGGACGGATGATGGGCGGTTACGGAATGATGGGAGGCATGATGAGGGACGGCACGTACAAAACAGCCCGGGGAACGTACACTAGAGACGGCTCTGATCTCTCCTTTGACCCCGTCTAGTTAGTTAGTTAGTTATATAGATTAACGTCCCCGGACAGGTAAGCTTATAGGGGACAACTACCCCGTATCCTAGGCTGTTCATCCTTTAATACTGAACAACGATCCTAGAGATGAGGTTGTTATCTCCCTTAATAACCCATGTTAGTGAAATTCAATACAATGTTCCAGGATATATCCGGATTCTGCAATGCCATCGACTTTTTTTCTTGTCATTAATGAATGCATGAATGAATTATTAAATAATTAATTTATAAGGAAAAAAAAGGGAAAAGAAGAGAAACTAAGAAAAATAAATGTAAAAAGAAGAACAACTAAAAGTGTTATAAATAAATAAATGATTGAATTCATTTTTTTTCCATGTTTTTTTTCTTTTTGTATTTCTTTTTTCGTTTTGTTTTTCTTTCTGCTTCCTAATTTATTTATTCTTTTTTTTCTTTTTCTTTTATTTTTGTTGCATTACTTTTTAATTCTTTTTCTTTCTTTCTTTCTTTCTTTCTTTCTTTCTTTCTTTCTTTCTTTCTTCTCTTACTTTCTTTTCGCCCCACCAGAAATAATACGTTTAAGCCAAAACCAAGGACTACTAAAGAGAAAGGACGAGCACAGTCTATGTTCAGACTTTCCTAGCAAAGGCCATTTGCCTCCTCACTCTGTGTGTCCATCATTGCAATTTTTCTCTTTAAAGCTACCATTTAATGTGTCCTAAAGGTTATGATGTAGTATTAACATAATCTTAGTTTGATTTTGTAAAGTTTAAATATGAATTGTATTGCCAATATGAAGTATAGAGGGTCTCTCCAGTAGCACACATTCACACTAAAGTATTAGCAATCTAAACACATGTCTTTCTTTTGCAATAAGTGTATTGTACAATATTTTAGACATGATTTGGGAAAACAATATGACACAACCACCAGTAAACTCATATTTCAAAACTGTGTACAGTAAAACCTGTCAAAAAATTATCCACAGAAACCAAAGTACATTAAGTCAAGTTCAGTTCATCTGTCAACACCGGTACAGGCTACATCAAGAAAAAAAAGTATTTTCTCATCCCTTTTCTAAACCATTTCTCACATTTTGTTTGAAGAACATCTAGAATGACCGCAAAAAGCATTAAAAAAAACTGATGCTGCTCAGTCTGACAAGCGTGCCCTCTTGATGGATGTCTGCAATAGTACTCCATTCTTCTGCTGGTCCTTCTCCAGGTTGTGGAGACCACTGAGAAGCACATTTGCCACATGTCCTCTGAGCTTAGCACAGTTCACAAGGCTGAAGTACTCTGCGATGGTGTCCAGCACAACCATCAACCGCTGTCGACAGCACGCCCTGTGACGGGCTGTCTTGACGAAGATGAGTCCATACCGCACCAGGTCATACGTACTCAGGTCAGGCACAGTCAGTGATCCCCTAGACACTTCCTGGATGAAAGCACTGATTTCAGAGGGCACCAAGGGTTCGTCCTCCTCGAACTGAAGTTCTTCCAGGCACTTTCTTTCCACCCACCCTGCCACGTAGGCGGCACTGCTCTCTTCCTGGACAGAGAGTGAAAGGCCAGTTTCACAGCTTTCAACCACAGCCGCGTCCTCACACTGAAGGGCTGGTCCTATGCACTCATGCGCCTGGGTCTCCAACTTGAAGTCTAGGTCCTCCAGGTAGGTGGCTGCATGCCTGGCCAAACGCTTCTTGGAGGCCCTCATAACATCGGCCGAAGTCATGAAGGCATTGGCACCGGTCGCCTGGCGATAGACAGAAAACTCCCCCTCTATTCTGTCACTCTGGAGTTCCCTAAGTAGCACAAACTTGAAGTTGGCCTGTTGGAGGAGATGGGAACACACAGCCATCAGGCCCTGTATTGTCTGCACCATTGCCCTTTTCGTGTCGTGTGTCAAGCACTGTTCGCGGCTCTTCCCATGACCTGATGGTGCTGCTTTAAACTGCTCATGCAGTGTCGCCAAGTTGGTGGAGGTGAGGTCTTGGACACGCCTGTGCGGATCTTTCAGTATGATGTCTTGCCCTTTGGATGAGACGTTCACCACATTCCACCAATCCAGCACACTCTGGATGAAATCTGCTGTGTCACTGCGTCCTCGAAGCCTGAGCGCAGCCACAACCTTTTCGTTGAATACTTTGAGGACATGCTGCACGTTCTGAAGCTGAAGCTTGGATGGGCGGACCGAGGCTTCTGTTAGTGGAGAAGTCTTCAGGGTGTTCTCCTTCTCTGCATCGTACAGCTGCTTAACGTCACTGAAGGAACCGACGACTTGGTTGTCAAATGTGAGCTTCTGGCACTTCTCTGAAATCAATAAAAGAATATGACATGAATATGGGTATGAAACTGAAACATCTGAATAATTTCGTTGATTAATCTTTAAAGACCTTGACAGTAGATTTTGAAAATCATCAGTTGTTACGTAAAAAATGTGTTGCTATTTGTAAATGATTTTGATGACATTTAACGTTTGAGAAATATTACAATAGACCCTTGGCAAAAAATTCCTATTTGTTCCTGTTTTTTTTTTACATTTATTTATTTATTTATTTATTTTTTATTTTATTTATTTTTTAACTTATGTACTTTAATAATAATAGTTTTATTATTATTATTATTATTATTATTATTATTATTATTATTATTATTATTATTATTATTATTATTATTATCCAATGATTTATTATTATTGTCAACATGATTAACTAATCAACTATACTATTCTACTACTATACTAACCTGAAATCCAGTTGTTCCTGATGCACTTCAGCAGATGAACAGTGTCGAAGAGCAGGTACCAGCTTCGTGTGTTGTCCAAGGGATGTGTAGCAGTGGCTGGGAATTCCGACTTGTTGGGCCGGTCGAACAGTTTGCAGAAGAGCTGGTTTATCTTGTGGTTGTCGGTGATAGACCCCAAGACTCTGCCTCCGGACTGTTCGACAATTGTGGCGGCATCCTTGACAACGTTAAACTGAAATGCAGCAGTCACTTTGTGCACTGGTGTCACAGATACCATCAGGCTAGGTCCCCGGTGCAAACACCTGAGCATAACACACAGCATTGACGTTGCCTTTGCGTCCGGGTCATTCTTTGCCATGCCATTGAGGACCCCGCCGGAAAATGCCACTGTAGGCCTGATCTTTACCTCGTCCACAAGGAGAAAGGCATTCTTTTGTTGCTCTTTGGAGATCTTCCTGAAGGTTTTGGTCAGTAGCTCCTTCATGTTGACAGAGGAGATGACTCCCTGGACCTTTCTCTTGCTAGGCAGAACTAGGTACTCCCTGAGTAGGTCGTAATCGCAGCGTGGAAATGACTCGACTGCAAAGCAGTAGTCGGCGGCTGTGTACTGTTTGTCTCCAAGTAACTTCAGGTTGTTGATTAGAAAGTCTAATTTCTTTGCCTTCTTGCTGTCTTGCACCTCTTGGGCCTGAAGCAGAGTTACTACTTTCCTCAGCACCTCACTCAGAGGAAGTTTGTACACGTTGTGTGCAAAGTGAACTGCTTCATGAAACATAGAATATGAGGTTAATCCATTGTTGGGGTTTAGAATTTTCCCAAATGGAACCTTGACTCCAGACTTGTACGCAGAGAGAACAAGAGGGGAGCACATGGTCCGCTTATTCTCAACTACAACTGTCAATTTACAGTCACTGCAGTCCTCTGTCATGAAAAGACAGACAAATCTGTCGGAGGATCTATAAATAACAACATTGTCATATTTCTCCTTCAACTGATTCTCAGGGTGAAACTGTTCCATTGAAGTGATCTTGTCTTTTTTCATGAAATACTCGAGCTGTCGATCTTCTTGAATCGATCGGCGAGGAGCTGGTTTGGGAGCTGGTTTGGGAGTCGGCAAGCAAGAAGCTGGTACATCGAAGATGCTAGGCGGATTGGCAGGTCGTGTTCCTCCAGGAATTTTCACAGTTTCGTGATCCGCTGGCCAGTGTCTCTCGCAAACGAAAAACTTCTCTGGGTCGATGGAAAAGTTCTTGCGTGGAGGCAAAACAGCAAGCCACCTGTTCCTTTCCTCTTCGTTCTTGGGAATTTTGAAAACTCTACACTTATTTGCTGCATTATAGTTCCCTTTGCAGTTAACTACACCACACTTCGTCGGCATTCTGAAGAAAACACTTGCTACGAGCAGACGTACACAATCAAAACACTTGCTACGAGCAGACGTAGATCTAAAAACTGATTTAAAACATCCACTGCACGATAAAAAAAAAAAGTAATGAAAAAAGTCCACTGCACGATAAAAAAAATTGATTGACAACATCCACTGCTAGACAGCAAAAGTAAACACTCGCAACACGATAGAAAAAACATCCACTGCTACAAACCACATGTACTTCGCGGGCCGCGCCATTACAGTCTTCTAACAACTTGTTTGCGAGTTGCAAAATAGTCCACACTTGAAGAAACCATAATCTCTTAACAGAGTCTTTTAGTGTCATTTAACTTTATTTGAAACACTTTCATAACAATGTGAAACAGTACATGGTCTTTTGGAGTAAAATAATCGAAATTTATTTATTTATTTTTTTCTACAGTATATTACTACGCGCAACCCGTGTGATGTTTTGCTAAAAATAGATCTAAGCAAAGGCAGGCTTTCGTGTGATCATATTATTTTCCCCTTTACCAACAACTGGCCCGCTGGTGTCAGTATAAATCGGTCCAGTAGTCACCTATATGCGAAAGTGTCGTGTGACTATAATCTACAAACAACAACAGCAGGCTTTGCCAGCCAGCCACGCAACGCTCGAATCGCGTTGGCCTTTGCTAGCTGTGCTGAATCTTAGCTTTGCAAGTCCTTCTCTTTAGCAGTCCTTGGCCAAAACCTAAACTCTTTCAGTAGTACGAAGTTAATATAAATCGATACATTCATTGGTGTATGTGTCTATTAACAGCAGCAAGGTTAATTGTCAATTTAGCCCCGATGCGAACGTGTGTATTGCATGCACAGTTGATTATTTACATTGGTTACTCAAGGAAGAGACACCTGAAATTCAAAGCTGAACTGTCGGTCTCAGGAAAGTTGGAACATAATATTGTTTAATTATATTATTAATGCGAGAGCAATGCCTTTTCCATGAACTAATTGTCACAACAAATAGACACACATAATTAAACCTGGTGCTTTTAAAGATCTTTTCTCTCTTTGTTACCATTGAGACGCGCACGATGGTTCCGATCGTTTTTTGTTTTTTGTTTTGCAAAGCACGCAATCGTCCTATCCTATCCTATCCTATCCTATTCTATCCCATAACTCGGAGGTCGTAGGGGCACCAAAGATGATCGTTTAACCAGCGTACTCCATCTTTCCCTGTCCTCAGCAACCCTGATTGTTTCGCTTAGTGTCAAACCAGTCCATTCTCGAATGTTGTCCTCCCACCTCTTTTTCGGTCTCCCTCTTCTTCTACCTCCTTGCACGGTGCCTTGCAGGATGGTCTTTGCAAGGCCTGATGATCTGGTGACGTGGCCATACCATCGGATTTCCGTTTTTTCACCACTGTGAGCAGGTCATCGTGTTGTCCGATTGGCTTGTGTGATGGTCTGTCGGACTTCGTCGTTGGTGATGTGCTGGGTATAGGAAATGCCCAGAAGTCTTCTGTAGCACCTCTTCTCCATGCCTTGTATTCTTCGTTGGAGATCTGCTGTGATAGTACACAATAGTAGCGTGTATTTACATTTGATTTGATTTTGCGATGTTGCCAGAAGAGGCTGTGTATAAGGTTAATAATTTTGTTGAGATTTTTTTGGAGAATTTTCTGGAATTATTTGTTTGTTATCAATCGAAGTTTCCAGATGTGTCTCGTAATAGCTAAACGATTCTTCTAAACCGAGGAATGTTCTATGACATAAGACAATGTGTAGTTCCGGTGACGAGTTTTATTTTAATTGAGTGTTATTGCGTCATGACGGAATGTTCGATGCTTTTCGGGATTGCAAGGAGGCTAGATAAGTAACGCACTGTCTGCTTGTAGAAATGATTTTTGAGTATTTTCGGAAGGCTATCGTGTATGCTGTTGTTGATTGCTGAATGAAGTTGGAAAAGTTTATACGACGACTCCTGCCTTGTTGCTGAGTGAACAGGCTGCGTGGATTAACGAATTCGAATTACACATATTAAGACTAAAGCATCGGGGCTGAATGGACTAACACGTGTAACACTCTTTATCCAAAGTTCTTTTCAACGAGTCCTTTATTAATATGTTAATTTATTTCTCTCTAATTAGTTTATTTATTTCTTTCTTGTTCATTTTTTACCCTTCCCTTCTTGTTTTGGTATGCACTTTTCTTGTTTTGGTATGCCATTTTCTTATTTTTGGTATGCTTTTTTCTTGTTTTGGTATGCCTTTTTCTTGTTTTGGTATGCCCTTTTCCTGTTTTGGTATGCCCTTTGTTTTGGTATGCCATTTTCTTGTTTTGGTATGTCCTTTTCTTGTTTTGGTATACCATTTTCTTGTTTTGACATGCCCTTTTCTTGTTTTGGTAATCCCTTTTCTTATTTTGGTATGCCCTTTTCTTGTTTTCGTATGCCCTTTTCTTATTTTTGGTATGCTTTTTTCTTTCTTGTTTTGGTATGCCCTTTTCCTGTTTTGGTATACCTTTTTCTTATTTTTGGTATGCTTTTTTCTTTCTTGTTTTGGTATGCCCTTTTCCTGTTTTGGTATATGTCACGTCCCAACTGCCTCAACAGAAGTTCGACATGTGTAACTTCCACACGAGAAAATAACCCAACACCTAAATAAAATCTATAAGACAAAACCAGAAGTGACAAGAGAATTTCTTTATTTCACTCACACATTCACACTCAAAATTAACTCCCTTTTTCCTACTTCCCAACCTTCCAACCCTGAATCCCTCTAATAACAACCCAAAACTAATACATAAAACAATTCGCTCAAAATAATAATGATAATTAATCAAAATGAAACTAAATGACTAACTACAGAATGTACAAAAGCTTTATAATAATTATGTCTGGATCAGCTTACTGACAACAAGGTAAATAAATGTAAGCAATTGCTTTAAATCTTTATAAATATTCAAACCTTGTTTCACTTAAACTTCAAACAGCTACTACAACTCTTTTACATTATATAAAGCAATAAAGAAAATTTATGTTTTATACGAAATAGAATTTGTAAGAAAATAATCTAAATTATTAACTAGTAAAGATCTGGCGAAGTAATCCCCCCAGACAAAACTATACAATCACAAGGCTACTTTATCAGGTAAGAGATATTATGCAGACAATGTTTATTATTCAATTCAAATTAAATATATTTCAATGTGCTGCAATTTGCAAGTTATCACATGTAAATAAATTCTTGTTTCTCACAACTGTTTATCAATAGTTATAATTATTTGGTGTGAATTGTGGGGTGTGTGTGTGTGTGCTTTGTAAACAAAATAAGGTTTTCCTTTCGACTACTTAAACCTTTGATACTAAGGTCGACTCAAGGAACAACCGTCGTCATCGGACGTGGCACACCAGCATCACCCCAGCTAGGCTACAGCACAGCAATCAACGATCTGGTTTTAGGTTTGGTACATCTGCAGCAATACATACAAAATACGCAACCATTAATAATTATATTACAATATATTGCACAATAATTCCTCTGACGGAATGATTGTCTCCCTTTCGTCATTTTTAATCATTCTCCCTGGTCATAACTTCTGCCATTGCACACATGCATCCATTCACCTCCTTTCTGTCATTTCTTCGCTACATAACAGCGAATTCCCTTATATTAATTTATAATTATTTAATTTAAAATTCATTTTAGAAAATCCTTCCACTCTCTCTCTCGGTATTTATGCAGCAGATAATATGAAGCATAAAATAGAATTAAGAAAATATAATTAACTATCCATTCACACTCGCACTCATAACCCAGACCCCCGAACGATATGGCCAACTGAGAAATAGAAACAGGCGACTTACGCTACCAGTGGGAGTCCTCCGGCCTGTTGAAGACAAAGACACACAAACGACAGGACAGACACACAGGCACAGATGGTTTACAAGGTGGTACACAGGGCACAAGAAGTCCTAGATGGAGTCATAGGTCACCCGACGTTACACGTAGGTAGCTCGGATTTCACCGAGAATACACAGCAGGTATTCAAAGCAGCTTAAGACAGTTCAAGTTACACAAACGCTTCCCAAAGTGTTCCCTAAATAGTCCTCTTCCGAATACTAGGCTCTTTTTCGTTGACAGTCTGTTCAGTACGACCCACAGACACAGTCACTATCTGTCACCTTGACAAAACACAGATCCACCGACCTTTCTGTACGCCGATTCTTGCTACATAAGCGATGTGAAAATCTCTCTGCCCCTAATCAAAATATGCAGTGCATGAGGCTTTATACGGTTAGCCTAGAATGTTCTAGAATATACTCATTTCAATTATAATTTATTTCCAGCACCGTTCGCGATTAGAGCACGCATTCCACACATAGCAAATCGCATGGCAGCAATCAATCTTCTCAATAACAAAATAGCCAACTACCGTTTCCTACAATAGTGCGTTCTGCACGGGCGCAATTCATTCGCTACTTTTATTAATTATAAGCTTAATTAATTTTATTCTGATACTCTCCCCTTACTACCGTAACTTTTAACCTCTATGTACAGGCTGATGATTAAACTATATACATAGGCGCACGACTGCAAACTGCGTAGCGTGACAGTATACCCTTTTCTTGTTTTGGTATGCCCTTTTCCTGTTTTCGTATGCCCTTTTCTTGTTTTCGTATGCCCATTTCTTATTGTTGGTATGCTTTTTTCTTTCTTGTTTTGGTATGCCCTTTTCTTGTTTTGGTATGCCCTTTTCTTGTTTTCGTATGCCCTTTTCTTATTTTTGGTATGCTTTTTTCTTTCTTGTTTTGGTATGCCCTTTTCTTGTTTTAGTATAATAATAATAATAATAATAATAATAATAATAATAATAATAATAATAATAATAACGGATTTTTATATAGCGGATACTCCAGCCTATGACCAGACTCACCACGCTTTACATAGTCATTACATATAAGTACATGCACTCGATAAAACATCGCTTTAGCTACAATACACCAAAAGACAGAACAGTAAGGGTACAAATTATTTACACTTATGTACACAAATTACAATTTACAACTATGTACACAAATGACAGAAAAGACAAATAGAATAGCAAAAACATATTCACAGCTATTTATATGCCCGGTTAGGCCCAGGAGGAAAAACAGTATAAATATGTACAGCCGTGTATACACTTACGGATCAGACAGAGACAAAGAGGAGAGAATGGCAGCGGGATACAGATCATTCTGAATAGTGAAGTTTGAAGAGGTGGGTTTTGAGGGCCTTTTTGAATGCTTGTGTTGATTGTATGTTAAGGATATGGGAGGGAAGGGAGTTCCACTGCTTAGGTGCGGAGTAAGTGAATGCACGTTGGCCGTATGTCTTAGTGCGGGTGACGGGAACCTTGAGTGTGCGAGTGTCAGCAGAAGATCTTAAAGTGCGTGAAGGGGAGTAGACAGACAGTAGATCAGCAAGGTAGGAGGGACAAGAATCTGTGAAGAAGTTGTGACAGAGAACAGAGAGTTTGTACTCTATGCGTGCTAGCACAGGAAGCCAGTGAAGGGAATGTAGTAGAGGTGTGATGTGATCGCGTTTCTTAGCTCGGAATACTAGTCTAGCTGCTGTGTTCTGAACATTTTGTAGCTTGTCAATGATGTGTTTTGGGGAGCCAGCGAGGAGAGAGTTGCAATAGTCAAGACGAGAAAGGACGAGAGCGCAGACTAGGGTTTTGGTGGCAGTGAGCGTAAGATAGTGGCGAAAGGAGCTGATTTGGCGTATGGCCGTGTATGCAGAGCGACAGACGTTGGAGATGTTGTTGTTGAGGGACAGGTCATCGGAGAGAATGTAGCCGAGATTTCTTGCTGAGGATGAGAACTGAATGTTTGTTGTCCCTACTGTAAGCGATGTTGGGAGAGGCGGGAGTGAGGAGGAGGTGTTGTGCTTGTGAATGAGGAGGGCTTCGGTTTTATCGTCATTAAGCTTAAGCTTGTTGAGTGTCATCCATGACTTAATGTCTGTGATGCAGTTCTCCAAAATCTGAACAGTGGAATTAATGAGAGAGGGGGCTGTGGATTTATAAAGTTGTGTGTCGTCTGCAAATGACTAACTCTCAACAGCATGCTTTCTAAGCAGGAGAAGCAGTGGCTTGGTGTACAGAGTGAATAACACCGGCCCTAAAACGGAACCCTGAGGCACGCCGCACACCAAGTCTGCTGTGCTGGAGTAACAGCCATCGACAGTGACTGCTTGTGATCTGTCGGAAAGATATGAGTGGAACCAAGCCAGGACCGAGCCGGAGATTCCAAAGTAGTGTTGAATAGTGTTAAAGAGAATGTGGTGGTCGACTGTGTCAAAAGCGGCTGAGAGGTCTAGTAAGGTGAGAACGGAGACGTTACCATTATCTAAGGCCAGCAACAGATCGTTGGTTACCTTTAGGAGGGCTGTCTCTGTGCTGTGGAAGGGTCGGTAGGCAGACTGGTTGGGGCAAAGTAAAGCGTTATCATATAGGTAGGCAAACAGTTGTTTGAGAACAATTTTTTCTATGACTTTGGACAGGAAGGAGAGGTTTGAAACAGGTCTATAGTTCTTTAGATTATTTTTGTCTAAACTTGGCTTTTTAAGGAGGGGTTTGATGACAGCCGTTTTGAGCACAGACGGAACAACACCAGAGGACAGAATCTCGTTGATAATGTGGGTAATGGTCGGGAGTAGAGGGTCAAGATTCTCTATCAACATGGGGGTAGGAATGGGGTCAAGAGAGCAAGATGTTAGTTTTGAGCTTAAGATGACTTTCTTGACTTCTTGCTCTGTTATTGGTTGAAAAACTTCCATCTTTGCGGTAGTGAGGGAAGGTGAGAATGGGTTAATGAGTGGGATCTCATGGCTGTCAAGAGCGTCCCTTATGTCAGCCACTTTCTGTGTTAAATAATTACAAAATACATCTGGGAGCTGACATGGTGGATGCGTGGATGGGAGTGATGTTGCATTGCTCTTACCACTTAGCTGATTGCAAATGTTGAACAACTGTTTACAAGTTTCGCTGCTGCTAATTCTGTCGCTAAACTACCGGGTTTTGGCAGTCTGGACTATTTTAGTGACCCGTTTTTTTGCAGCGGTGAAAATCTGCTTGCTGACTTCTAAACCCGATTTAAGCCACTTTTTCTCTGCTTTGCGTCGGTGTTTCTTCGCCTCGGAGAGCTCGTCCTTGATAGACTCGTACCAGGGTGCTGAGCGTGTTGCCTTGACCTTTTTCTGGTCCACGGGGGCGTGCCCATCAAACACCGCATGAAATGTACTATTCAGCTGATCTACATGTACAGTGGGGCAGAGTTCTGGGGTCACTTTAGCGGTAAGCTCTTGCTTGAAAGCATCCCTATCCATGGCACGCAGGCTGCGAGCCTCCCTGAACATGGGGGGAGGAGGGGGGGCTGCGACGTTTAGTTCGCACACGACACAGAAATGGTCAGATGTTAATTCCTGGGTGACTGAAGTTGATCTAACAACATTATCCTGAGGCCTATGCATAACCCAATCTATGATGTGACCACGGCTGTGGGTGGGTTCTGTGACTGACTGAGAAAGACTAAACTGATCTAAAAGTTCAATCATTTTTGCGGTGGAAGGTTGCTGGGGTTGGTCAAAGTGAAAGTGAATGTCTCCTAAAACTATGTATGTTCCTGACAGTGTGTTGCAATAATCGAGCAGGACTGGAAATTCTTGGTGAAAAATTGCATCAGTTAATTTATTCTTCTTGCTTGGAAAGGTGCGATATATGCATATGAAGTGAATGTTCTGCTGTGGGACTGACAAACTGAGGTGAACAACTTCAAAGGACGAGTGAGTGAATGCGAAGTCTGTGATGAAGCCAAGGTGACGGGACAGACTGTTTCTGTAAATGATAGCGAGGCCTCCACCGCGATTTGAGCTAGGTAACGAACATACAGAGTAGCCAGAATGGGTTAAATCAGAGCGTTTACCCTCGTCACCAGTCTGCCGAAACCAAGTTTCTTGTATGAACATGATGTCAGTCTGCGTGTCTGAGATGAATTCATGCAAAGCCGTACGTTTTTCGTTAGGACCCAGTGATTGAGCGTTGAATGATGCAACACGTAGAGGGCTGTGGCTATCGAGGTGTGAAGATAGTGGTTGAGGGGAGAGGTTGATGTGAATGAGATTGTCTGTGTTACAGCGATGAGTCTCAGGCCTAGTGATACACTCTTTGTGTGATGCAATATGTAGCGTGGGGTCAGTGTTGGAAAGCATAGGCGATCTGTTTGAAAGGACAACAGGGATAGACGAGATGTTTTGTTTACGTTTGCCTCCCCGACTAGTCCGTTTTCTGGGCAAATGAAGGCCGATCGATAACTCTTTTAATCGGAACACAAGGTCGGGAGCAAGCTGTGAACATTTCGACTTCAATGACAATAGCTTATCGCGTGTGTAGCTTGTGGATGGAATTTCGGAACACAATGGCGGACTACGGTGCGAGATAGCACAATCAACGAAGCGAAAAAACGATAGAGTAAACAAACGAACATAAGAAGAGAGGCAAAGCAATGCTACACTTACTTGAGGATCCATGAGACAACAATTACACAATACAAAGCTCACAACAAGACACAGTAAACACCGCAAAATCACAAAATTCAGTAGAGCTCGGGTCGTACACAGCCTGTTGGCGTCAACCAGAAGTCTTTTTCTTGTTTTGGTATACCTTTTTCTTGTTTTGGTATGCCCTTTTCTTGTTTTGGTATGCCATTTTCTTGTTTTGGTATGCCATTTTCTTGTTTTCGTATGTCCTTTTCTTGTTTTGGTATACCCTTTTCTTGTTTTGGCATGCTTTTTTCTAGTTTTGGTATGCCCTTTTCTTGTTTTGGTATGCTTTTTTCTAGTTTTGGTAATCCCTTTTCTTGTTTTGGCATGCTTTTTTCTAGTTTTGGTAATCCCTTTTCTTGTTTTGGTATGCCCTTTTCTTGTTTTTGTATGCCCTTTTCTTAGTTTTGGTATGCTTTTTTCTTTCTTGTTTTGGTATGCCCTTTTCCTGTTTTGGTAAATTTTTTCTTGTTTTGATATACCCTTTTCTTTTTTTGGTATGCCCTTTTCTTGTCCTTTCTCTGATCTTATTTCTTTTATTTCTTACAGGTTGTTTTTCCCTTCCTTCCCTATGCGCAATATATTGGCAAGTGCCTATGCCTTATGCAAATTTAATATGATCATGGGATGTACCATGATGCATTGTGCTGGCAACTCCAACATGGTTGACTAAACCGAACTATTCCCAAACGCACTCTCTGTTGTGAGTTTGTGCACATGCACGGAAAACGACGGAGAAAAACAATAACGACGAAAACAATGATGATGACGACGACTTCGGTAATATTCCAAGGAACGAACTAATCGATTATATAAATAGTTAAAAACAAGCACATATGTATTGCATCGTAGAGTGACAGATTATGCAGATAATTACTAAATAAGAGAACGGGTTATTTCACCACGCGGAAGTGAGTGGTCGCTTTGCATCGGAGCTGTCGAAAGATCAAAGCAGTGTTACTGTTTAGTATGGATGTATGAATACATGTACTGCGCTTTAAACTAATCTAACCTTAGGAAAAAGCCCTATATAAATACCCGTATTATTATTATTATTATTATTATTATTATTATTATTATTATTATTATTATTATTATTATTATTATTATTATTATTATTAAAGCCTGTTTTTACACCTGCTGTCATTCTAAAACAATTGTACGTTTTGAATGTTACCTCCAATTTCTTTATCATTATTATACATTTTGAATGCTTACAGTTGGAGGTTCATTTGATCTATCCATCCATCCATCCATTAACCCCCCCACCCTCCCCCCACCCCAATGAAATAATTAAAAAATAAAAATACATAACAGCAACCGTGCTTTAAAAAAAGTGTTTATATGTTTTACAAGTGTGAAAAAAGGTAAGATAAAAGCCTAAGGTAAAGGTAGTCCCATAGCCTTGTGGCCGTAGGGGAGCGTGATGTTGGAGATCACACTTATCTTGGGCCAGCGTAATGAGTGTGACGACACATCTCTACTATGCAGTGTATATAGATAAATTGGCAGTTTTCTTTCATTGCGCATGAAAGGTTAGAATGCGTATTTCTCGTATTAAACGTAGAAGGAGCTTATGCAAAAACGAGGTTAAAGGGGGTGAATTCGGCTCGATCGTTTCCTGTGTACTGGTATGTGATGTAGCTGGCAGAGTCATCTTGGTTGTTTATGCGAGCAGACAGCTTTTCGACAGAGTAACGTTTGTGACTGTGTGTCAGGTTAGATTACGTATTCTGTAAGGGTTGTTATTTCGAAGTGTTTCGAACCACCCAAGGTCTTGCTGCCCTTGTCTGGGCAAGAATGCTAAAACGTCTGTAGTGGGAGAACTGTGACTGCCATCTATTGTGGAATATAGTTGTAGAGTCCTGTTTCTAAAACTGTGTGACCCTCCATTGGGTACCTGTTAATGCTCTAGCACTTCGCCAGTGTAGAGATGCCCCAGCCATAGCCAGCATTAGCCATAAACAGATTTGAACTCTCAGACTAACCAGAACTGTATTGTGGAGTGTTGTTAAAGTGTGTGTTGTGCAGTGCTGTTCTGTATGCACAAGCCGGGGACCTAAGGTGAGTTGAATCCTGTAATTTATTTCCTTAGTGGCATTTGCGCTCCGAGTCTGCGTACGTGAATGAATGATGGTGAATGAGGGGGAGAGGGGTGTATTTTGGTAAATAGTGGTTTATCAATTTTATATGATTTTCATATGATTTTCTTGGTTTATTGTGTGTATAAATAATGTCGTGGCTGTTGGTGCAAGTGGGTCAAAGGACAGTGCACGTTAGAGAGAGAGAGAGAGAGAGAGAGAGAGAGGTGATGGATGTGATGAAAGGGAGACAATGTACTACGGTGGAGAGGAGTGGTGAAGATGAGGAATATGAGGGAGGCGTGTTTGTATTATAGTGTGATAAAAATAATTCTGAATGGGGAAAGATAATGACTGTATTGTAACATGAAGAGTGGTGACGTAGATGGAGGGGTGATTGAGATAAATTGCTATGGTATGAATGGGAGTGCAGTTATAATAATTATGTATTTTATATAAACAATCGTGTGTCATGGAAGTGATGAATTTTAGTGTTAGGAAATGCATTATGTTTTGAGATGCATGCATAAACAGGTCAAGATGGCGGACGGCGGAAGGCGTATCTATTATTTAATGTATAGGGTTTTGTGGGTAAGCTAGTGAGACATTGTTATCTGTCCACAGAGATCTGGGCTTCTTCGTTTTTCACCTTATTCTGTTCCGGTTAGTGCATTCCCTTACTTCTGCCAATTACGCCTTTGTCGACGTGGGTGTGGACGTTAACCAGGCCACCACCACGACTGCCGCGTCCTTGTATTGTGGTCGGCGCCATTGCTGGGTGCGGGTCTCCGTCCTAGCTGGGACATACCTACTACTTCCAACCACCAGTAGTTTCCACCAGGGTCTCAGGATCCCATACGCATCACACCGACGCACATACAGATTCGCATACACACACCTAAAAACATACTAGTATAAATTACTTCTTTACTTGAGTAATTACTGCAGTACGATTTTTTTGAGCTCAGTGAACATTGACTGTTAACTGTAAGATAACTAATTAATTATTATTGAATTTCAAGATTCTTTGCTGATTGTGAACCTAATGTGAATTGTATTATTTAGCATAATTTAATTGAGTGTCACCATTGTTGCATATCGTTGTGGATATTCTGTTGTGCATAGTTCTGGGGCTTTCAGTTAGACAAGGAGGGTAACCGTTCAGTAAGTACAGGGTTGGGGGTTTTGATAGGGGTAGAGGGTGGTTTAGTGTCCCATGTCCTGTGAGTGTGTGTGGTATTGTTGAATAAAAGTGTGACTGTTCATCTGGCATTTTGTGTTAGTTTTTTTGTTTAAGTTTCTATCCTCCCACTCGTTGTTTTGAGCTGACGTCGCGGAACCCACAAGGGTGACGTGACAATGAGGGTGATGCCCATCTCTCTCCCTCGCTGCTTTACCTTCCCCACCCTTAAGAGAGTGTTACGTTGAGACGCTCATGTTGGTGCGTGTGAAATGCGCACGATATTATGTGTGAAGCGCGTGCAATGGTAGGCTTGTGTGTGACGCGCGATAGATCTTTTCGTTTTATTTTGCAGCGCATGCAGTAATAGAGTGTATTTATCTTTGATTTGATTTTGCGTTGTTATTAGAAGAAGCTTTGTGTGACGTTGATGTTTTTAGTTGCTCGATATTATTTGAGAACGTTCTCGAGTCAGTTGTTTACTATCGATCGAAGCGTATGGATTGTTCTGTTGGTTACCATGGAAGCTTCCATTCCAAATGAGGTTGTATGTCGTGAGTCACGTGATGATGAAATTAATTTTGATTGGTTGTGGTGTTTCATGTAGGATTTTTCTCGTTTGTTCCCGAGTATGTAGAGACTATATAAGCGCCGCACTGTTAAAAAAGGTTGTTGTTGTTGATAGTGAGTTGGAAAGTAAACTTTGAGAGTGGAAAAGCGATTGAGCAATTGTATGCAGTTGTTGATGTGTGCTGAATAAAAGTGGAAAACTTCATACGTCGACTTTGTGACTTGTATGCTGTTTGAACGGGTTGCGTGGATAAACGAATCTGAGCTACACTCATCAGTACTTCAGCATTGGGGCTGAATCCACTACTGATAGAAATCACCACCATCAAACCGAGTGTAACATTTTGGGGGCCAAGCCGGGATTCACGCCATAGCCAAGGGTTCAACTGCTACAACAAGCGAGTCAACGTTACGAGAGGCAGTCATCGAGAGTAGCCGCCAACAAGTTGCGTCGGGAGGGGCCAACATACTGGGACTACATCACAGATAGATTCGGGTTGACTGCAAGGGCGTGTAGTCGCTGAAGAGTTGCTTCGTGAGCGAACAACAGATCGGGACTACGTGGCTGCCGCAAGACTACGTCGAGGGACAGTCTCGGAGCTACATCGCCAGTATTAGAGAGAGCGACGTGCGGACGTCGAGTCTACTTCAGCACAGGAGCGTGTACATCAACAGCAGCGTGGTGCAGCGTCGCATACGACGAGGACAGCGGGGCCTGCGTCAGCGAAAGCGACTAGTGGCAAGCATCAGCGCTACTGCAGAAAGCGTGCTGTTCTAGAACATTCTAGAAAAGAACTTTCCAGTCAAGAACTTTCCAGAAAAGAACTTTCCAGAAGCATCAAGATGGCCGACTTCTGGCAGAAAGGGATTGCACTGAATCTGAAAGGCAAACAGCTGACGGAGTACGTCAAATCCCAGGAGAGAATACAAGAACGAGAATTAGAAGAACAACGTCGCCGAGAAGAAAGAGAATTAGAAGAGCGGCGTCAAGAAAGAGAAGAGCAGCGACAAGAAAAAGAAGAGCAACGTCGGCGTGAAGAAAGAGAACTTGAACAGCAGCGGCAAGAAAAAGACAGAGAATTCGAGCTGAAGCGTCTTGAGTTCCAACTAGAAATGGCGCGTATCCAGCAACAGCAGAATGCGCCACAAGTTATCAGTGACAACAAAGCTCCAAAATTGCCAGCGTTTGTCGACGGGAAGGACCAGATGGACAGTTATTTGGCGAGATTTGAAAGGTTTGCCAAAAGCTCTAACTGGCAACCTCAAGACTGGGCGATTCGACTAAGTGCACATCTGACGGGGCAAGCACTCGACGTTTACACCAGATTGTCGGACGATGACGCTAAAGACTACGATGTCTTGAAAGAGGCCCTATTGCAGTGCTACAACTTTACAGAGAAGGGCTACCGTAAACGCTTCCGAGAATGCCGGCCTAAGTCAGACGAGACGCCAAAGCAATTTGTGGAGCGCCTGTCGTCATACTTACACAAGTGGGTGGAACTATCAGGCAAAGGAAAGTCTTACGATAGTCTCCATGACCTGATCGTGAAGGAACAATTTCTCAATGCCTGTCACAAGGACCTAGCGACCCACTTAGAAGAGCAAAAGCTGCAGACGCTTAAAGATGTGACTGAGGCTGCTGAAAGATATCTCATCGCTCATGGGAAAACCCTGGGGCCACCCAGCGCGACGAAACATTTTCAGAAGACTGGAAACCGTGTGAACCAGATCCAGGGGAGCCAGACGAACCAGAAACAGACGGACTCCACGCCTCCTCCCAGGGAAGGGCATTCAAGAGGCTGTTTCACCTGCAACGCTACAGACCACAGAGCGGCTAACTGTCCTCAAAACAAAAGTAGCGGACAGCGGGGCAGTACGGACAATGCCGCGGCGGGCAACCGACAGAGACGTTTCTCCAATCAACGGCAAACCAGTAGATCTGACCATCAAGTGTGCGGCGGGAGCGTCATTCTTCCGAGTGAGACCGAGCGCACAGCTACTCCTGCGGACGTGCAAGAGTGCATAACCGATGGCCAACTTCTCCTTGCCAACGGAAAATCCATCCCCGTCGTCGCCAGCGCAGCTGTGACCGTCCAAAACATGCCTGTTTCCAAGGGACGCGTCGAAAATCATGAAGTGACTGTTCTAGAGACTCTGGCTGCAGTGGGGTCATCGTCAGAGAAGACCTAATCGCTAAAGAACAATTCACTGGCGATTCTAAATGGACACTCATGGCCGACAGCAAATGTGTGAAAGCGCCAGTTGCAAAAATTCATGTCAACACCCCTTTCTACATAGGCGAAGTCGAAGCGGTTTGCCTGAAGAAGCCGCTGTATGATTTAATGATCGGGAATATCGACGGCGCGAGGCGACCCGACGACCCCGATCCAGAGTGGAGTCCTGCCTCAACTCAACACGTCGAAGTTGTGGAGGAGGATCCATTGCCATTTCCCGATGGAGACCTTACAGAGCTGCTACGGGACAATGTGGCTACTCCGGCTCAGCCCTGCCGACCAGAGATCGTCGGTGCTGTTACTACCAGGGCCCAGGCCAAGAGAGACAAGACGTCTACGCCACTGAAGGTCGCCGACAACTCCAAAGCTGCCATCGTGGACAGAGATAAGCTGATCCAGCTCCAGGAAGCTGATAGCACTTTAAACAAGTACAGGAACCGCCAAGACCACGTGACCAAGGGCAGTGGCACGGTCTATTTTGAGGTGAAGGCCAAGACACTGTATAGAATCTTCCAGCACCCGAGGGTCAACGGAGGTAAACCACTACGTCAAGTTTTGGTACCGTTACCCCTAAGGCGCCAGGTGATGGAAGTAGCGCATGACTCAATCATGGGAGGTCACCTGGGTATCAAGAAGACGTCGGATAGAATCCAGGCGGTGTTCTACTGGCCAGGACTTCATGCGGACGTCAGCCGTTTCTGCCGATCGTGTGACATTTGCCAGAAGACCATACCTCGAGGAAGGGTCCCGAAAGTGCCTATGCAGAGGATGCCTTTGATCGACCGACCTTTCAAGAGGGTGGCCTTAGATCTAATCGGCGAAATAAGACCTCCGAGTGAAGAAGGTCATCGGTGGGTACTGACTTTAGTGGACTATGCGACTCGGTACCCAGAAGCAGTGTCTCTGAAGAAGATTGACACTGAAACTGTTGCAGAGGCACTGGTGGACATGTTCAGCAGACTTGGAGTGCCTGAAGAAATTCTGACAGACCTCGGGACGCAGTTCGTCTCTGACTGTATGAAGGAGGTCAACAGACTGCTGAGTATCCGGCATTTGACTACGACACCCTACCACCCCATGTGCAACGGGCTGGTCGAGAAGTTCAATGCTACGCTGAAGTCCACCCTGAAGAAACTGTGCAGCGAGCAGCCCAGACAATGGCATCGCTATATCAACGCCTTACTTTTCGCCTACAGAGAAGTACCGCAGGAGTCCACCGGCTTTTCTCCGTTCGAGCTGCTGTACGGAAGAACCATCCGAGGGCCGATGCGCATCCTGAAAGAACTGTGGACGAAAGAAGTAGAGACCCCAGAGGTGAAGAACAGCTACCAGTACGTGTTTGAGCTACGAGAGAAGCTGGAGCAGACTCTCGAGATAGCCAGAGAAAACCTGAAGAAGTCCCAGGACTGTGGAAAGCACTACTATGATCGTAGGGCTGTGAATAGGAAGTTTAATCCTGGCAACAAAGTGCTGGTGCTGCTACCTACTGATCATAATAAGTTGCTGATGCAGTGGAAAGGCCCGTACGAAGTGGAGACCGTGGTGGGGATCAACGACTACAAGGTGAAGGTCGGCCAGCACTCCAAGATATACCACGCCAATCTCCTTAAGCTGTACGTGGAAAGGCCATTGGAGACTGTACAGGCAGCGACAGCAGCTGAGATAGACGACAGCTTTGACAGCGAGGAACTGTTGGAACTGGGAGACTTCCACAGCAAAGAAGGCATCGATGATGTTAAGCTAGGACCGAGCTTGACGGAAGGTCAAAAGTTGGAGCTCAAGGACCTTATGGGCGAGTTTCCCCATAGCTTCAATGATGTCCCAGGCTCTACGACTTTGGTCGAACATGAAGTCCGCCTCACTTCGAATATCCCTGTTCGATCCAAACCATTCCCGATCCCTTTCAAGGCCCGTGAATCCTTGAAGAAAGACATCGATGAGATGCTGAAGATGGGCATCATCAGGGAGTCCAGTTCCTCCTACGCGTCCCCTGTCGTGGTCGTGAAGAAGAAGGACGGCAGCAACAGAGTATGCATCGACTACAGGAAGGTTAATAAGATCACCGTCTTCGACCCTGAGCCGATGCCTACCGCAGCAGACCTCTTCCGCCAATTATCGGGGAGTAGAATCTTCTCAAAGATTGACCTCAGCAAGGGTTATTGGCAAGTCCCCGTGCGTCAACAGGACATACCAAAGACTGCTTTTATAACTCCTGATGGGACGTACGAGTGCCTTAGGATGCCCTTTGGCATGGTCAACAGCGGAGCTACCCTGAAGAGAGGAATGAGGAAGATGCTCAATGGGATGGACAACGTCGTGTGTTACTGGGACGACCTACTAGTCCACACTCGCACCTGGGAAGAGCATCTGCAGATCTTGAGGGAGCTGCTTCACCGTCTCACAGAAGCCAACTTGACCGTGAGACCCAGTAAGTGCATTCTGGGGACTGACAACGTAGACTTTATCGGCCATTCGCTGAAAGAAGGACAAAAGGGGCTTCTACTAGAAAACGTCACCAAGATTCTGAACGCTCCACGTCCCCAAACCAAGAAGCAGGTGCGATCTTTCCTGGGGTTGGCTGGATATTACAGGGAGTTTGTACCAAACTACTCCGCCATCACAGCACCCTTGTCGGACCTGGTGCGGAAAGGCTGTCCAAACCAAGTGCAGTGGGGACCGTCTCAGGAGAAGGCATACCAGACTGTGCGCGACGTCCTTTCGAAGGATCCGGTGCTACGACTGCCTGACACTTCCAAGGAATTCGTCTTAAGAACAGACGCAGCGGACGAAGGCATCGGCGCCATACTGATGCAAGAACACGAAGGGAAACTATTTCCGGTCAGTTACGCCAGCAAGAAGCTGTCCAGGGCTGAGAAAAATTACTCGACCATGGAGAAAGAGTGCCTTGCCATCATATGGGGAATCCGGAAGTTCGAACTGTACCTTCAAGGAGTGAAGTTCGTGCTGCAGACTGATCACAAGCCGTTAACTTACTTGAACTCTGCCAAATTGTGAACAGTCGCATCATGAGATGGGCTATGTACTTGCAGAACTTTAACATGCGAGTAGAATCTATCAAAGGATCAGACAATGTTGGTGCGGACTTTCTCAGCAGAGTTTGTGAATGAACTGAGAATATTGACAGTATTCAGACAGACTGAAATATGTTTTAATTTTGTTTGTGCATCGCGTCTCATCGTTGTTGAAAGAAATTAAGTAAATTTCTTCTTGAGTGGGGGGTTATGTTACGTTGAGACGCTCATGTTGGTGCGTGTGAAATGCGCATGATATTATGTGTGAAGCGCGTGCATTGGTAGGCTTGTGTGTGACGCGCGCGATAGATCTTTTCGTTTTATTTTGCAGCGCATGCAGTAATAGAGTGTATTTATCTTTGATTTGATTTTGCGTTGTTATTAGAAGAAGCTTTGTGTGGCGTTGATGTTTTTAGTTGCTCGATATTATTTGAGAACGTTCTCGAGTCAGTTGTTTACTATCGATCGAAGCGTATGGATTGTTCTGTTGGTTACCATGGAAGCTTCCATTCCAAATGAGGTTGTATGTCGTGAGTCACGTGATGATGAAATTAATTTTGATTGGTTGTGGTGTTTCATGTAGGATTTTTCTCGTTTGTTCCCGAGTATGTAGAGACTATATAAGCGCCGCACTGTTAAAAAAGGTTGTTGTTGTTGATAGTGAGTTGGAAAGTAAACTTTGAGAGTGGAAAAGCGATTGAGCAATTGTATGCAGTTGTTGATGTGTGCTGAATAAAAGTGGAAAACTTCATACGTCGACTTTGTGACTTGTATGCTGTTTGAACGGGTTGCGTGGATAAACGAATCTGAGCTACAGTCATCAGTACTTCAGCATTGGGGCTGAATCCACTACTGATAGAAATCACCACCATCAAACCGAGTGTAACAGAGAGTAGGTACTCATTCACAGTTGAGTCAACTGGGGGAGTTGTTATTTGTCGCTTCACGTTTTGCGGTCACCCATCCAAATGCTAACCGCACTAGACGATGCTTAACTTGCGACACAATAGCGAGTGCTCCAACCACTGCGCTATCCGACACCCCAAGTGTGAAAAGCATTACTTAAAAATATTGCTTTTTTGGCAGCTTATCAGCGTCTGTGCAGTCAGGCCTTGGCAAACAGATCTACTTCCCATTACAACACTGTGTGCGTGTGTGTGTTTGTGTGTGTGTGTGTGTGTGTGTGTGTGATGTTATGGAGAATAAAATCTTGAAATGTGTGTGTGTGTGTTTAGGTGGGGGTAGGTGTAGGTGTGTGTGTGTGTGTGTGTTGGTGTGTGTAATATATTCTATTTGCTAGTGCGGGGTAGTTAGGGTGCGTGTGTGGCTAGGTAGAAACGTCGTTATTCTGACATACACTTGAACCTCTACGTACTTTCTTTTGACGGACCCCGTTATTTTGACGTCAAAACAGTGTTCCGCTAAAGCTAGGGCTGTGCTAGGCTTATGGTTAGGTTAAGGGTTGGGGTTAGGGTAAGGGTTTGGGTTAGGGTTTGAGTTAGGGATAGCTTCAAGAAATGGACACATTTTTATAAAGGTCAAAGTAACGTATGTAGCATTTCATGAAAGTCATCACAACGGCGTTTCTACACGGTTGTGTGACAGAGAGAGAGAGAGAGAAAGAAAGAAAGAGAGAGGGTGAGAGAGAGAGAGAGAGAGAGAGAGAGAGAGAGAGAGAGAGAGACAGAGAAATACTTGATGACACATGTCTTGTACTCCAACATGTCAAACACTGAAAATCAGTGTCGTTGCTGATTTTATATATATATATATATATATATATATATATATATATATATATATATATATATATATATATATATTTGAAGTTGATGCTGCTGCTGATGATGATGATGATGATGGATGACGATGATGATGATGAAGATGATTGTGGTGGTGGTGGTGGTGAACATTTTTTTCCCATAGGTTGGCGACCTAAAGGGAATTTAGGTAGCCGAGTACATGTGATCGGCTACTTAGGTTAGTTAGTTAGTTAAATAGATTAACGTCCCCGGACACATAAGCGTATAGGGGACGATACCTACTTAGGCTTGTGACCGGCAACGTATATCGTGAACGGCTACGTAACCCATTTTGTGATATGCTACTTAATTCTGTGGTCATGTTGTGACCTGCTACTTAAGCTGTGAACTGCTACCCAAATGTGAAATGTTTACTTAGTGGGTTCCACTGCCACGGCTACCTATAAGTGAAATGATACCTGAATGCGGAATGTCTACTTAATAGCTAAGCCTAACCCTTGCTACTTTAATATGGAATTAAAGCGTACATGTCGTTGGTGCAACAACGCTTGCATGACAGGCTAATTAGCAATCAGTTAATTAATGTATATCTATTTTTGGCTGAATGTATAATTACCATCGTGTGTATTTTTTAACTTTAACATTATTATTATTATTATTATTATTATTATTATTATTATTATTATTATTATTATTATTATTATTATTATTATTATTATCAGCGACAGCATTCATTGTTTACTTTTCCTCTTACTGAATGAACTAATAATAATCATATTTCATTTTATAAAGAGTGATTCCAAGCAATTGCTCCAAATCTCTTGAATTCACCACCTCTTCCACTGAAGCAAACGGATAATTTGTCTTCATTCAAAAAGGCAGTGAAAACGCATCTTTTTAACAATGCATTCTCAATGAGTTTGCCCCAGAACTGTAACTATATTCTATACACCTAAAATGGCTGTCCCCAACGTTTTTTGTACCCCCCCCCCCCCTCCCCACATCCCGCCGGTCCTCTGCATGTGAATTGGTCATGTCTATTGACGTGGAGACGGCACTACCCAAAACCACATCAGCATCAACTGTACGCACTCATTTTTTTATTTTATTTATTTAGCTTGTGTTTAATTTTGAGGTTAATATGATTTTGCCATGTGTGGTATAAGTTTAGTTAATTGTTCTAATTTGTTTTTTTTTAAATATTGTTAAACTGTAATACCATGCAGGTTATGCTTTGTACATATGAAGTGTGACTGATATTGACTGAGGCTGTAGTAACTGAGATGTGTGTTTGTGTATTTTAATGATCTTTGTTGTTGTTGTAATGTTAATGTACTGAATCTCAATCACTGTTTACCATAAGTTTTCAAAGTTTATTTTAATCATGTCGAGCATAATCACCCCTCATAATTGCTCACACGTGTAATGATCGTTGTTGCGATTGTTTACTGGCATATATTAGTAAAGAGTAAATGCAATTTAATCATCTTCTTTGGAGAGAAAGGGAGAGAGAGAGAGAGGGAGAGAGAGGGAGGAAGAGAGAGAGAGAGAGAGAGAGAGAGAGAGAGAGAGAGAGAGAGAGAGAGCATGTGATTATTGCATATTATAAGCGACACGCCAAATTTTCACTGCATTGTTTTGTGTGAATAAAGATTTCTTGACTTGACTGGATTTTTGTTGTTCGTCTTTTCATCCACGTCTCAGCAACTAGAAGTCGCACTAACAGCATTTGAATGTTGAGAGTTTTTGTTTCTGTCGGAGTGACTCTGCCAGTGCTTGTGGCCGGTCGTAAATTGACATCATCATGTACTAAATCTAAAATGCTGTGTACAATAGTTTCTTTTAATCAGGTCGAGCATAACCACTGCTAAATGCCCTTGTGGATGAATAAAGTTGTTAGTACAATTACAGTATTTGGTGCAGAAGTCAGCATCTTCTGTTTTGTGTGTGTGTGAGAGAGAGAGAGAGAGAGAGAGAGAGAGAGAGAGAGAGAATGAACATGCGTATTCACTAAAGGCCCTTGCCTATTGGAAGATGGAGCAAAAATACATGGATCAACAGTAATAGAGAGGTGGAGAAACATTAAGACCTGTTTTAAAAAAAAGCAACAACAGTGGTAATGCAAGTGTGGAAGTCTGTTTTATTTGTTTCGTTTTGTTATACAAGCAAAGGACATCAAATCTGATGTGTGTGTTTTCCTTCTAAATCACTAGCAACAACAATCACTATAATAACAATAATATTAATTATGATTCCAACAAAAGTAAATAATATTTTGTCAATAAATTGCTCAAACGTAACATCTTTCAAGCTGCATTCAAATGGGTAAAGACACCCGCTTTGAGGGTCACCATTTGTTAGGTGGAGAAATATTAAAAAAACAACTGTTATTTGTTAACAAAGAAACAGTAGTAATGCAAGTTTTGAAGTCTGCTTAATCAATTGCAGTTATTTTTTATAATGTAAATTACGTAAAACCTTATTACAATGTGCTTTTCTAATGTTAAATCATTAGCAACAACAATCATCATCATAACAACATCATAATAAGCGTCACAACAACAAAAATTAATATGAATAAATTGCTCAAACGTAACATGGCATCTTTCAAATGGGTAAAGATGCCCGCTGTGAGGTTCTCTTCTTCATAATATTATTTTTTTATCCTAGTTATGACATCAACATCACACTCTCCCTTTTTTTCCGAAACCATACTGATGCATATTGAGTGATGTGATCTTTCTTCTTTTTCTTCTCTTCAAACTGGGTATTTAATTAAAAAAAACTAAAATGTTCAAATTCCTTCAACCTAAAACAAACTTAGTATATTGAGTGACATCACCATAATTACATCATCTTTTTTGTTTTGGTTTTGTTAACTGCATTTTCACATAAACTAATATATATAATTATATTGTTTTGTTTTAATTAATTATTTTTAAAGGCCGATTCAATTTTCAATATAAACAATGATATACAGGTTCTAAGAATACGAAAACCACTCATAGAAAACAAAGACGCAACAAACCTGCTTCCACACTGTTTTGCCACCTCTGTGGTTTAATCATTTTTTATAGCAAGTGTGACACTTATCACGACAGCAAATGGTGTCCAACGAGAATTCTTTACTCGGACAGCAGTTCCACTGTAATAAAGAGCACCCGTGCCAACAATTTATTCAAAAATAGCACGATAGAAAGCCAATCAAATATATTTTCAAACACACACTGAACATTTCCTTTAAAAAAAAGTTTTCTTGTTTGTTTATTTTGCTGGTGGTGTTGGTGGTGGAGGTGGTGTTTATGTTGTTTATGTTGTCGGTGGAGGAGGTGGTGTTTATGTTGTTGTTGGTGGTGTTGGTGTTTATGTTGTTTATGTTGTTGGTGGAGAAGGGGGTGTTTATGTTGTTGGTGGAGTTTAAGTTGTTGTTGGTGGTGTTGTTGTTGGTGGTGTTGGTGTTTATGTTGTTTATGTTGGTGGTGTTTATGTTGTTGGTGGTGGTGACTCAGCTTAATCCGAAAGGTTAACTGATGCAAACAATTATCATTAAAAAAAAGAGTCAGCCAATTTCGAGATAGTCCAAACCCTTCTTATGAAATGATAAGTACAGCAACTTTGAATTGTGAGAAAATGCAAACGTGCGTAACCTAGAATGATTAGCAAAAACAAGCATCCACAGATGAAAAATAGCTAAATCGGTTCAGTCATTCTTGCCAAATGACAAAAATGTGCTTTGAACAAAACAGAGACAATTTGGAGCGACGAAATGACCAACCCATCCACTGGCTGAATTGGATGCCGCAGAATGATTGACCTTAAGCTGAAATATCGGTATACCAAATATCAACAAAATGGCTTTAGAAGTGGTTTTTACATTTAGAACAAACAGGTGTTTAGCAACAAAATGGCTGTAGAAGTGGTTTTTACATTTAGAACAAACAGGTGTTTAGCAACAAAATGGCTGTAGAAGTGGTTTTTACATTTAGAACAAACAGGTGTTTAGCAACAAAATTGCTTTAGAAGTGGTTTTTACATTTAGAACTAACAGGTGTTTAGCAACAAAATGGCTTTAGAAGTGGTTTTTACATTTAGAACAAACAGGTGTTTAGCAACAAAATGGCTTTAGAAGTGGTTTTTACATTTAGAACTAACAGGTGTTTAGCAACAAAATGGCTTTAGAAGTGGTTTTTACATTTAGAACTAACAGGTGTTTAGCAACAAAATGGCTGTAGAAGTGGTTTTTACATTTAGAACTAACAGGTGTTTAGCAACAAAATGGCTGTAGAAGTGGTTTTTACATTTAGAACTAACAGGTGTTTAGCAACAAAATGGCTGTAGAAGTGGTTTTTACATTTAGAACTAACAGGTGTTTAGCAACAAAATGGCTTTAGAAGTGGTTTTTACATTTAGAACTAACAGGTGTTTAGCAACAAAATGGCTTTAGAAGTGGTTTTTACATTTAGAACTAACAGGTGTTTAGCAACAAAATGGCTGTAGAAGTGGTTTTTACATTTAGAACAAACAGGTGTTTAGCAACAAAATGGCTGTAGAAGTGGTTTTTACATTTAGAACTAACAGGTGTTTAGCAACAAAATGGCCGTAGAAGTGGTTTTTACATTTAGAACAAACAGGTGTTTAGCAACAAAATGGCCGTAGAAGTGGTTTTTACATTTAGAACAAACAGGTGTTTAGCAACAAAATGGCTGTAGAAGTGGTTTTTACATTTAGAACAAACAGGTATTTAGCAACAAAATGGCTGTAGAAGTGGTTTTTACATTTAGAACAAACAGGTGTTTATCAACAAAATGGCTGTAGAAGTGGTTTTTACATTTAGAACAAACAGGTGTTTAGCAACAAAATGGCTGTAGAAGTGGTTTTTACATTTAGAACAAACAGGTGTTTATCAACAAAATGGCTGTAGAAGTGGTTTATACATTTAGAACTAACAGGTGTTTAGCAACAAAATGGCTTTAGAAGTGGTTTTTACATTTAGAACTAACAGGTGATTAGCAACAAAATGGCTGTAGAAGTGGTTTTTACATTTAGAACTAACAGGTGTTTAGCAACAAAATGGCTGTAGAAGTGGTTTTTACATTTAGAACTAACAGGTGTTTAGCAACAAAATGGCTTTAGAAGTGGTTTTTACATTTAGAACTAACAGGTGTTTAGCAACAAAATGGCTGTAGAAGTGGTTTTTACATTTAGAACTAACAGGTGTTTAGCAACAAAATGGCTGTAGAAGTGGTTTTTACATTTAGAACTAACAGGTGTTTAGCAACAAAATGGCCGTAGAAGTGGTTTTTACATTTAGAACAAACAGGTGTTTAGCAACAAAATGGCCGTAGAAGTGGTTTTTACAATTAGAACAAACAGGTGTTTAGCAACAAAATGGCTGTAGAAGTGGTTTTTACATTTAGAACAAACAGGTGTTTAGCAACAAAATGGCTGTAGAAGTGGTTTTTACATTTAGAACAAACAGGTGTTTAGCAACAAAATGGCTGTAGAAGTGGTTTTTACATTTAGAACAAACAGGTGTTTATCAACAAAATGGCTGTAGAAGTGGTTTTTACATTTAGAACAAACAGGTGTTTATCAACAAAATGGCTGTAGAAGTGGTTTATACATTTAGAACTAACAGGTGTTTAGCAACAAAATGGCTTTAGAAGTGGTTTTTACATTTAGAACAAACAGGTGTTTAGCAACAAAATGGCTGTAGAAGTGGTTTTTACATTTAGAACTAACAGGTGTTTAGCAACAAAATGGCTGTAGAAGTGGTTTTTACATTTAGAACAAACAGGTGTTTAGCAACAAAATGGCTGTAGAAGTGGTTTTTACATTTAGAACAAACAGGTGTTTAGCAACAAAATGGCTGTAGAAGTGGTTTTTACATTTAGAACAAACAGGTGTTTATCAACAAAATGGCTGTAGAAGTGGTTTTTACATTTAGAACAAACAGGTGTTTAGCAACAAAATGGCTGTAGAAGTGGTTTTTTACATTTAGAACAAACAGGTGTTTAGCAACAAAATGGCTGTAGAAGTGGTTTTTACATTTAGAACTAACAGGTGTTAGCAACAAAATGGCTTTAGAAGTGGTTTTTACATTTAGAACTAACAGGTGTTTAGCAACAAAATGGCTGTAGAAGTGGTTTTTACATTTAGAACAAACAGGTGTTTAGCAACAAAATGGCTGTAGAAGTGGTTTTTACATTTAGAACAAACAGGTGTTTAGCAACAAAATGGCTGTAGAAGTGGTTTTTACATTTAGAACAAACAGGTGTTTAGCAACAAAATGGCTTTAGAAGTGGTTTTTACATTTAGAACAAACAGGTGTTTAGCAACAAAATGACAACAGTGACCTTGACTCTCGCCCTGTAACAAATAGGATGGCATGGGCAGCAGGCCACTGACCTTGACTCTCGCCCTGTAACAAATAGGATGGCACGGGCAGCAGGCCACTGACCTTGACTCTCGCCCTGTAACAAATAGGATGGCATGGGCAGCAGGCCACTGACCTTGACTCTCGCCCTGTAACAAATAGGATGACACGGGCAGCAGGCCACTGACCTTGACTCTCGCCCTGTAACAAATAGGATGGCATGGGCAGCAGGCCACTGACCTTGACTCTCGCCCTGTAACAAATAGGATGGCATGGGCAGCAGGCCACTGACCTTGACTCTCGCCCTGTAACAAATAGGATGACACGGGCAGCAGGCCACTGACCTTGACTCTCGCCCTGTAACAAATAGGATGGCATGGGCAGCAGGCCACTGACCTTGACTCTCGCCCTGTAACAAATAGGATGGCACGGGCAGCAGGCCAGTGACCTAGGTAATGTTCCTATGACGTTTGGTCAATATCCGTGCTGTGGTTATTGAGATAGGACGTCAAGAGGGCAGACTGACATTTGGATGATCCCCGACTATTGCAAACAACTGTGTAGATAAGTGTGGACTATTGCAAACAACTGTGTAGATAAGTGTGGAAAAATACAACTGAACAAAGGAAACACGCATTGGAATTGGTACCAACAGCCAGTGTTAGTGTATGGCACCAACAGCCAGTGTTAGTGTATTGTACCAACAGTCAGTGTTAGTGTATGGTACCAACAGTCAGTGTTAGTGTATGGTACCAACAGCCAGTGTTAGTGTATGGCACCAACAGCCAATGTTAGTGTATGGTACCAACAGTTAGTGTTAGTTTATGGTACCAACAGCCAGTGTTAGTGTATGGTACCAACAGATAATGTTAGTGTATGGTAACAACAGCCAGTGTTAGTGTATGGTACCAACAGCCAGTGTTAGTGTATGGTACCAACAGCCAGTGTTAGTGTATGGTAACAACAGCCAGTGTTAGTGTATGGTAACAACAGCCAGTGTTAGTGTATGGTAACAACAGCCAGTGTTAGTGTATGGTAACAACAACCAGTGTCAGTGTATGGCACCAACAGCCAGTGTTAGTGTATGGTACCAACAGCCAGTGTTAGTGTATGGTACCAACAGTCAGTGTTAGTGTATGGTACCAACAGCCAGTGTTAGTGTATGGTACCAACAGTCAGTGTTGGTGTATGGTACCAACAGTCAGTGTTAGTGTATTGTTAGTGTATGGTACCAACAGCCAGTGTTAGTGTATGGTACCAACAGCCAGTGTTAGTGTATGGTACCAACAGTCAGTGTTAGTGTATGGTACCAACAGCCAGTGTTAGTGTATGGTACCAACAGCCAGTGTTAGTGTATGGTACCAACAGTCAGTGTTGGTGTATGGTACCAACAGTCAGTGTTAGTGTATGGTACCAACAGCCAGTGTTAGTGTATGGTACTAACAGCCAGTGTTAGTGTATGGTACCAACAGCCAGTGTTAGTGTATGGTACCAACAGTCAGTGTTAGTGTATGGTACCAATAGCCAGTGTTAGTGTATGGTACCAACAGTCAGTGTTAGTGTATGGCACCAATAGCCAGTGTTAGTGTATGGTACCAACAGCCAGTGTTAGTGTATGGTACCAACAGCCAGTGTTAGTGTATGGTACCAATAGCCAGTGTTAGTGTATGGTACCAATAGCCAGTGTTAGTGTATGGCACCAATAGCCAGTGTTAGTGTATGGTACCAACAGCCAGTGTTAGTGTATGGTACCAACAGCCAGTGTTAGTGTATGGTACCAATAGCCAGTGTTAGTGTATTGTACCATCAGCCAGTGTTAGTGAATGGTACCAACATCCAGTGTTAGTGTATGGTACCAATAGCCAGTGTTAGTGTATTGTACCAATAGTCAGTGTTAGTGTATGGTACCAATAGTCAGTGTTAGTGTATGGTACCAACAGCCAGTGTTAGTGTATGGTACCAATAGTCAGTGTTAGTGTATGGTACCAATAGTCAGTGTTAGTGTATGGTACCAATAGTCAGTGTTAGTGTATGGTACCAACAGCCAGTGTTAGTGTATGGTACCAATAGTCAGTGTTAGTGTATGGTACCAACAGCCAGTGTTAGTGTATTGTACCAATAGTCAGTGTTAGTGTATGGTACCAACAGCCAGTGTTAGTGTATGGTACCAATAGTCAGTGTTAGTGTATGGTACCAATAGTCAGTGTTAGTGAATGGTACCAGCAGTCAGTGTTAGTGTATGGTACCAGCACCCAGTGTTAATGTTTTTAAATCTTCCGTTCTTCATTGCGTGGGCATTCCCAAGTGTCGATGTTGGTGACGGTATATATGTAGAGGGGTTAGCTGTATGTATGTGTATGTGTATCAGTTTATAGTCCCCTCTCTTCCCGATAAGGATTTTCAGAGAGGAGACTTATCTATCTGTATCTATAAATCCACGTAACATCGCGACGGACGGGGCGATTTTTCAAGGCACTCGGGAGTCAGAACTGCGTATTGTCGAGATGGGACAATCACAGGGTACTCTACAAATTTGGGAGCCAGTTGGAGCTCCATTTGTATGTGCGATTATCGTTTGATAATTGGGCACGCCAAGTGGGAAAAACTCGCGTGTAAAAAGAAGATTCAGGGGCCGGTAAGAAGGGCTATGTGTTTTTTCTATTTAATACTTTGTCTGCCAGCGATACAAAGAGAGAATGTCTATGTTCATTTTTGGTCAGAAATGTGTTTAAATTGAATGAAAATGTTGTAGCGTGAAGTATGTCTAATTTTGTGAAGTAAAAACGATATTTCATTATTGATGGTTTATAAAGAAAGATGGTTGATATTGTTTGAAAATCTTGTTTGGATTTTTGTTGTCTTGGATATTTTGGAATTGTTTTGTTTTAGATTTTTTAAGGTAATACGGTAATGAATGAATGACCGTATGGGCTAAAGACGCTGGCTGATACAGTATCTAACTCTAGCCGCTAAAGGGGCTGGCTGATACAGTATCTAACTCTAGCCGCTAAAGGCGCTGGCTGGTAGAGTATCTAACTCTAGCCGCTAAAGACACTGGCTGATACAGCATCTAACTCTAGCCGCTAAAGGCGCTGGCTGATACAGCATCTAACTCTAGCCGCTAACAGCGCTGGCTGATACAATATCTAACTATAGCCGCTAAAGTCGCTGGCTGATACAGTATCTATCTCTAGCCGCTAAAGGCGCTGGCTGATACAGTATCTAACTCTAGCCACTAAAGGCGCTGGCTGATACAGTATCTATCTCTAGCCGCTAAAGGCGCTGGCTGATACAGTATCTAACTCTAGCCGCTAAAGGCACTGGCTGATACAGTATCTAACTCTAGCCGTTAAAGGTGCTGGCTGATACAGTATCTAACTCTAGCCACTAACAGTGCTGGCTGATACAGTATCTAACTCTAGCCGTTAAAGGTGCTGGCTGATACAGTATCTAACTCTAGCCGCTAAAGGCACTGGCTGATACAGTATCTAACTCTAGCCGCTAAAGGCGCTGGCTGATACAATATCTAACTCTAGCCGCTAACAGTGCTGGCTGATACAGTATCTAACTCTAGCCACTAACAGTGCTGGCTGATACAGTATCTAACTCTAGCCGCTAATAGCGATGGCTGATACAGTATCTAACTCTAGCCGCTAACAGTGCTGGCTGATACAATATCTAACTCTAGCCGCTAACAGTGCTGGCTGATACAGTATCTAACTCTAGCCGCTAATTGTTTTTCAACCATTGCTTATGAAAATTCACGTTTTAATTATTATATTTGTTGCTTAATTTTTTTTTTTGATTTTGAATTAAACCCTTTTAGTTAAATTTCATAAAATTTGTGTTAACGTTAGACTAAATAGAAAGAGGGGTGTTTGATTCGCACACTCGTAACAGCACGCCGTTTTGAAGAGCAAGTCACATACATCTGCATACACACACACAATACACAGTGACACAAAAGTATCGTGACATACAGAATCTAACTCTAGCCGCTAAAGGCGCTGGCTGGTAGAGTATCTAACTCTAGCCGCTAAAGGCGCTGGCTGATACAGTATCTAACTCTAGCCGCTAAAGGCGCTGGCTGATACAGTATCTAACTCTAGCCGGTAAAGGCGCTGGCTGATACAGTATCTAACTCTAGCCGCTAAAGGCGCTGGCTGATACAGTATCTAACTCTAGCCGGTAAAGGCGCTGGCTGATACAGTATCTAACTCTAGCCGCTAACAGCGCTGGCTGATACAGTATCTAACTCTAGCCGCTAAAGGCGCTGGCTGATACAGTATCTAACTCTAGCCACTAACAGCGCTGGCTGATACAGTATCTAACTCTAGCCGCTAAAGGCGCTGGCTGATACAGTATCTAAATCTAGCCGCTAAAGGCGCTGGCTGGTAGAGTATCTAACTCTAGCCGCTAAAGACACTGGCTGATACAGTATCTAACTCTAGCCGCTAAAGGCGCTGGCTGATACAGTATCTAACTCTAGCCACTAAAGGCGCTGGCTAATACAGTATCTAACTCTAGCCGCTAATAGCGCTGGCTGATACAGTATCTAACTCTAGCCGCTAAAGGCGCTGGCTGACACAGTATATAACTCTAGCCGCTAACAGCGCTGGCTGATACAGTATCTAACTCTAGCCACTAACAGCGCTGGCTGATACAGTATCTAACTCTAGCCGCCCATTTGCTGCCTTAAGCGCGTCCACCGTCTGACGTTGCAGACAACTGAGCATAGTTTTGGGCGATCGGGGATGGGGAGAAGGAAGACTTATTGAAGGCTTGCTGGATGTACGCCTGTTACCGGCAATCACGTCTAAAGGACATGAGCGTCAGGATGTTTAAAGTCCGTGCGATGGGATGCGTGCATGCACAGGACAGGCCTCTGTTTATACTCTCAATGGAAGGAGTAAGCACTTACACCCTTGTCACAGCACCTATGATGTCCACCAAATCTAGGGCAGCAAACACTGTCTTCACAGCATCCCGAACCAAACCTGAAATGAATAAGGGCGAAATATTTTGTTTTCTTTGAATAAATAATGTCCCCAGACACATGAGCATATAGGGGACGTGAAATATGTTAAGCGTGGTTCTTTTATATTCCCATCTGAGATATCATTGATTTACTTGACAAGAAGAAGAAGAAGAAGAAGAAGAAGAAGAAGAAGAAGAAGAAGAAGAAGAAGAAGAACAAGAACAAGAACAAGAACAAGAAGAAGAAGAAGAAGAAGAAGAAGAAGAAGAAGAAGAAAGTGGACCTAAGCGAAATTGACATTTAAACCAGACAATGGCGTAGCTAGGGATTTGGTGGCCAGGAAGGCTTGGCCTCTTTGGGGGCCCATGCATGTTGACCTTCGACATTATGACATGATCGAGATAATGTACTTAATAAATATATAAGTATAAAAATCAATTGCAACAGTGTCACTAACTTATATAACAACTTGAATAGCAAGATTAAATGGTGCCGGTGAGGTAATATTTAATATTTAATGTAAAACAATTTTTCGGACACTCCTTTGGGGGCCACCCTCAAGTGGGATGACTTGTTTGCAGAAAGTTAACTTTAAGTATTTTGTTTGATTGTGTGTGTGTGGTTTTATTTTATTTTATTTTTTCTCATTGAATAATTTCTAATGCAATATTGTAAGTTGTTTCATGTTTGTTTCTTTCCTTTCATGTAAAATGAAAAATAAAATAATAATATAAAAAGACAAGTAATAGCGCTATATAAATGTCCATTATTATCATTATTATTATTATTATAATTAGTTCTAGGAGAAAAACGAGAGACCACATTAACCCTGTGTTCATTGGCTTCCAGTGAAGAAGTGAAGTGCATGCAGTAATCAGGGCAGGCCGAATTACCAATGAACAGATTTTCAACCTCAGAGTAATCTGCGAAAAATACCTACAGCACCAACATCACATATATCTTTGTTTGTAGACTTCAAGAAAGCGATTGACCGAGTCTGGCATGCAGCTCTGTGGGCAACTATGAAAGTGTACAACATCATCCCTAAAATTATTGGTCATCAAAAGCCTCTATGACAAGGCTACAAGTGCAGTCCTCCGCAACAGCGCCATAGGGAACTGGTTCAGAACAACAATCGGTGTGTGTCAAGTATACCACTCTCTCCAACACTCTTCAACATCTTCCTGGAACGTATCATGTCAGATGCCCTTGCAGGACACGAAGGCACAGTCAGCACAGGGGGTAGAGCAATCTCCAACCTCCGTTTTGTGGATGATATTGATGGACTGGTTGGAGGGGAACAAGAACTTGAACAGCTGATACAGAGGCTTGACACCACCTCCAGGGACTATGGAATGGAAATAAGTGCAGAGAAGACCAAAATGATGACCAGCAACACCAATGGCATCAACACGGACATTGAAGTCCAAGGCCAATCCATCAACACATAGCTTCAAATATTTAGGAACCATTGTATCACACAATGGGTCCCGACAGGAAGTCCTCTCCAGGATCGCACAAACAACTGCTGCCCTGACAAGGTTGAAGCCAATTTGGAAAGACAGGGCCATCAGTCTACATTCCAAGATGAGGCTGCTACGCTCCCTTGTCATCTCCATCTTCCTATTCGCTTGCCAAACATGGACTCTCACAGCAGAACTACAACGAAGAATACAAAAAAAAATTGAGTTGAGGTGCTACAGAAGACCTCTGGGCGTTTCCTATACCCAGCATATCACCAACGACGAAGTCCGACAGACTATCACATCAGCCATTAGACAACACTAGGGCATGCTCACAGTGGTATGGCCACATCATCAGAGCATCTGGCTTTGCAAAGACCATGCTACAAGGCACGGTGCAAGGAGGCAGAAGGAGAAGGAGACCGAAAAAGAGGTGGGAGGACAACATTCGAGAATAGACTGGCTTGACACTGAGCGAAGCCATGAGGGTTGATGAGGACAGAAAAATATGGAGTACGCTGGTTAAACGGTCATTTGTGGTGCCCAAACGACCTTCGAGTTACTGGATAGGATATAATAGGATAGGAAAAGAGAATTGATCACAACATTCTGTTCTAACGTACACCTGCTTATCAAGTGCTGCTCCAGTGTATTGTGGGGATTGCTCCTCCGTCATCAGCCAAATCGTAACCTTCGTTCTGCAGGCCAGTGTCGCCCCAGGTTGACAAGCGTTTGAGAAGGCAACACAAACTAAAAGACTGTGGGATACAGTACAGGGTCATTAAAAACTCTGCACCTTAACTCTGGAATTCACTGCCACTTCAGCTGAAACATAAATCATTCTTGCGAGTGTCAAAAGGTTGCTCAAGACCCATCTGCTTCAACAGGCTCTCTAAACATCAATAGATACAGCAAAACTATAAATATGTACATACATACATCTTCGTATTGTCTTCATATTATCTGACAGCTGTATTTTCAATTTCTCTTCATGCGTGTCACTTGACGTGGTATCAGCTCCATAAAGACTGCATCATTATCATCATCATCATCATCATCATCATCATCATCATCATCATCATCATCATCATCATCATCATCATCATCATCATCATCATCACGATCACCATCATCATCATCATCAAAGTAAAAAATATGAATAGTCTATTTCCAAACAGAATACAGAATTTATTCAGCCAAATGACCACATACATTGCATAATTATGGCAATTACTCCGATGTTGGTAGTCACACACACACACACACACATACACACTCCATACTACTGTCGTGCAAATGAAAGCAAGTCCATTTTTGGCAAAAATTAGATTTTTTAACCATCATATAGAATAATATGAGACCCATCTTCCCTGTAAATTTGAAGATGTAGAGTGTTTAGCTTATGAGATCTAAAGAAGTAAGTCCACGTGTTAATTTTTTTTTAAGTACCTGAATAATATGGCAGAACAAAGCAAGTCCTTGGATTTTCGTATTCGTCATAGAATGGCGTCACTGACGTCGTCAAAGCTTCCGACATAGTTCAAGATGTGTTGAAGGCAAAAGAAATCAAGTCCATCGACCAATCAGAACGCGTGTATTGACAACTTACAAATGAGATTGGTCGTCGCATAATTCTTCAGACAAGCCAAGCTGCTTCAAGTATGGAGGAATTGCAGGCAGTATTTTCTGGCGGGGGTTTGAAACAATCGGAAGAAAGGTAAGTGTTTTTGGTTATTCTGAATTAGGCTAGATAGTAAAACGAGTTAGGCTGATGAGCTATATCTTGAAGTAGTGACAGATTTCAGTGTTATCATGTTGTGTACAGCATTATTGCGGTACAATTTTGAAGCACATCTTTCCTTTGCTAACCCATCCCTCCGCGCCCTTTATTTAGGAACCACATTTTGTTTATCGGTTTGTCTGATATTAAATGAATTTTGCAGTGCTATGCATGTCGAAGCTGTGGCCAGTAATAAGTTATCTTTTCGTCATGTCAAACGTGTTTAGACTCGAACAGTTAGTGAGAGCAACGTCACGCCTAGATCTAAATCTGTAAGTATCCTGTGTTGCGAACTCTTCCATGGACAAATTTCTTCATCCACTGAATACTACGGACCGCCTAATTTAAAATCATTTACAGCTAAACTGCTCTTTTGTCAACTTAAGAAGAGGGTGATTTATTACTCTCCATGTCACAGTACATAAGAATCACAATTCTCTGTTATGTTGTACGCGGGTGCCAGAGAGAGAGAGAGAGAGAGAGAGAGAGAGAGAGAGAGAGAGAGAGAGAGAGAGAGAGAGAGAGAGAGAGAGAGAGAGAGAGGAGAGAGATTACGATTGTGATGCGAACAACTTCTAGCAGAATTATTTCCAGCACCACCACCCTCACACCTGCCTGGACTTTGTATCAAGTAACCATCTTCCTCAATCCCTCCCCTTTCCCCCACAAGCAATAATTCTCTAGTCTTTGCCATGTTGACTCGATCGGTATTGCATCAGCCTCATGAGCTGAACGTTCTGAGTTGGAAGCTTAGTAGCGGATAAGTTTATGTGCAGGCACCTGTATCGGTGGCTCAGTTACCAACAGTGCCTTTAGAAGCTTTGAGTTGACAAGTGCAATATATAAGAACAATATTTTATGCATTATACTATTTTATGCACTAAATGTCCCAAACATTAATTTACTTCTTCATTAAAATTTTTTAAACAGATTTTTGTTCTTTTTCAGAACTATGCCAGATACTTCGAATGGCCTGACTGCTACAAACTTTGGCTCTAAAGAAGGAAATCCGCCAACTGACATACCTCCTTCAAATTCCAGTAGTTAACTCTCTAAAATTCTGAGAGATGGGGACTCCTATCTGGAACCAAATTTGTTGTATTCGAAATCTTGCTCAGGTATGGAAGCACCCAGCTCAAGTAAAAAAGAGATGCTGGTGGATTTCAGGAGAAACAGGACAGATGTGGCAGCGCTTACTTTGAAAGGACAGACAGTGGAAAAGGTTGAACAATGTCATTACTTAGGAACTATGATTGATGACAAATTTACTGTCTCTGCTAATGTTGATATGATTTGTGGAAAAGGTAGATAGAGACTGTACATGTTGTATCAGCTGCGTTCTCTGTTGGAAGAAGAAGGTGCTGGAACAACTCTACCGCGCCTTCTAGAATCAGTAACTACTTTTTGTTTTGTATGTTGCTACCAGACGTTGAATGTAAAAAGTAGAAATTCCTTGAATGGCATCACCAATATCAGTAGCAACATTTTTGACAGGAATCAAGCGCCGTCCTGAAAATAATACTCAACAGGTTGAAACCCCAAGCTGAATAGCTGAAGAACAAGCAGGATTCAGGGCAGGGCGAAGTACCACTGAACAGATTTTTAACCTCAGAATAATCTGCAAGAAATACCTACAGCACCAACAACATCTATATCATGTGTTTGTAGACTTCAAGAAAGCGTCTGACCGAGTCTGACATGCATCTCTGTGGGCAACCATGAGCGTGTACAACATCAGCCATAAAATTGTTGAAGTCATCAAAAGCCTGTTTGACAAGGCCACCAGTGCAGTCCTCCACAAAAGCGCCATCGGAACAGGTTCAAAACAACAATCGGTGTGCGTCAAGGATGCCTATTCTCTCCAACACTCTTCAGTATCTTCCTCGTGCGAATCATGTCAGATGCCCTTGCAGATCACGAAGGCATAGTCAGCATAGGGGGTAGAGCAATCTCCAACCTTTGTTTTGCGGATGACATTGATGGATTGGCTGGAGAGGAACAAGAACTTGAACAGCTAGTACAGAGGCTTGACACCACCTCCATAACCCTTTTGGAATAAAAGACAGTGCCATTAGCTGGTTCCGCTCTTACCTACCGCTCCAATCTGTCTGCATCAACAACCACCTCTCTGAACCGTCCAGACTTGTCTTCGGTGTTCATCCGGTGTCAGTTCTAGGCCCTGTTCTTTTCACTCTTTACACATCTCCTCTGTCTCACGTCATCCAAAACCACGACACTTTCCACCATTTCTACGCAGATGATAAACAGGCAAATAACAGTCACTCTCCTCAAAACCTTCCATCCATTCTGACCAAAACTTCTGAATGCTTTGAAGACATTTCTAACTGGATGAAAGTCAACAAGCTCCATCTCAATGCAAACAAAACTGAAGTTATGCTCACAGTTACCAAACACATCCTGTCTTCTTCCCCTGTAGACACTGTCACTCTTGGCTAGACCACTCTTCCTATGTCATCTTCTGTCAGAAACCTTGGTGTCATTCTTGACCCTCTCCATGTCAGAATTCATCCGCAAAACCTGTCAAACATGCAACTTTCATCTCCGTAGAATAGGCCTTGTCCGCAAACATCTGACTACTGACGCTACTGTCAAACTCATTTCCTATCTTGTTTTGTCACGCTTAGACTACTGTAACTCTCTCCTGGCTGGACTTCTTTCTTCTTCTATTTATCTGCTCCAACGTGTTCAGAACTCAGCTGCACGTCTGGTTCTCAGAAAGAAAACAATCCGATCATATCACTCCCCTTCTACATTCACTCCACTGGCTTCCAGTGTCTCATAAAATTATCTACAAAATCGATATTTTCTGTTACAAATGTGTCCATGGCTTAGCCCCTTCCTACCTCACCCAGAACATTCAACTCTATAAGCCTTCTAGAAAAATTCGTTCTTCCTCTGACACCCTCATGCTTCACATACAAGCTCTCCTCTGCTGGCTATCGATCTTTCTCAGTGCTTGGCCCTTCAACTTGGAACTCTCTTCCCCTCTTCCTTGGCAGCTCTTCAAACATGGCTACTTTCAAATCCAACTTAAAAACTAATCTCTTCCTTAAATGTTTCTGATCTTGCCTCTCATCATCATCGTCATCATTCCTCCATTTGTTTTGTTTTTGTTTTGATTCAGATCACCGCCACCACCCACCCCATCGCCCCTCCTTAGCTCTCCCCTCCTCCCTCCCGCCCTCGTCTCTTATTCGTTAGCAAGTGTCTGATTTCATTTTGTATGAAGCCTGATGTTTAGAATGAATGCGTGAGTAAACTTATTGCGCTTTGAACTGATATTGTTCATTGGGAAAAAGCGATATATCCTTATAATTATGTATTATTAGTTATGGAATGGAAATACGTGCAGATAAGACCAAAATGATGACCAACAACACCAATGTTATCGACATGGACATCAAAGTCCAAGGCCAATCCCTCAACGCAGTGCATTGCTTCAAATATTGTGTGTAGGAGAGAGAGGGAGAAAGTTGAAATAAGGTTTTTCGATTAGTATGCTGTATATGAAAGTGGATTATTGTTAATTCTTAATAGATATGAATTTAAAATGTGAATATTGTGTATGATGATGATGTCCATTTATAACGCGCATCTCCATCCATTGTCGAATGCCCATTGCTCGATAAGTAAAAATTAAGAATAACAAAAAACGACAGGAAAGATAAAGTCTGGTGTTTGTGTGAGTAGTATTAACGTATATACATTTTAAAAATGGGATTCTGCGCTCGCTGTAATAAAGATTGTGTTGTATTGTATCACGGAAAAAAGAAAAATAAGGTCGCGGGAAGACATGTTGAATCGAGCTCTGGAGAAGCATCCACTCCTTCAACCTTGTGCTTGTAGAAAGAAATGTTATGAAACACTTACCGAACAAGACAAAAATCGCGTACACTCTGAATACTGGAGTTTTGACCACACAAGTAGGAAACGTATTTGTTACAATTGAAAAAGGAAAAAACCCCACAGAACTACAAATTATTATTATTGCTAGTGTGTGTGGACTGGTCAATGATTTTATTCGATTCGGTCAATAATAATGATTGCCTGAGCACTGTAAGTTTCAGCAGGAACAGGTTACAATCAAACCTATTGAAATAAAGTATTCCCGTGTTCATTTTTTTGCATTGTTATTGTTTGGTTGGTTGGTTTCTTTCTTCAATTCATTTCTTCCTTTTTTTCCTTCAGTATATATTTTAATATTCTTTTACTTTGCACCCACCGGCTTCTGTTTAATATTACTTTCTCTGCATACTCCTATTAGCGCTTCTGCTACTCATTCCTTTCCGTTTCTCCTTTCACATAATTATACAAACGTACAGATATACATATATACACAAACAGAGGAAAAAGCCCGTCCAGTGTTGTGAGCAACAAGTAATTCACAAGATCTCATCATTGTGCATTCTTTTTTCATTAAAATATGCGTTGTCAAATAACATTACATTATATTACATAATTGTTGCTTTAGGTCCAGCGGACTCTTCCGAGCCAAATCAGGACCGGACAACCCCCAATCCGCATAAAAGATCTGCCTAAACAACCCTAGTGGGAAAACTGAATGCCCTCCACCAGCCAGTCACTTTACAATAAAGACATCCCACGTAGGGGATGGCTGAGGCTTCACCCCAACTTATCGAACCCCCGTTTACAAAAACAAAATAGAATACAAACATCATTATAAATTATCAACAAAACACATACATATAAAATGCCTACATTGCTAAAAAATAACATCATAGGAAGCCCTAGTGACCACCTGGCAGAAAGCGTCCAATATTCCCAAGCTGATCCAACAGACCCCATACACAAACAAGGAGTCTTGTCCCGGAAGAGTTTTCAAGAAAAAAGGTAGGAGACTGGTCTAGCGAAGAAGAAGATAGTATAGCAGATTGATAGAAAAGAGCAGGAATGAGAAAGAGCAAATGAGAAAGACAGCGACAGTGGGAATTTAAAGCACTAAATTTCCAGAAAGTGGGGATACTATTTATACTGAAACTCCCGGCACCCCAACGGGGATCGTTGTCAAATAAGTGAATGGCTATCACATACAATATTAAAAGCAACTTAAACATAAAATAATTTTTTTGTAAAGGTAAAAATAAAAAAAAAAAAAAATTTTTTATATAAACAATGTACAGTACTCCTTTTTTAACGTCACTACCGTTTAAGGTCACAACGCGGATAAGATCAATCAGGTTGTTGGTCCCGGCCAAACACCTTCTTTGTACCATTTAGAATTCCTCGCTTAGCGTCACCTCGCATAAGGGAAAACCTTGGATAACGTCAACCCCTTTTTGTTTCCCAAATGGAGGAGGCTACTGCTTAAGAGAAATTGATGTCACAGATGACGTCATTTATGAGGTCACTTCCTGTTTTGAGATGGAATTCCATCCCAGAACACCTGTCACGTCCAGCCAGCATCCGCGTTATGCGACACTCTGCAATATACACGGGAACCACTTTGACAGAGTGCACGCCTGTGCTTTCTTTCACTGGAAAGGACTTTCCAATGGAGCTACTAGGCTAATTATAGCTGGCAAGCCCTGCAGCCAGCCGGCTAGCCTCATATCATGCCTGCAGTCTCGCTTCCCACGCTGCACGCTAACATACTAGACAAAGAACGGCGTACGACTGAGTGGATATCATTCTCTAACTCTGTGCTATAGAATTGATCATATTATGTGAAATATCGTTTGTATTGTGGTAGTCCTTTTGCATTTTAGTTACTTTCATATCTGTGTGTTGTGTTAGCATAAACTAAATATCAGAATACCATTTCGTTTGTCTTATATTTTAGTCGATTTGACCGTGTGTACTGATCGGCCCTTCATTGCCTTGCAACGGACCGGTTTTCGATCTAGTGTATATACGCGTTTTAAATACACATTTAAATCCTTTCTACAATGTTCACCATTTGAAGTCACTTAGTACACAGTTTGAACTTTCTGGTGATGTGGTCGACATTATAAAATATTTTCTTGTGTTTGGTTGTTGGCCTCTGTAATAAAAGCGAATTTACGAAAGTCTCGTGGTCCTAATGGTGCAAGCAATAGGCACTCAATTGCATGTAGCGCAGCCGCCCGCCAGCCCCCTTCCTGGCCCTATACAGTACCGAGCTTGGCGCGCGGTTAAAGTAATTATAAGCTTCCAGGCGAGTGCCAGTTGCATAGCTTGTGCTGTGGGTCGCCGGCCGTCTCTCAGCAGGTTATAAGCAGTCCAGCCTGCGTTAAGGGACCCTACGAGGCGGAACTAAGGGAGGTTTTAGACACAGTCAGAAAGTACTTGAATGCGCTGCCGTGAGTGCGACCCATGGGCGGTGTAGACAGGTGTAACTGTGATCTGCCGTGTCCCCTCCTAGCGGGACGTTTTGCCACAGTGGACCTTACCCTGAATTGACTTCATTCACTAGCGATAAAGCATGTGCCGTGGCGTAGACAAAGTGAACAATTCGTTAAACTTGTGTAAGGTTTTCTGCAAATGCGCGTCAATGTGTTTGTGTGCGTGTGTGAGAGTGTGTGTATGTGTATGCATGCTTGCATCCGTTCATTTTGAGTGTTTGAGTATGTGCTTATGCATCATACACACGCACAAAAAATATACTACTCAAAATAATTCAAGGGCCACTTGGACATATGGGTCTCTCTTTAAATCAGTAACACGAATTCAATTTATTAGTTCATCATATTTTATTGCAATCATTCCTGCATCAATAACAAAAAAGATTTTAGACATCAGTCGCTTAAAATTCGAGTAAATTCAATTTAACTGGACATACCCCTCATTTACAAAATCAAAACTTTAGAAACCAAAAATCTATAGAGTCAGTATCGGGTGTGGCCACCGTTTGCATCAATGCAGTCTTGGCATCGTTGTCTCATGGACCGTATCAGGTTATGGAGGATGTTTCCTGGGATGGCCAACCACTCTTGCTGGAGAACTTGGGCCAGAACTTCAAGGTTAGCTCCTGGAGTGAGGTTTGCCCGTGTCTGTCGACCCAAGACATCCCCCAGATGTTCTATGGGGTTCAAATCGGGTGATCAAGCCAGCCAATCCATCCTTATGACGTGCTGTTGCTGCAGGAAGTCACTGACGATACGCGCTTGGTGGGGTCTGGCATTATCGTCCTGTAGTATGTGTCACGTGGGGTTTATGGGCTCTGCACAATGGAATTATGGACCCTCACGTTTATTCGGTGGGAACTGCTAGTAAGTCACCCTATGAATTACTTTAATAAATTTATTTGTTTAGCTCGTTCTGTGTTAAGGTTGGGATACAGAAATAGATAGAAAAATGGTAAAAGATTACTGTCACACTAGCTTTCACACGGCTATGAATCATATGTAGTCCAGCCACTTGATAACAGTTAAAATCACACATTTATTTCTTCTACTCTATACAAGATTCTCTAAGTACTAATCTAACTTAAAATGTCTCAGTCACTGCTAATAGTTCGATCGCTGATAGTCTATGCAGCTGTTCTATCTTCATCGGGCACTTGCTAGTATATCTCATGTAGATTTGGACTACTGTGGTCCGTGTTACAGTTTCTGGAGAGTTGGACTACTGTGGTCCTGCTATGATCAGTTTAAGTGCACCTTGGCGTGTTCACTTAACTGCTAGATGGTGCGTGCGAAGTCCTTCTGTGAGGTAGCTTCTGGTACACCTTTGTCGTTGTGTAGTTGGGTTCCCTTGCCACGCTGTGGGGTCTGACAGGGTGTTTTACTGGGTCGCTCGTTCCGTCTTGTGCGGTAGAGGTTCCTCAACCAACTAGTCGTTTCTGTGGAGTGGGGTGCACAGGATAGCTCGGGATAGCTCGGGATAGCTCGCCTGCTCGTCTGTAATATAAGAGACGAAATTCTGCACAACCCTGAATAATCGGTTTGTGCAGAGCGTCTCACTGAAAGCCAAAGTAGCCCTCAGTGATAGCTCCACATCTCTATACATAAGCGACGAACATTCTGCTACTTCCGGGTTCCACTGGAATCTCACTCTAAATTCCTATACATATATAAATATCAAACGTGGCTAACTATACACATACAGAATTAATAATATTATAAACATTCCGTGGTACAGCCACTGGTCTGCAAACATACATATAAGTTAAACAACAGTGGTTCCGTACGGGATACAACATGGCGGCGTAACCGGTCGTGTTTCGCCTCTTGGTCGGCTCTTCCACATGGTCACGCAAATTCGGATTAATTATTCACATTTATGCATAGCAAATTCCACAAACATAATTTCAACAATAATATAAATATATCACGATGAAACAGAAGGGTGTTCATTTACCTGTTTGACAAGTTCAGGCCCGTTGTGACTTGATAGAATTCTATGCTTCTAAGTCCTGCTTCCTGGTCTAAGTGTGTAGAGATTTCTCTAGCTATCTAGCTGTTCACACTTCGGTGTATTCCTCCCAACTGACCAAAACTGTGCGTGGTTTGGACCCAGTCAAACTGGCTCCAACCACTTTGCCTAAGCTCTCCCATTGGTTCCAACGGTCCGATTCAAAACTTAAGTGCTGACGTCACTGCGCTGTGTGTGTGGCTCAGGCTCGCAGTGTGCTGTAATTTAATTGCTGCTGTGTAATAGACTGACTCTCTACTATTACAAAGACTACACAATGCTAAATAGTCAACAAGCAGAGTTAAAACTAGTCCTAACGCGACAGGCTCCCTCAACTGAAAAAAGGCGATGACTACTGGATTCGACCTTTTTCTACTACAGAGCCTAGTTTAACGCTGCACTATCCTAGGGTCCTATTTACAAGCTAAGTAAGTTGCTCTACCTGAGCTGCAATGCTGTGCCAGGTAGCTATGGACTCTAGTGACAGGGTATTACTGGGCGGGGACGAATTCTGGTGCTGTGGCCCTTAGTTGTGTTGGGTGGGCGACAGCTGCTGTGTCCTCCACGAGATGGCGACTGAGGTAGTCGGCTCCGTGGTTTTCCTTGCCGGGGATGTACTCGATTTGGAATGAGTATGCCTGAAGGGTGAGTGCCCATCTCATCAGGCGAGAGTTCAAAGACTTGGAGGCTGCCAGGAACGATAGTGGTTGGTGGTCCACCTGAACTGTGAAGTGGGTCCCATACAGGTAGAGTTGAAACTTCTGTATGGCCCAGACTAGTCCAAGACATTCTTTCTCCGACGTGGCGTAGTGGGTCTCGGCGGGTCTCAATTTTCTGCTGGCGTAGGCGACAGGGAATAGCGTCTCTGCATTCTTGGGGTCGCGCTGTAGCAGTACTGCTCCGAGGCCTAAGTCGCTGGCGTCGGTGCGAAGAACGAATGGCTGAGTCAAATCGGGTAGGTGGAGTACTGGCGCCGATGTCATTCTGTCCTTGAGTGTTTGGAATGCTGTCTCGCATTCGGCTGTCCATACTACTTTGTCCGGGGCCATTTTCCGGGTTCCATTTGTCAGTGGTACGGCGATGCTGTTGTAGTTGTGGATGAGCTTCTTCGGCGATGGCGATGGCCATCCATGTGTGAGTGCTGGGGGTCGCTGGTCTGTCCGTATACTTCTTGAGGAGATTGATGTGGTGGTACCGGGCTCTCCCGTTCACCTCTACTTGGTAGACTGTCTTGGATTTCTTGGCAGTCACCCGGTACGGTCCTCTCCAAGCGATGTCCAGCTTGTTGGTTCCACTTGGAAGTAAGAGTAGCACTTGATCGCCGACTTGCAGTTCTCTGTCCTTCGCGTGGCGGTTGTAGTACTTCGCCTGACGGGCTCTTGCCTTCTTCATTGCTTCACCCGCTTTCTTCCACGTTGCTTTGAGGGTTTCCTGCAGGTCTGCGACGTACTTGGTGGCACCTCTTGGTGTGTCGTCTATCTTGGCCTCCGTCCAACTTCTGCGTAGGGCTTCTAGCGGTCCGGCTAGAGGTCTGCCGAATAGCAATGTTGACGGGGTGTAGCCTGTGGCTGCATGGGGCGTTTCTCGGTATGCGAACAGTGCCGCATTCACGTAGGTGTCCCACGCTTCTGGATTGTCGTCGGCGACTTTCCTAAGTATGGTGAGAAGGGTTCCGTTCAGTCTTTCTACTTGTCCGTTGCTGGCTGGGTGGTATGGTGGTGTGCGAATGTGATGAACTTGTATCAACTCGAACACGTCTTGCATCAGGCGGCCGGTGAACTGAGATCCGTTGTCCGTTCTAATGCTGTCCGGGAATCCGACTCTGGTAAAGATGGCGATGAGTGCATCTGCAATCTTCTTGGTGTCAATCGCTGGCAACGGGACTGCTTCGCACCACATCGTACATGCGTCGACGAGTGTGAGTAGAAATCTGTTCCTCTTCTTGGTCATGGGCAGTGGTCCTACTATGTCTACTGAGACTTGCTGGAATGGCACGCCGACTACTACCGATGGTCCTAAGGTAACTGGTACGGTGTGATGTCGCGGGGAATATCGTTGACATTGGTGGCAAGATTTCACGTAGCGCTTGACATCCTCCGTGATTCCTGGCCAATAGTAGTGTGCGCTGATTCTCTGCACTGTGGCTCCAATTCCCATGTGTCCGCTGAGTGGCATGCTGTGGCCTAATTCTAGTACTTGGGCTCGAAGGGTGGCTGGTAGTACTAGTTGGGTGTGATCTCCATCTCCTTGTCGATGTAGAACTCCCTCTTCCATGTAGAAGTCTCCCTTGTGCGGGGGTGTGTGCGCCTTGGGTAGCTTCTGGAAGCACTTCGCTATCGAGGTGTCTTCTTTCTGTGCTGTTTTGATCTCTTCGAGTCCTGGATTCGGAGCGAACTCGGGCTGGGGTGGTTGGGTTTTAGCTTGGGCCCTGGTTTGCACTGCAGCTATCTCTACAGTTTTAGGGGGCGTGCCTAAGAACACATACCTACAACCTAGCACTAGATCATACAGGGGTTTCTGTAAAACAGCTGCTTGGATTCGTCCTGTGACGTACCTACTCTCTACTTCTATCCATGCTATTGGGCAAGTAGTTGTCGGTTTCGTCAAGTCTGCTCCTTGTAAGTCGACTGTCTTGTCTGTCAAGTCCGCGCGCGATACAAGAGATTCGCTAACTATCGCGTCGTATGATAGACCTGTGTCATACAGACAGTTCGCTTCTTTTCCGTTGACCTTGACCGTGTCTGTCACCGATGGGTGATCTCCGATCGTGTGTGGCTTGTTACCGCTGCTTTGAGTTAGAACTCTGTGCGCTGGCCGGCTTTCGCGCTCTTCCCTACGTTGTGCGGCCAACTTGAAACATTCTGCGGTGGAGTGATTGTTTCTGTTGCAGAACGAACAATACCGTCTCTGTTCTGCGGGACCTCTTTTCCCGAATTCCGTGTTGGGTCCTTTATTTTGCCCAGGTCTGGGGTTATTCGGCTTATTCGCGGTGCGCTCTTCCCGGTTAGGGCTTCGTTTCTGTGCCTCTTTCCCGTTAGGCTTTAGGTCTCGCCTGAAGCTCTTGGCTTCTCCGTGGGCGGCCACGTACCTATCTGCGACCTTGACCAGATCTTCCAGTCTTTCCGCGCCCTGCTCTACTGAGAATGTTCTCAGCTCGGGGGTCATGGTTTCCCGTAGCTGTTCCCATACTAACAGTTCTGTCAGTCCATCATACGTCTTAGCCGTGGCTGACTGGCTAATCCACTTATCCAGCGTTGTGGACAACCGATCCGCGAACTGCGCATAGCTCTCTCCTTTCACTCTCCGGTTGGTGCGGAATTTTTGCCGGTAGCATTCTCCTGTTAGTTCGAATCCCGTTAGGAGTGCCTCTTTTACTTTGTGATAGTCAGTCACTCTGTCAGTCGGTAGCTTACTGTAGATGGCATAAGCCTTTCCTCTAAGCCCTTGACTAAGCTTGAAAGACCAATGAGTGGGATCTAGTTTGTACTCTGTTGCTAGACGCTCAAACCTAGTCAGATAGAGATCTAGACCTTCCTCTCTCTCATTGAATGTTCCCAGTGGAAATGACATTCCTTGTACAGGGTTGGATGCTACCTCTAGCTGATCTGAGTGGGGAGGGGTTGAGGAAGAACTTGAAGCTCCTGATCCCAATCTTCTTAGCTCTAACTCATGCTGTCTTTCTTTTTCCTTTTCTTCCCTCTCTTTTTCTTTTTCTGCCCTTTCATACTCCCATTTCCTAACTTCTGCTTCTCTCTCTGCTGCTAATGCTGCCTTCTTCTGTTCTACTTCTAATTCTAGTTTCTTCTGTTCTGCCTCTAATGCTAATTTCTTTTGCTCTGCTTCTAATTTCTTGGCCGCTCTCTCTGCCTCTAATTCTGCTTTTTTCTGTTCTCTCTCTGCTGCTCTCTCTGCTGCTTCGAGTTTCTTAGCCTCTCTCTCTGCTGCTCTCTCTGCCTTAGCCTCCTGCTTCTCTACCTCTGCATTGATATACGCAATTAGGTCTGCCCCTGCTAAGTGTAAAGCTTCTCCCAATTCCTTGAAACGCAATCTCAAGGCCACTGGGTCCGACATTGCCAAACGTGTCTATGAACACCCTCTGAATCACGTGGAATACCGAAACACTAGCAATATTGCAATTCAATAAAAAACAATGCAAAGACAATTAAATTCGTAATCAATAATAGAATAAAACAAGAGTCAAATGGCATACAACAGTTATTTAAGCAAAACCTGCAAAAGAACAATGCAACATACAGGCACAAAAATATTTGAAGCAAAAAAGTTTTTAACTAAAGAATAGTGCACCACAACTGATCAGTGTTATACCCTTACACTATTCTAAGTTATTCTACTTCTACTACTGTTATCTAATTTTATTGTACTTAGGTCCGGTTATACCCAATTCCTATTATACACAGATCCTGGCTAGGCTCGCCAATTTAAGTGTCACGTGGGGTTTATGGGCTCTGCACAATGGAATTATGGACCCTCACGTTTATTCGGTGGGAACTGCTAGTAAGTCACCCTATGAATTACTTTAATAAATTTATTTGTTTAGCTCGTTCTGTGTTAAGGTTGGGATACAGAAATAGATAGAAAAATGGTAAAAGATTACTGTCACACTAGCTTTCACACGGCTATGAATCATATGTAGTCCAGCCACTTGATAACAGTTAAAATCACACATTTATTTCTTCTACTCTATACAAGATTCTCTAAGTACTAATCTAACTTAAAATGTCTCAGTCACTGCTAATAGTTCGATCGCTGATAGTCTATGCAGCTGTTCTATCTTCATCGGGCACTTGCTAGTATATCTCATGTAGATTTGGACTACTGTGGTCCGTGTTACAGTTTCTGGAGAGTTGGACTACTGTGGTCCTGCTATGATCAGTTTAAGTGCACCTTGGCGTGTTCACTTAACTGCTAGATGGTGCGTGCGAAGTCCTTCTGTGAGGTAGCTTCTGGTACACCTTTGTCGTTGTGTAGTTGGGTTCCCTTGCCACGCTGTGGGGTCTGACAGGGTGTTTTACTGGGTCGCTCGTTCCGTCTTGTGCGGTAGAGGTTCCTCAACCAACTAGTCGTTTCTGTGGAGTGGGGTGCACAGGATAGCTCGGGATAGCTCGGGATAGCTCGCCTGCTCGTCTGTAATATAAGAGACGAAATTCTGCACAACCCTGAATAATCGGTTTGTGCAGAGCGTCTCACTGAAAGCCAAAGTAGCCCTCAGTGATAGCTCCACATCTCTATACATAAGCGACGAACATTCTGCTACTTCCGGGTTCCACTGGAATCTCACTCTAAATTCCTATACATATATAAATATCAAACGTGGCTAACTATACACATACAGAATTAATAATATTATAAACATTCCGTGGTACAGCCACTGGTCTGCAAACATACATATAAGTTAAACAACAGTGGTTCCGTACGGGATACAACATGGCGGCGTAACCGGTCGTGTTTCGCCTCTTGGTCGGCTCTTCCACATGGTCACGCAAATTCGGATTAATTATTCACATTTATGCATAGCAAATTCCACAAACATAATTTCAACAATAATATAAATATATCACGATGAAACAGAAGGGTGTTCATTTACCTGTTTGACAAGTTCAGGCCCGTTGTGACTTGATAGAATTCTATGCTTCTAAGTCCTGCTTCCTGGTCTAAGTGTGTAGAGATTTCTCTAGCTATCTAGCTGTTCACACTTCGGTGTATTCCTCCCAACTGACCAAAACTGTGCGTGGTTTGGACCCAGTCAAACTGGCTCCAACCACTTTGCCTAAGCTCTCCCATTGGTTCCAACGGTCCGATTCAAAACTTAAGTGCTGACGTCACTGCGCAGTGTGTGTGGCTCAGGCTCGCAGTGTGCTGTAATTTAATTGCTGCTGTGTAATAGACTGACTCTCTACTATTACAAAGACTACACAATGCTAAATAGTCAACAAGCAGAGTTAAAACTAGTCCTAACGCGACAGTATGGCACCTTCCCCAATGGCCCGCAGAGCTGGGAGAACCCTAGGTTGTAGCACGTCATTCCTGTAGCCAATACCGTTTAAGTTGCCATGAATTTGGAGCAGGGGTGTTCTGAAGTTTAATGCGAAGCCTCCCCACATCATGACAGATCCATCACCAAAGCGTTCATGCTCGCGCACCGTCGCATCAGCAAAACGCTCCCGTGGACGCCTCCAAACATTCACTCGACGGTCGTTGAAAGACAAGGAGAACCGAGACTTGTCTGTAAAGAGCACCCTTGACCAATGTTGCCTAGTCCACACCAAATGACACCAAGCCCAGGCCAAACGCGCTGCCCGGTGAGCTAGGGTGAGCAAAGGCCGTACTGCTGGTCGTCTTGATCGCAGGTTTGCCTCGTGTAGACGGTTGCGAATTGTCTGGTCGCTGACGTTAACATTGCTGGCTGCGTGAAGCTGTCTTTTGATGGTGTTTGCTGTAGCGGACCTCATCCTCAGAGCTGACAGGGTGATGAAATGGTCTGGTCTTGCAGTGGTAACGCGGGGGCGTCCGGACCATCTTGGTTCTTGGACGCTTCCAGTGTTGTTAAAGCGCTCCCGCAACCTTTGGACAACGGAGTGGGACACTCCCAGCCGCCTGTCAACTTCTCTCACCCCCACCCCTTCCTGAAGCCATGCAATAGCTCTGCCTCTATCCGCATCAGTCAATCGCCGCCTTGGGGGCATGGTTAGAAAAGCAGCAAAAGCGCTGCCATTTATATCCAGAAAAAAGCGACGATTGTTGAACTGAAAGAAAATGCAAGCCTTTTGCGTGCAAATCACTTTTTAATGTTGAAAATTTTACTTTATTAGCAAGACAACAGCAAATTAGGGTCATTTTTTGGGTAAAAATTGGGTTTGTTTTTCAACTCAGTGCAGAAAGTTCAAAACTCACACATGTGATTACTTGTCAGAATAAGATTATCTCCGTGTCCTCCAGCCTTTGGCTGATGCCAAGTTTTGAAATAAGCAATACAAGCGATATTATTGATAGCAGCAAAAAATAATTAAACTAAATGAAATATGAGAGTGGCCCTTCAATTATTTTGAGTAGTATACATATACAGTAATGCATACATGCATACGCGCGCACCAACGTGCACACATGTACACACACACACGCACAACTGTCACACGACACAAAAATGTAGCACCTCGTATAAGATCAAGTTTTTTACTGGTAGTTGATCTTATCAGAGGACTGTTTAGGGTGCCCCTCGGATAAGATCAAACAAAAATTTGGTCCCGTGGGGGGGTCACCTTAAGAGAGGAGTACTGTATCTGACATCTGTGATAGTTATAAAATTAACCTAATTATTTTTTATATTATGTCACCACGATTACGTCACTCAATATACCATAGTTTATGCTGACGGCATAATTATGTACACTTTAATTACATAAAAAATCAAACGAAAAACTAAAAAACAAAAAAAGTATTTTTTTTTAAATCTAACAAAACAAAAAAAAGTCCCGATGATTACGTCAGCTGAATTGCCTAACTTAGTTTTTTTTATCTTGGAGGCACAGTAAAGTCTAAGTGCATACCAAACTTGTATAAAATCCCTCCTGTAGTTTGGCAGAATTTATTTTAAATAACGCCAACACGATGACGTCATCCGATATGTATATTGTTTTGGGGGTCATCGGGCAATGTTCACTATTTCCTAACTAAATACTAAGTTTCAAAGAAATCCGTCCATTGGTTTCAGAGAAAATTGCGCGAATGTCCCATCCGGACGGACGGACAAAGCCCAAAAAAATAGTTCTAGAGGTTTACAGCTTGGAAACTAACAACGAAGACATTAAAACTAAACAGATTTGTAGAATAGATTGTATTCAAGCCTGTTCAGAGTTATAACGAAATAATTTGGCAGAATTGAATCTATTTTGTATTAGTTCTACCATCTTCCTTTCAAATAAGTTGGCAAACAAAAGCAGGTCCATTCACTTCTATTTGTCTTATTTTTTAACAATACTTTTTTTCTTATAATAATTTATTTAACAATGTTTCATTTAAAGAAAAAGATGGCAGAATGAAGTATGTCCATAAAATTCAACAAAGACAGACAACCACGCAACCAATTACTGCAAACAACCATTAGCAAATGTAAATTGATGTTCTGGATCTGTTTACTACACAAAACAGCAAAATATAATTGTATAATCTGAGAAATCAATCAAAACACAAGAAGTCGATTTTCTCGAAAGTAGCTTTTCTGGCCTTGCTTTACTTTGCCATCGTACGGCAGACTACACCTCTTAAGACTTTAATTAAAAGATTTTGCATACACAATTGCAGAATTAAGCGCAATCGCAATGGACATTTGAAGTATCAATAATGGACATGTGCATATACTATTATTCACAGACAACCTTTGACACAATCTAACACACACACACACACACACACACACACACACACACACACACACACACACAAAATCAAACAATAGCAACATATACTAAAGATCTTATCCAGTTAGATATAACACATATTGATAATGTACGTAAGGATATAATATCACCAGTTCCTCCATGGGAACTTGAAACAGCACATTATGATATACATTATTGTAATGAAAAAAAAGAGTCAAAATCAGAACCTTCTTGCAGATGAAGTTCGGAATCATTTATGTGAGAAATATTCAGGAACTTTAAAAGTATACACTGACGGATCTGTTTTAGAAACAGGGGAAACAGGAGCTGCTTTTATTATCCCAGATTTGAAAATATATAGGAAAAGGTTATTCTATTTTTACTGCGGAATTAATTGCTATATTAATGGCTCTAAATAAAATTTCTAGTTTATGTCTGAATATATTTAGTATAGTTCTATGCGTAGATTCTCTATCTGTTTTAGATGCTCTAAAAGCTAATATTAACTGTGAACGAAAAGAAATTATTTTTGACATTAAGAACATTATTCATGGATTGATAATTAGTGGTACTGAAGTGACCTTGTGTTGGATTCCATCACATTGTGGATTTTTATACAATGATTGGGCTGATCATGCTCCAAAATTAGGTGCATTAAATATTAATTCCTTATCAATTAAATTAAATCTGTCTTCCAAAGAAATTCAAAATAATATTGAAAATGATCTTGTAAAGAAACTTCAGTTCTATACAAAATATGCAAATCTTCGTGGATTTCCCAGATCAGTTTCATCTACGGCAAACAGAATATTATTAAATTTAATTAAAACCAAATATTGTAAAAATGTAAAGTGCATTTGTGATGAACCTCTAACTTTAAAACATATATTATTTGATTGTATTCAGATTCATCCTCTTTTGCCCCTTGAAATAAATACTATAACATCAGTTAAAAACATTAGTAATTAATTAAGTGTGGGATTGGCAAAAGCTTTAATCAATTCTCCAGTCGCTCGTTTTATTTAACTGAAATTGTTATTGTTCTGTTAGATAGATATTAATAGTCCCTGTGTGTATGTATGTGTGTATATGTGTCTGTTTAAATGCGTGAATCTGTGTGTATGGTCTTTATCATCTTGATGAAAAAAGACGTTAATAAAACAACCAACCAACACACACAACTACACACACCTACACACACACACCCACACACACACATAGACTGACAGCTAAATCATAGTATATTATGTGGAATACAACGTGGGCAAAGAAGACTTACGGAATAGAGAGGAGCATATTGATTCCAGAAACAACGACCAGAAAAAGCTGTAGTTTATCCATGACGTATACAACGCAGCAGCTCACAGCAAACTATCCACAACTATAGGATCTTAATGTAATTTCAGCCTGAACCCGGGATCCAAATGCCTCACTCTGACCCAGACATGACCATAAGTTTGTGCCATCATCATCATTATCCTCTTCATCATCATCATCATCATCATCATCATCATCATCATCATCATCATCATCATCATCATCATTATCATCAGTCTCGCAGCCCGAGAGGACGTTGGGGGAGACGTAAAGGATGCTGATGCACAAAGTTTTCATCACTTTGGATTGTCTGCAGCTGTTGTCAGGATACGTGGCCTGTCCTGCGCCGTCCATGTTTTAACATCGCTAATATAATTAAAGATGTGTTTACTTTTATTATTTTGTGTCTGTTTTAAAGTTTCGTTTTGTGTGATATTTCAACGTGGTGTTCAACTACCAGAGTCACTACTAATTATCAGCAAATGATTTTGCTGCCTTGGCAATGCTTTATAGGGGTTCGCTACATTCCTTGTCAATAATTACACATAGACTATTAATCTAGAGTATTTATAACACTGACTGCGTAAGTTACACAATCTGCCGCAAATTCCCAGGAAACCTCATTATCAAAACCTCCCTTAAGAACAAAATATTCTCTTGTCTTTGTAAGACAATAGCTTTAAAAAGGTAGCATACAAATAATTTCAATAGATATACGAGGGTTGGTTCATAAGTTTTGAGACTTTTAAAAATAAATACAAGAAGGCTTCCTCAATTGGAAAAAAAATATTTTTACTCACAAAGCCTCATCATTATATTTGGGACCACGTCAGTGCTGTTCAACATACAGGCCACCGATTTCAATGCACTTTTTCATCCAACGATCTAAACAGTGCCGAAAATCAGTAAAATGGTTCAGATGCTCTTCCAAGGCAGAAATAGCAGAAATGAGGCTATCCTGTCTTCAAAATCAATTCTTTTCATTCTTAATGGTGGGAAACAGTCAGTAGTCGCAAGATGCCAAATCTGGCGAATAAGGTGGTGGTTCGAGGACATCGATCACAGATTTGGCGAGAAACTCAACAGTTTTCTTCGATTTGTGAGGAGGAGATGGTGATGGATGAAATTCTTTAGGACGATTTTTGAAAACTTCCAGAAGGCACAAGGTTTGGCTGTTCCCCACCTTTACGATCGAGCTGAAAGGAATTGATTTTGAAGATAGGGATAGCCTCATTTCTGCCGTGGAAGAGCAGCTGAACCATTTGACTGATTTTCGGAACTATTTTGATCGTTGGATGAAAAAGAGCATTGAAATCAGTGGCGAGTATGTTGAACAGCATTGAAGTGGTTCCACATGATGAGGCTTTGTGAATAAAAATATTATTTTTTTCAAATTGATGAAGCCTTCTTGTGATGGTGGGTCTATTGTTGCTGTGCTCTGCACACTACAATGCTATTATCAACTCGTCTTTCGTCTGCGGAGATCGGCTAGTATAATCACCTTGTGACTAATCTTAATACATTTATAAGTTTAGCCCAGTCTGTGTGCGGATAGGGTTATAGAGATAGGGAGAAAATGGTAAAAGATTCACTGGCACACTAGCTCTCGCACACCTATGAAACATAGATAGTCCAGCCACTTGTTAACAGTAAATATTACACATTTATTTCCTCTACTCTATACATAATTCTATAACCACTCTATTAACTTAAATGTCTAAAGTCACTTCGAATAGTTCGTTCCTTGATGGGTCTATGCTGCATTTTTTTTTGGATAGATTGTTGTTTAAGGTCTAGCGGATGCTGCTACTGTTCTTGATATTTGCTACTGTCTCATCATTGGGCTATTTGTTCTGGTTGGCCTAATGTTTGGTTTCAGTAGAGTAGACTACCACACAGTCCTTCTAGCTCAGTGTTAGTGCGTTTCTTCTTGCACTTAGCTGATTCGTTGAGGTGTGGTGATGGTGTCTCCTCCTTTGTTGTTGACCACTGGGCTATCGGAGCTCAGTGCTCGATGTTCCCTTGCAGGCCGAATGTCAGGGTTGACTCTTAGTGGTCTATTTCCTGCATCGGACCAATAAGCCTGCTCGTCTGCAAAACATAAGACGAGTTTCTGCAATGCCTTGTTTACTAAGATGGCAGAAACAGCCCTCAGTGATCGCTCCACTTATACAAACAAGGGACGATCATTCTTCTAAGTCCGTGGTCCACTGGAATCTAAAACATAATTCCTATACATATACATACATTGTGGTTAAACTAAACACATGGAGATGTAATTAACAATAACACATTCTCCGGTACAGCCACTGGTCTGCAATGATACACATAGGAGAGACAACAGTTGGACAGTAGAGGCTACCTCGTGGTTTCAAAAACCGGTCGCGGGTCGGCCACGTGGTCAAGCAAAGTTTTACAAACATTCGCAATGATAAAACATGGCAAGAATTCACAAGCATAATACAACAATAAAATCAATAAAGCGCGATAAAGCAAAAGATTGATCATTTACCTTTTTTGACAATGTCAGGCTGTGGCTATACTGCGATGAATGAATTTCACCTGTCATCTGCTTAGTCTTCATCTAGAGAGACCTTTCAGTGTGTGTCCTACTGGGTTGAGATTCAGACAAAGAATGACTACCTAATGTAGTGGTCAAGTGAAAGCCCGTCAAAACTACCTGAGCGCCGTCTATCGGGGGATGGGGGAGGGGGGGGAGGCAGGCTATATGTCAGCGGGATGAGGTCACTGCCTACCCTCGCGACAGTGAGCTTACACATGCTTAGCAGAGTCCTGACTTCTGTCGTCTGCTAGGCAGCGACTTTACTTTCCAAAGGCTACAGCAGGCTGAACTATTTAAGGCAAGAAACCTTAGTGCTGGGTCTAACTAGCCTCTCGTGACACTTCTTGTATTTTTTTTAAAGTCTCAAAACTTCTGAACTAACCCTCGTATATAATGAGGCGATCAGCGCTGCACCATGTATCAGCTGAAGTTCATTGCCTTGTTTTTTTCGTCTTCATCTTTGGTGTTAATATTAGTCTACGTTTGAACCCGGGTTCAAAAACAAATGAAACACTTGTTACACAACACCTTTTTACTGGTCAGTGACACACATACAAACATGTAGGCTACACTAATGCACAAACGCACACGAGTACGTGTACGTGTATAGACCTACGTATTTTAAGATTGTGTTCTACATAAACCATATTAGAGGAACGAAGACATCAAAGACACTATTCATGATTGTGCAAAGGCCTTAATTGCCCACAGAGGCACAACGCCTCATTATCAATGAGGAGAAACTCCTTACAGCAATACAATCTTGCAGCAAGCAAGGATTGAAGAAATTATCTAGAAATGTTATGCCATTAAGTAGATTATAACTATAACATCCACTTCAGCAGTATGGACATGTTTTTATAGTAATATTATGGACTGTATGGTAGTTTCTCTCCCTCTCTCTCTCTCTCTCTCTCTTTTTCACGCACACATACAGATCGATCAGTAAAATAGTGTCAAGGTCATATAGCACAGCATCTTTGATTCCAGATAATGAGTGACCCAATTGTTGTAATGAAAGGGTAGTAGCATCCAACAGCCTTGGCTTGGCGGATGGGCAGACTTTCTAGTTTTAGTCAAAACGCACACACACACACACACACACACACACACGCGCGCGCAATTATTCTGTATACACCATATGTTCTCTCTCTCTCTCTCTCTCTCTCATGTTTTTTGTTTATGTACATGTATATTCAGTGATCGTCCTAGGGATTTGCAAAACCGGTACGACGTCACAGTAAACAAACCCACTCCAACGCAAACCGGTAGGCCAGTCACAAAAACCGGTATGACCCATAGCAAAGCTTAATAATGTGTCACTATTTTATATAAGTAGATGGCGACTCTGTTAATGCACTTTCTGTTTCATTAGAAACATCTTCGTCTTCACATAAACTTCTTTTATCGCCCCTCTACCCCCTAGCAAAAAATGAAAAAAAACGATTTTTGCTTCTTCATTATTACTAGCCTATCTGCCACTGTCGCAATACATACTGACAAGCACGAGGGAAAAAAAATAAAAAAGTGCGCGAGTTTAATTTATCCGTATTCAAGATAGCCTTGCGCCCGCCAATGTTATATCATTATGTATTAATTACCTCAAAGAATATGTCAGGCTACTGAACGCATTCGCAGGCCTCTCGTCTACACTCCCTAAACACATAATCAGCGTGGCTGGCTGGCTGGCTGGCTGGCTGGCTCTCTCTCTCTCTCTCTCTCTCTCTCTCTCTCTCTCTCTCTCTCTCTCTCTCTCTCTCTCTCTATTTCCCTTGTTTTTCTTTCCCTTTTTCTTTATTTTTGAAACCAGTCCAACAAAATAAGAACCGGTAGGCTCTACCGGCTACTGATTTTTCAACCGGTATTTTTATTCCCAAACCGGTAAAATACCGGTAATTTCCGGTTAAATCCATACCAGTATATAATGACAAAATTTTGGGTTGGTGTGTCAGATATTCAGATGTTTATTATTACAGATATGTAAATACCACACAAAGAGCTGTCACGTGCTCACTGTGTAAGGAAAACAAAGAGAATGAAGTTCACGTTGTTTTATGTTCTCCCAGCTTGCATAAATTAGGAGTGCAATTTATTGCTGAGAAATATTATATAAACCCATGTGCATTTAGACTTACAGTAGTATTTTGATGGCGTCAAGTAATCCGAATATAATTAGGAAACTAAGTATATACTTTTGTTTTCCTCCACAAACTGTTGTGTCATTTATAATAGCCAATCTACGCCACAATCATTTCAACAACAAATATATATATATTAAATACAACTAATTTAATTAGCGATGACACCACCACCATCACCACCACCAACAACAAATGAAAACAACAAGGAAATCAATAATATCCAACAACCGACAAAACAAATGGGGAAAGAAAAAGTGACAGAAAAAAGTAATAATATCGACTCACAGGTCAAGAAGTAAGGGTTTGAACGTAAGTCATTGTTGTTCAAAAACAAGTCAATATATGTTTACACGCGAATTGAATTGTTGTACAGCATACATCTGTTTCAAAAAGCCAAGGAACGGATCTAATATTGGAAGAGAGTTTTTCATTTTACATGTGTAAATAAATTGTTTGGCTACTAATAATATTAATTCCAAAGGGTAGCTAAGGACAATATCAGCGTCACATCCAAAAAGCTCAAGATGCCCTGTCAATACAACTTGTCTTAAAGATTCACACTTTCTTGAACAGTGTTCCTTAAAGAGCATCCAAACATTTTGCACAACATCACATTTCCAAAACATGTGCTGAATATAGTCTTTTTCAGCTTTAAAAAAACTTATAAATTTATCTTTCAGACCCATACTTTGCACAATAACATTAATACCTAAGATTCTGTGCAAATTTGGTGTTTGGAATCATCGTAGTTTTATATCTGTAATACAAACAACTCTCCTAAAATATATATTTCCATTGGACATGTAGCCACTCTCCCATGAAGTACAACAGTTCGGTCTGGCATAATCAGACACTAATATATTACAACAAATTTTTGCACAACTAAGTATATGCTTGTACAAAGCCCTTAAACTTTAAGAGAAATTGCTTTATCGTGATTTAATCTGAATGAAAAGTCTATGTTTTTTATATGTATAATGATGTACACACTCTTCATGAAGGGGCGATGACTAAATGACTAGATGAATAGATAATTAACCAATCAATCAATCCCTTTCTATAATATATTTGATCTGAGTTCATCTCTGTCTCCCTCTCACTCACGCACACATACCCACACCCACACACACACACACACACACACAAGCATTCTCTACCCTTGTACCTCACCCCCACCAACCCCACCCCCAAACACAAGCGCAATGGCCTAGATATTATTTAAATACATGGTGTGTTTGTGTGTGGATGTGTGTATGTGTTGTATGTGTGTACGTGTGCGTGGGTATGTGTGTGTGCGGACTCCCATAATAGCGTCTGTTTACTCCTATCCTCACGCAATTCGCATTATCCTCAGCGCGTGTTCTATATGACGACGACGACGACGACGATGATGATGATGATGATGATGATGGTGATGATGATGATGATGATGATGATGATGATGATGATGATGATGATGATGATGATGATGATGATGATGATGATGATGATGGAGACGCAGACAAACAGAGTCTTCTTTCAGCCAAGTTGTGGTCTTGTTTTGTGGTCCTGATTCGGCTCTTTGCAGTCCGCTGGACCCTATAAGCAATGAATAACTAACTAAACTAACTACTATACTGTCTTATTTGGTAGATCAGTCACCTATTTCTTTTTTTTTTTGGGATAACCCCGGAGGTGGGGGAGGGATGAGGGGTGCCGGGGGTTTCAGTATAAATAGTATCCCCACTTTCTGGAAATTTAGTGCTTTAAATTCCCACTGTCGCTATCTTTTTCATTTGTTATTTCTCATTCCTACTCTGTTCTATCAATCTACTATACTATCTTCTTCTTCGCTAGTCCAGTCACCTATTTTTTTTCTTAAAAACTCTTCCGGGACAAAACTCCTCCTTTGTGTGTGAGGTCTGTTGGATCAGCTTGGGAATATTGGGCGCTTTCTGCCAAATGGTCACTGGGGCTTCCTATGTTATTATTTGGCAATGTAGGCATTTTATATGGATGTGTTTTATTGATATTTTAGAATGATTTTTGTATTCTGTTTGTTTTTGTAAACGGGTGTTCGATAAATTAGAGTATAGCCTCAGCGTCCCCTGCGTGGGATGTCTTTATTGTAGAGTGACCGGCTGGTGGATTGTCTGCAGTGTTACCACTATGGTTGCTTCGGCAGATCTTTTATGCGGATTAGGGGAGAGTCCTCTTTCAGCGAAGATGTGGTCTTGATTTTGTGGTCCTGATTCGGCTCTTTGCAGTCCGCTGGACCCTGTAAGCAATGAATAACTAACTAACTAATTAACTAACCTCATTTGTGTATAAGATCTGTTGGGTCAGCTTGGGAATATGGGACGCTTTCTGCCAAATGGTCACTAGGGATTTCTACGATGTTATTATTTAGCATTGCCGTCATTTTATATGTATGCGTTTTGTTGATATTGTATAATGATGTTTATATTCTATTTTGTTTTTGTTCCCACCGAGGTGGTGCCGGGGGTTTCAGTATAAATAGTATCCCCACTTTCTGGAAATTTAATGCTATAAAATCCCACTGTCGCTGTCTTTCTCCTTTGTTATTTCGTATTCCTACTCTGTTCTATCAATCTATTATACTATCTTCTTCTTCACTAGACCAGTCACCTACCTTTTCTCTTGAAAACTACCCCTTGGGGTCATGAGCAATCTTGCCACTGTAGATTGTTCTAACCTATAAAGGAAAAGTGAAAGCCCCAGTTGAAAACCTGTCTTGACTTTGTAGGCAAGACTGATTCACTGCGGCAACAGTACCCCCGTTGGGGTGCCGGGGGTTTCAGTATAAATAGTATCCCCACTTTCTGGAAATTTAGTGCTTTAAATTCCCAGTGTGCATGCTTGGCACTTGATTAGCGTGAATAGCAGGATGGAAGGGAAGCCACTCTGTGGTTTCTTTGTTCTATTATAACATCCGTTATGAAGGCGGTTACTAAGCAATGACAGAATTGTTGCACATTTTGAGTCATGGCAAATGTGCTTATTAATAATAAATTTAGAGATAACATGTTAATTTTTAATATTTATTGCTTTGTGTTTTTTTTCTTAACTGTTACTTTTCTCCACCACATTACCTTCACTTTGTCTGATTCTCCTTCACAGGGACATTTTCATTTGTCCCCCTTTACCTTGCAAAAATTGTGCTTGTAATAGTTTGCAAATTAAAATGTCTTTGTATCTGCAGCCCCGGCAGCAAGAGGAGGAAGGGAACGAAGGTCACTGGTGGGTCGCTCGTTATCAGCGGCCTCTCCAGGCACACTGAGCTTGCTGTCACCCATGCAGTCCTGCATCAAGCGTGAGGACAGCAGGTTGGATGCTGTAGTCACCAGCTCCTCCAGTGGTCGTGGCTCCGAGTCTCTGTTTAGCACAGATAATGCCAACATTGCCAGCGATGTACATTGCGTCAAGCCTACAGCTACTAACCCTAACCCTGCAAGTACAGCGTCGTCACCATCGTCTTTGTCATCCGGTATCATCCCACCTACATACAGGGAAGAGAGTGCAGGTAGACGGGTGAGAAATGAACTTCTATCATTTTTTGAGTTTTTAATTGCAGCTCACAATATTCCTCAGAGACTTTAGCTTGAAATAAGAAACTAGAAGTGTGGGGGAAAAAAACCCGTTTAATGTTATACTTGATAAATTTTATATAAAATTGGTATGGAAAAAATAAGATTTATAAGATTTTTTTAAGATCAAAAAGACAATTGTCCTCAACTTGCTTTACAAATATTATTAAATGACGTGCTTTTTTATATCCATTCTTGCATTTTTAAAAATGTTGACAAAAGTTTCTTGTGGAAACCTTTGTATAAAACCTTGTAGATCTTGATCGATCATCAAAATCTCTTTTTTTTTGTTTCAGGGGAAAAGGCAAACATCTGCATCAGCAGCAGGTTCCCCTACCAAATCAGCTGCCCGAACTCCAAGAACATGTACTTGTCGAGCTGCAGCTGACTCTAGCCAGGAAGAAAAACAACTGGTCCTAGTTTTCTTCGATTCAGAATCACAGGCGTTTACTGTAGTAGCAGAGAGCGGAGGCTTCAGCATTGGAGGGCGGACAGACAGCGAGAAGAAACCTAGTGCATCATCCTTAGACATTGGAGATAGAACACTCAAACAGCAAGTGGAATCTACGAGAGCTAATAGAAGTAAGCTTTTTTCATCAGTCAGATTTGTCAGTAATACTAATACAGGTTGATGTTGTAGTGGGGTCCACAAGTGTATGCATACACACTTGGGTGTGTGGAGGGGAAGGGGGGGGGGTAGGAGGGGGGAGAGAAAGAAATAGTTTGCATGCATGCTTGGATATGTGATAGGCACTGTGGAGTTAAGATTTATTGTTGTGCTGATTGCTCACTTTCTGTTTTTAGGAGCAGTACCAGGCAGTGGAAGCAGTATGGAAACTTATCAATCAGCAAGGTAATTTTCATTTGGTTTCATACATTTCATTATCATCAGTTGTTCCCATTTACTTGTTTTCTCATTGATTATAATTGTTAGTTTTCAATCTTTCATTGTATGAATGTGAATGCTGTGTGAGATTTAAATGTGTTTAGAATACATGTGTTAAAGAAGGTCACATTCTTTGTTCTTGTCACTCAGGACACAATTCACTGTACCTTACAACACATTCTACATTATACTAAAATGCTATGTACAGTTTTCCTTTCCTAAAGTTTGATAAAGGCAAAGCTGGAGCCTCCGTCAGACCAGTCCACTGAACCAGCTGTTGTGAGAACAATCAGCAGATTGGACATAGGTATGTTCTGTGTGTGAATTACATTTATAACATTGTGTCCATTTGTTATCACTTTCCGAACCGTGATTATGTCTTAACTCTAGCTGTACACTGATAGTGTGTTGACTGAAGTTGACTTTCCGAAGCTGAATTTTTCTATGAAAGTCAGTATGGAGAATCAAAACTACCTATTTCTTGGAAACTCTGTACCCTTGCTTAACCCCTCAGCCGATTGCTGCTTTAAGCTTGCTTGCTGCTTTTCTCAGACTGATAGTCAAAGATGCTTACTCTTTCCAACACTCTTCAACATCTTCTTGGAGCACATTATGTCAGATGCCCTTGCAGATCACAAAGATACGGTCAGCATAGGGGGTAGAGCAATCTCCAATCTTCCTTTTCTGGATGACATTGATGGATTGGCTTAAGAGGAACAAGAAGTTGAACAGCTGGTACAGAGGCTTGACACTACCTCTAGAGCCTTCAGAATGGAAATAAGTGCAGAGAAGACTAAAATGATGACCAACAACACCAATGGCATCAACACAGACATCAAAGTCCAAGGCCAGTCCTTCAAACACAGTGCATACCTTCAAATATTTAGGAGCATTGTATCAGACAATGGGTCCCGATATGAAGTCCTCTCCAGGATCGCACAAACAACTGCTACTCTGTAAAGCTTGAAGCCCATTTGAAAAGACAGGACCATCAATCTACACTCCAAGGTAAGGCTGCTGCGCTCCCTTGTCATCTCCATCTTCCTATATGCTTGCGAAACATGGACCCTCACAGCAGACCTACAATGAAGAATCCACAACATGGAGATGAGGTGCTACATAAAACTTCTGGGCATTTCCTAAACCCAGCACATCACCAATGACAAAGTGCGATAGACCCTCACACAAGCCATTGGACGAAACGATGACATGCTCACAGTGGTGAAGAAACTGAAATTGCGATGGTATGGCCACATCACCAGATCATCAGGTCTTGCAAAGACCATCCTGTAAGGCACATTGCAAGGAGGCAGAATAAGGAGACAGAAAAAGAGGTGGGAGGACAACATTTGAAAATGGTTTGCAGCTTGACACTGAGCGAAACCATGAGGATTGCTGAAGACAGGGAAAGATGGAGTACGCTAGTTAAACGATCAATTCAATTCAATTCAAACAACTTTATTTATCCAGATTTGGCAATTACAATGGGGGTATGAGTGCTCTCTAATTATATATATTTTTTTTTAAATCACAACAATATCTGATATACATGAGGATGTCTACAAACAATAACAACTTGCACAAAACAACTTGCACAAAACACAGGGGCAGCCCCCCGACACCATCCGCACATACACACTGCCCATGCACACACATACATCCAGTTCATAGAATTTACCCAACACAGGCATACATCACCAGCAGCACTCACCACAGACACAGGCATAAAAATAACAAGGTAGAAGTTTCATTAAAGGAAAAAGCAGCTAAGATTAGTTATTATCAGGCTAATTGTTTTTACTTTTAGTTTTATGCATTAATTGTTCTTATTCTTGTTCATCAACTGTATTGCATGAGGCACAAACGATTTTAATACCGATTGGTCTTGCACTGTGGCATTTTAAACCTCCTCCCAGATTGCATCAAAACAAATTCCTCAGCTAGCGCATGATGTGGCATAGAAATAATCGAAACAGCCCTCCTAAGTGTTTGTTGATCACAAAAAGTACTCAGGTCTCTTTGCCTGTCACCAATTATTTTTGAACATATATTTACTATTGAGTGCAGACTGTTCTTATCATGTACAGAAAGGCTGTTAAACCAGCAGACAAATGAAAAACACAACAAGCTTTCTATGAAAGACTGATAAAAACGGCTAAGAATTATAGAGCTAACAGAGAAACTTTTAAGTTTACGAAGAAGATACATTCTTTGTTGGCTTTTTTATGATGTTCTTAGTGTTGGCGTCCCATTTTAATTGACTATCAAGAACAGTTCCTAAATATTTAAATTCATCCACTTTTTCAACAGGCTTGCCATGAATCGTACTACTCACATCCTCATCTTTCTTCCTTCTAAAATCAATATACATTTATTTTGTTTTTAATACATTTAACTCTAAAAATTGTCATCACACCAATTAACAAATTCTGCCAAGCTCTCTGTATGACTGCTTTCTTTACCTATAAGGAGAGACAACAAGGCTGCATCATCAGAAAATTTAACAAGATAAATTCCCTCCCTTGATTGATTGATTGATTTATTATTGCTTTAGGTCCAGCGGACTCTTCCGAGCCAAATCAGGACCGGTTCCCTCCCTTGAGCTTCTACAACTGTCAGTATACAAAATGTATAAAAAAAGGTGACAGACAACATCCCTGAGGTGATCCAGTGTTTGTTATAACAGTATCAGTAAAAAGACCATTAACATAAACACGTTGCTGTCTACAAGTCAAAAAATCTAAAATCCAAGAGACAAGCTGATGTTGAATGTGAAAATCTGAGATAAGTCTTTGTATTAAAATATGTGGTTGAACAGTATTATTAGCAGAGCTAAAATCTGCAAAAAGAATTCTGGCATGTGCATTTGGTTTTTCTAGATGTTTATACAGAGTGTTAAGGATGAACAGCTTGGCATCATCAACCCCTCTCCTAGCTCTATATGCAAACTGTAATGGATCTAAGAATGATTCTGTTGCAGATAAAAGTAGATCTTTAAAAAAAATTTCCAGCGTTTTCATAACTAAGCTTGTTAATGCTACTGGGTGAAAGTCATTAAGATTTTGAGGATTGGCAATCTTAGGCAAGGGCACGATATTGGAGAATTTTCAGAGAGCAGGGATAGAGCCAAAGTCGAGAGAGAGCTGGAAGATGCGAGAAAACACACCTCCAAGCTGTTCTGCACAACAAAGCAAGACACGCCCACCTATCCCGTCAGGACCTTGGGCTTTATTTACATTTATTTTCTTAAACAAACCTGTTACTTGTTCTTGTGAAATAAAAAATATCATTTTGGGGATGCAAAGATTCTTTAAGAGCTTTAATATTATCAGAGAAATCATGTTTCTCAAAACGGTTATAGTGATTATTCAAAGCGTTAGGAAGGTCACTATCATGTACATTATTTAATTTGACTGTTTTCTTCTTGCTATCTGTAGGTTTATTTACATTTGCCATTGTCTTTATTCCATTCCAAGCTGCTTTCAAGTCCCCACAACTGTAACGTTCTTCTATCTTGTCTTTATATACCGTTTTTGCTTTTCTAATTTCGTTTCTCAGTTCCCTTTTTATCTTCGGCACTACCTGTAAAAAACACCCTTTTCTTTTTATTCAACACGTTCTTTCATTCTTTCGTTACCCAAGGTTTATTATTAGGAAATATAATAATTTCTTTAGATGGAATAACATTATCTACACAAAAAGATATATACGAAGAAACAACATCCGTAAATTCGTCCAAAGTCTCGCATGCATCATAGAATACATCCCAATCAGTACACTCAAAACATCCACGCAAACATTCAATGCTATCAACAGTCCATTGTTTCACTTTCTGCACAACACACTCGACTCTCTTAAACACAGGTTTATACACAGGCGCAAGAAACACACTATTATGATAGGAAGCGCCAAGTGGAGGTAAGGCACGTGACTTGTACGCATAAGGTATGTTGCCATAACACAGATCTAAAGTGGTGTTGTTTATAGATGTTGCACAAGTAACATACTGATCATAAGCTTTCAAAGTTTTATCCAGCTTGCAATGATTAAAATCACCCAAAATAAATTTCGGAGCGTCAGGTGAAATAGATTCTTGCTTTTGAATAACATCAGCAAATAATTGTCTAGCTCCACTTTCATTAGCACGTGGGTGAATGTACACAAAGGTAAAAAATAGCTGCGGGAATTCCCTAGGTAGATAAAAAGGTCTTAGTGAAATAGAGAGAAGTTCGATATCTGGTGTGCATATCTTTTCGCGTATAATAACGTTATTACAGTACCTTTGGTTAATGAAAAAGCACCCCCACCCCTCCCCTCCTGTTGATTTCTTAGTTATCTCTGCAGATCTGTCAAGGCGGATAGGAGTGCTGAATCCTGTCAAATGAAGAGCATCATCGGTGTCTCGATCGGATAGCCAGGTCTCAGTGAAGGCGAGTAGGCACATCTCTCGGTACTCCTTCGCAAATCGCACGTAGGCCTCTATCTCGTCAACCTTGTTGCGAAGAGACTGTGCGTTAGCTAGTAGAACCGTGGGTCTTATCCTATCCTATCCTGTCCCGTAACCCGAAGGTCGTAGGGGCACCACAGATGATCGTTTAACCAGCATACTCCATCTTTCTCTGTCCTCAGCAGCCCTGATGGCTTCGCTCAGTGACAAACCAGTCCATTCTCGAATGTTGTCCTCCCACCTCTTTTTCGGTCTCCCTCTTCTTCTACCTCCTTGCACTGTGCCTTGCAGAATAGTCTTTGCAAGGCCTGATGATCTGGTGACGTGGCCATACCATCGGAGTTTCCGTTTCTTCACCACTTTAGCAGGTCATCGAGTTGTCCAATGGCTTGTGTGATGGTCTGTCGGACTTCGTCTTTGGTGATGTGTTGGGTATAGGAAATGCCCAGAAGTCTTCTGCAGCACCTCATCTCCATGCTTTGTATTCTTCGTTGGAGATCTGCTGTGAGGGTCCATGCTTCGCAAGCATATAGGAAGATGGAGATGACAAGGGAGCGCAGCAGTCTTACTTTGGAATGTAGACTGATGGTCCTGTCTTTCCAAATGGGCTTCAACCTTGTCAGGGCAGCAGTTGTTTGTGCGATCCTGGAGAGGACTTCCTGTCGGGACCCATTGTCTGATACAATGGCTCCTAAATATTTGAAGCTATGCACTGTGTTGAGGGATTGGCCTTGGACTTTGATGTCCGTATTGATGCCATTGGTGTTGTTGGTCATCATTTTGGTCTTCTCTGCACTTATTTCCATTCTATAGGCTCTGGAGGTGGTGTCAAGCCTCTGTACCAGCTGTTCAAGTTCCTGTTCCTCTCCAGCCAATCCATCAATGTCATCTGCAAAACGAAGATTGGAGATTGCTCTACCCCCTATGCTGACTGTGCCTTCATGGTCTGCAAGAGCATCTGACATGATGCGCTCTAGGAAGATGTTGAAGAATGTTGGAGAGAGTAGGCATCCTTGACGCACACCGATTGTTGTTCTGAACCAGTTCCCGATGGCGCTGTTGTGGAGGACTGCACTGGTAGCATTGTCATACAGGCTTTTGATGACTTCAATAATTTTAGGGCTGATGTTGTACACTTTCATTGTTGCCCATAGAGCTGCATGCCAGACTCGGTCAAATGCCTTCTTGAAGTCTATGAACACATGATATAGATGTTGTTGGTGCTGTAGGTATTTCTCACAGATTATTCTGAGGTTGAAAATCTGCTCAGTGGTACTTCGCCCTGCCCTGAATCCTGCTTGTTCTTCAGCTATGATCTGTTCAGCTTGGAGTTTCAACCTGTTGAGTATTATTTTCAGGAGGACCTTGCTGGGATGGCTGATGAGGCTGATGGTCCGGTAATTTTCACACTCCTGAAGGTTACCTTTTTTGGGAAGAGTGATGACAAGCGACTGGGTCCATGGTATACAGTACTCCACTTTTAACGTCACTACCGTTTAAGGTCACAAGGCGGATAAGATCAAGCAGGTTGTTGGTCCCGGCCAAACACCTTCTTTGTACCCTTTAGAATTCCTCTCTTAGCGTCACCTCGCATAAGGAAAAACCTCGGATAACTTCAACCCCGTTTTGGTTCCCAAATGGAGGAGATTACTGCTTAAGAGAAATTGATGTCACAGATGACGTCATTTATGAGGTCACTTCCTGTTTTGAGATGGAATTCCATCCCAGAACACCTGTCACGTCCAGCCAGCATCCGCGTTATGCGACACTCTGCAATACACACGGGAACCACTTTGACAGAGTGCGACCCATGGGTGGTGTAGACAGGTGTAACTGTGATCTGCCGTGTCCCTTCCTAGCAGGACGTATTGCCACAGTGGACCTTACCCTGAATTGACTTCATTCACTAGCAATAAAGCTTGTGCCGTGGCGTAGACAAAATGAACAATTCGTTTAACTTGTGTAAGGTTTTCTGCAAATACACCCAGTAACTGTCTTGGTGCATACTTTTTATTTTTTATTCTCATTTGCGTGCGTGCGCGTCAATGTGTTTGTGTGTGTTTGCGTGTGTGTGAGAGAGTGTGTGTATGTGTATGCATGCTTGCATCCGTTCGTTTGAGAGTTTGAGAGATGCTTATGCATCATACACACGCACAAAAAATACATATTCAGTAATGCATACATGCATACGCGCGCACCAACGTGCACACATGCACACACACACACACACTCACACACACTCACACACACACACACACACACAGTCAGACACTGTCACACGACAAAAAAATTTAGCACCTCGTATAAGATCAAGGTTTTTACTTGTAGTTGATCTTATCAGAGGACTGTTTAGGGTGCCCCTCGGATAAGATCAAACAAAAATTTGGTCCCGTGGGGGGTCACCTTAAGCGAGGAGTACTGTACCTGGGCCTAGTTCAGTATGCTGTAAATAAGGAGTATTTATGCAGTGTGCAGACTATATAAGTTAAAGACATAATGATGTGTAAACAGATTAGTAAAACTATACAGAGGCCACAGTTTCAAGGAAATATGCTAGCTTTTTGTGTGTGCTGATAATGAGTTTATTTGGGAAATTGCATTTTTACAATACAATACAATACAATACGATTTTATTTTTCTCACACGAAGCAATTACCATGGCGGTAGACCTCTAAGCTTCCTCTGTTATTTAAACACCCAACTGCGTAGGCTACTAGTTACACCTTCGGTGAGGTGCTATGTTTAGATTTAAACTTAATTTTATTAATAAGTAAATTATCAAATAAATGTACCGATGTATTGGTATTAAGAAAATTGTACGTTTCAAAAAAACAAAACGTTAGTTTGGGTTTAATTTTTGTTTGTATATTCCGGCGAGGCAATATTCACTGTGAATTTGAAAAGAATCTGACGCTGAAATTGGGGCCCTTTAACGTTTTGTTTGCTTAATAGTTTATTTAACCTATACTTGTGATAGAACCTAATCAAAATATTACAGCATTGCCTGATATAGGCTACCAGGTTAGAAGTTCAGGCGAAGTGGAAACTGATCTTTTAGGTTAAAATATACAAATCTTCTAATGTCCAAGTCAAGTCAATTCAAGTCAAGACAGCTTTCTTGAATCGCTTTATCATCCCCAAGGGTTCTTCAGCCAACAAGAAAACACAAGGGCCAAAATTAAACATAAATATTGGGTGAACAGCTTAGTGTCATCTAAAGGGATCTGTTACAATCCTTGAAGTTTCATCGGTAGGAACTTAGCAGCAGTTATTTGTTTAAACTTTAACCATTGTAACGTAAGCCATTGTCATACTTCTACCTTCTCCTTGACAAACAACATTATGCACGCATATGAGGATATCACCACATGCTAAGATCAAATCCAATATGCGTTTTCTTAAATGTAGTGTCTGTGAATGTAATGAGTGTTTGTGTGTGTTTGTGTGTGAGCGCGCGTGTTTTTGTGGGAGAGAGAGGGAGGGATAGAGAGAGAAGGATAGAGAGAGAAATTTGGTATTGAGAAAATCTATCACTGCTCGGCGCGGAGACAACATGCTTGCTTACATTAATACAATATGGGACGAACGGACCAGTTTACCCTGCTTACTTTACTATTTAGCCTTGTTTATTCAATGTAATCTTAGAATGTTAATGTTAGGCTGCAGCAGACGATGGAAGTAATCAAGCGTAGCAATGATATACTGCCGTTTACACACAGTGGTAGCTGACGGTAGGAGCCAGGCAATGACATCATCGTAGCTACGTTAGGCGAGTGGATTACCCGCCAATGGGAACACAGTTTATAATGGATTCAACCAGGTCTGGCTGATTCAAATAGAGAGATAGAACGGCAGTCGAGTGGGAAACAAGGAGCAGTAACGAGCTACACAGTTAGCAGTAAAATCTCTCCACTCATAGACCAGGAAGCAGGACTTGCGAATCTTAGAATTCAATCAAGTAGCCACGGGCCTGACTTTGTCAAACAGGTAAATGAACATACTTCTGTTTCATCGTGATATATTTATATTATTGTTGAAATTATGTTTGTGGAATTTGCTATGCATAGAGTTGAATTGTTAATCCGAATTTGCCTTACCACTTGGAGATGCCGAACACGTGTTAAGCACGACCGGTTTGGACGCCATGTTGTATACCTGACGGAACCACTGTTGTTTAACCTATATGTATGTTTGCAGACCAGTGGCTGTACCAGTGAATGTTTATAATATTATTAATTCTTTATGTGTATAATTAGCCACGAGTTATATTTATGTATGTATAGGAAATTAGAGTTGAGATTCCAGTGGACCACGGACGTAGCAAAATGTTCGTCGCTTATGTATAGAGATGTGGAGCTATCACTGAGGGCTACTTTGGCTTTCAGTGAGACGCTCTGCACAGACCTATTACTCAGGGTTGTGCAGAATTTCGTCTCTTATGTTACAGACGAGCAGGCGAGATATCCCGTGCGCCCAACTCCACAGAAAAGACGAGTTGGCTGTTTAGCCTCTACAGCACAGGACTGAGAGAGCAACCCTGGAAAACACTCTCCAAGACACCACAGCGTGTCACGGAACCAAACTACACGACGAACCAGCGTGTACCAGAAGTTACCTCAACGAAGGGCTTCAAACTCACTACACTGAAGTTAAGTGCAGAGGAAAAAGTGCACTGAAACTGATAGCAAAAGGACCACAGTAGTCCAATCTTCATGAACTCTAGTAGCCAGTGACCTATGAAGACATAACAGCTGCATAGACTATCAGCGATCGAATTATTTGCATTGACTTATGACTGTTTAAGGTAGATTAGTACATCGAAGATCTTGTATAGAGTAGAAGAAATAAATGTGTGATTTTAACTGTTATCAAGTGGCTGGACTACATATGATTCATAGCCGTGTGAAAGCTAGTGTGACAGTGATCTTTTACCATTTTTCTATCTATCTCTGTACCCCAGCCTTAACACAGACCGAGCTAAATAAATAAATGTATTAAAGTAATTCACCGGGTGACTAACTAGCAGTTCCCATAAAATAAAGCGTGAGGGTTACAGCATTCCATTGTGCAGAGCCCAGCAACAAATAAACCCCACGTGACATAATACTAAACGTATTTTTACTAAACATAACTTTCTGGAAAGTCCAATAGTAGTGTCATCTTTGATAAGCACATTGTGTTCAGGCAATGCCACTCATATTATTTTTTGCCAAATCATATTTGTTTGAAGATAAGTCTGACAACTAAAAGAGAAGCAGACCATATGCTTTATTCCCACAGAAAGTACTTCTGCTTTGACCCCCACGCATTTTTAAAAGGTGCAGTGTTCTTTACCATTTTAAACATTCTACGAGAGAGAGAGAGAGAGAGAGAGAGAGAGAGAGAGAGAGAGATTTTAAATCAATGAATTACATTTTGTTTGTAATGATATACATTGTATTTGTAATAATAAAGATAAATATAACATGTTTAACCAATAGGAAAGTTAACATAATCAACAAGGACGTAAACACAATCAATAAGGGCGTAACACAATCAATAAGGACGTTAATACAATCATCCGTTCGTTTAAGAGTTTGAGAGATGCTTATGCATCATACACACGCACAAAAAATACATATACAGTAATGCATACATGCATACGCGCGCACCAACGTGCACACATGCACATGCACATGCACACACACGCACACACACACACACACGCACACAGTCACACACTGTCACACGACAAAAAAATTTAGCACCTCGTATAAGATCAAGTTTTTTACTGGTAGTTGATCTTATCAGAGGACTGTTTAGGGTGCCCCTCGGATAAGATCAAACAAAGATTTGGTCCCGTGTGGGGTCACCTTAAGCGAGGAGTACTGTAGTCCACTCCCCACTCTGCCAGATCTTGTTACAGATAATGGTGAGGGCATCAATCATCGCTTCTCCTCCTGCTTGTAGCAGTTCCGCGGGTGTGTTGTCCACTCCCGCTGACTTCCATTTCTTTAGCGCTTGCACTGCTGCCTCAACTTCTTCCCGGAGAATTGGGAGGATTTCTTCTTCTTCTCTGTTCTCGGGACATGCTAGAACTGATGGGTCTCAATTTGGTGTATGGTTGTAAAGGTCAGAGCAGTACTCTGTCCATCTGTCCAAGACTTCTTGTTCTTCTGTAAGGCATATGCCAGACTTGCTTTGGATCGTGGAGACTTTGGGCTGTTTGACACTTGTCAGCCGCTTCACTGTCTGGTAGGCCTTCTTGCTGTTGTTCTTGTTCAGACTGTTCTTCTGTAAGGCATATGCCAGACTTGCTTTGGATCGTGGAGACTTTGGGCTGTTTGACACTTGTCAGCCGCTTCACTGTCTGGTAGGCCTTCTTGCTGTTGTTCTTGTTCAGACTGTTCTCTATTTCCTGGCATTGATCTTCTATCCAGTTCTCCTTTGCTGTGCGCATGCCTTTTCGGATGTCATTGTTGATTTTTCGGTAGACATCCGTCCCTGTGAGGTGTTCTTTTTCTTTTTCATCTCTCTTCGTTTATCACACAGATCCAAAAGTTCAGGTGTGATCCACGGCTTCTTCTTTGGTCGGTGTTTGCCAAGGATCTCAGTGGCGGCATCTGTCACAGCTGAGTTGAAGGTGGTGGTCATGGTGTTGACATCTACTTCACCAGCCCCCAAAATGAGCAGTGGTGCAAATTTCCCTCCAATTGTGGCCTGAAATAGTTCTGCCACCTCCGGGTCTTGCAGTTTGTCCAGGTCGAACTTCAGTCTAGTGCACTTTGCTGTATTTACTCTCTTCAAGTGGAGCCGGAAAGACATCGTCACGAGATCGTGGTCACTTCCGATGTCTGCTCCTGGAAATGTGCGTGTCCTGCCAATGTTGATGCTTGATCTGAAGCGTTTCTTGACCATGATGTGGTCTATTTGGTTGTGATGCTCCCCGCCAGGACTCGCACGTAGGCCTCTATCTCGTCAACCTTGTTGCGAAGAGACTGTGCGTTAGCTAGTAAAACCGTGGGTAGAGGCGGCATACGTCTTCTGTTATTAAGACTAAACTTCCGCATACGGCGTTGTAATCCTCCCCTTTTTCCTATTTGCCTCTTTTTCTGATGGCTATTGGTCGTTTGTGAAAGCCCAGATGGAAGCGTATCAGTTGGAAAGTCGCTAGTATCCATGATCTCTTTGTGCGTTCGTAACGACAACAGGAAATCACTGCTGTACTGTAAACGGCCATCTTGATCTTGGTTTCCGCTCACGACGTAAAAGAAAGTGAAAAATACAAGGTACACTTGCAGTAAACACAAAAATTTCCACACGAACATCTTCCTGAAGTATACAACACAACAATCACTGTATATAAACAGTCTTGTTAGTGTATAAAAACTTGATTACAAGAAAAAATATTGAGAGCAGCGGTCCCCGTCGCCCCTCTAATGTAAGCGACCTTGATCACCGGTGGTGCCCCAACTACTTTCGAGTTAATTGATATCACCATCTTTCCCCTCAAGCAGCTTCCAGAGGTCTTCAGTAACTTTTTCATTAAGAAAGTGAAGGACATCCGTGATGAGCTAGACAGCATGACAGTTTCCATCGCTGTGGCGCGTGATGAGCCATTGTCTTTAGGACAATCGTTTGTTGCTTTCCAGCCAGTCTGTGAAGAAGAAGTGAAGAAGACTGTTCTCATGTCCAAGCCAACAACCTGTCCGTTGGACCCCATGCCTACGCCATTGCTCGTGGAATGCCTTGACATGCTGCTGCCCTCAATCACTCACATTCTCAACCACAGTTTAACGTCTGGTGTTTTCCCCTCCCTGTTCAAAACTGCCATAGTCAAACCACTCTTGAAGAAACCCTCATTAGATTCCAACACGCTCAAGAGTTATAGGCCAGTCTCAAACCTCAGTTTCTTGTCCAAAGTACTCGAAAAGCTTGCCTTGAAACAACTTCTTTCCTATCTGACCCATCACGATCTTATTCCACACACTCAGTCTGCCTATAGGCCTTCTCACAGCACTGAAACCGCACTGCTCAAGATTATGAATGACATTCTGTATGCCTTGGATAGTGGTGACGTGTCCTTCCTCACTCTCCTTGATCTCTCAGCAGCGTTTAATACGATCGATCATATCACGCTTCTTCAACGCCTCCAAAACCTGTACGGCATCTCTGGGTCAGCGCTGGCATGGTTTGAGTCTTACCTGATTGGTCGGACCCAGACCGTGCTAGTCGATGGCAAGTTGTCCGCACCTGCAACTCTTTCTTATGGTGTTCCCCAAGGATCTGTTTTAGGCCCCATTCTTTTCATTTTGTACACCAAACCTTTGTTGTCTCTGATCCAATCTCATTCTATTTCTACTCAATCATATGCTGACGACACGCAGCTTCAAAAATCCTGTCCTCCTTCTGAAGTCACAACCACTGTCCAAGGCATTCAGACCTGTGCGTCTGATATCAAGTCATGGATGATAGAAAATAAACTATGCTTGAACGATGACAAGACTGAAGCAATGTTTATAAAGAAAAAGAGCACAATTCTTTCAGATGGTGAACCACACTCAATACAAATTGGCAATTCCGACGTTCCTTTCAGCACCTCTGCTCGTAACCTAGGATTCATTATGACATCTGACACATCTCTTGACACTCACATCTCAAACACATGTAAATCTGCATATTTTTAACTTCGCAAAATCAGTTCTATTCGCTCTTGTCTTTCACAACAAACCACGATCATCTTAGTTTGCTCTTTTGTTCTTTCAAAACTGGATTACTGCAATTCTCTTCTTGCAGGCTGCTCCCAAGATCTTCTCTACAAACTTCAAAAAGTACAAAATGCAGCTGCACGCCTTGTCCTCAAGGCTTGCCGAAGAGATCATGTCACTCCCCTACTACGTTCCTTGCACTGGTTGCCCATATCTGCACGTATAGAATATAAAATTTCCACACTCTGCTTCAACTTTTTCTTCGGCACTTCCCCTGCATACTTTTCTGACATGCTCATACCCTACGTACCACGCAGACAGCTCCGTTCCGCATCAGACCAACGCACCTTCATCATCCCACTTGTCAAAACAAAAACCTATGGAGAACGCACCTTTGCTTTCTGTGCATCCACTCAATGGAATTCCCTTCCACACAATATCCGCCATGCGCAAACACAACAAGCGTTTAAACGACAACTCAAAACATATCTTTTCCATAAACACCTTCTATAGCTCCTTCTCAATAACACACATGAATTAATCTCATCATCAGTCTAGTATGCACACATGTCGTGGCGCTCCAGGCACGGGCAATGGTGTTCGCTTTTTAATGGTGTTCGCTTTTTATAATTGTTATAAGTGTTGGTTGCCTTTTACAAGTTAATAATAGTTTTAGTTGCCTTTTTTGTGTTTCAATGTAATGTTTTTATTGAATCTTTTTAACATTATGTTGTACATTTTTAGTGAATTTATTCAGACTTTATATACCTACTGTTATTGTGTAGTATAAATGGTGTATGAATGTGTCAAGCGCGGAGAGCACAGCCACTTGTGGCTGTGATGCGGCGCTATATAAATCTACATTTATTATTATTATTATTATTATAGGATAAGATAGAAAGCTGATAGTATGTCGATTGTAGAGTTGTCACTCAAAAAATTAAATTTTCCTCAGAAAGTCGAGTAATTCTTTTTGTGTGTGTGTGTGTGTGGTGAGAATTAGGAAACTTTATTTATTGGGATACCACAACTTAGGACTTGTTTGGTTGCAGAATTATAGAGATAGGACAGTCCTGATTTACTGAAGACTGTATTACGAGAAAAGGTGGACAGCACTTTCGTGTGTCTCTTGATTACCTTGGAAAAACAAATTAATGTCTTAAAGTTGTCTTTACTGGTTTGTATTTGCAATAATCAAAAGAACTTTTAAGTCAAAATAATAAATGTTCTTGTTCTTGATTGTAATGCAGTCCTTTTGCTTGCAATCAGGAGCCCGCGTGATGTGTCGTTGGAAGGGCGGTTTCTTTAGTTTCTTTCCGGTTAGGCATGCGTGAAGGGAAAGAGGCTGTGAGAATTCTCTGACGAATTTTGGCAAATGTTTTGGAATATTTGTAATTCACAGTCCTCTGTCAGTGTTGAAATTGGCTGTAATTGAAGCCCGCTTCCAGAGTTGATTTTGGTGGCGATTATAAAATTTTCAGAAGTTTTTTTTTTCTTTCTTTATTCTAGAAGTTTTTCTTCGTACTCACAGACGTTCACAAACTGAAAGTGTACTCTACTAACTTTAGTTATTATATTGCACTATTAAACAAGTTGATTGAGGTGAGTACACACTGTTGATATTTTTACAGCTTGTGATATTAGTGATTGTGATTGTTGTTTGTTGTTGATTAACTGTTTGGTTTGTTCAGTTTTCATAGAACATTTCGATTATGGGAAAACCAAGGCAGGGAGGGAAAAGGGGGCAGGGCCAGTCTAGTGACAAAGAGAGAGAAAAGGCTTCATTGTTTATTTGCCCAAAGTGCAAAGATCAGATTCCAGAGCAGGATGTTGTGCAGTGCTACGATTGCAAATACTGGTTTCACTATAAATGCACTAGTTTGATTAAACTTGAGATTTCTTTCCTGGTCTATAGCGGCGAGAACATTCAGTGGCTCTGTCAAACTTGTGAAGAGGGAAAAGGGCAGAAAAATTGTAATCTAGAGGTGAAAATAGATGCGTTGATCAAAAAGATTGAAAGCATGGAGCAGAGGCTGATAAAGTTGGAGTCTGGATACACAGGCGTTTCTCTTGAAGGGAAGATAGAAAATGTAGTTGAGAGAAAGTTGGCGAACGCACTGGATGAGCGCGCTGAGGTGGAGAAAAGAAAGCTCAACGTGATGGTGGTGGGGTTGCCAGAAAGCGACAAGGAGGGGGAAGAAAATAAGTTGAAAGATGATCTGATCAGACTGAAAAGCATAATAGCGAAGATGGATCCAAGTCTCGCGGATGAGACGTTTGTAGACGTAGTCCGTCTGCGCTCAAACGCTCCTGGCAGGCCACGCCTGTTAAAGTTTAAAGTAAGAAATGAGGCAGCAAAATCAAGCATTTTGAGAGGTTCCTTCAACCTGAACAAAGGGGTTGAACAAAACAAGAGGGTTTTCTTTAATCAAGACTTCACTCCAAAACAAAGACAAAAACATAGAGAACTGAAAGAACAGCTTGAACAGAAAAAAAAGACACAGTGGAACATGACTGGATTATTAGAAATGGAAGGATAGTGAAGAGGAATCAGCTGCAGGACAAAGATATAGGGCAGGGAAGGGAGAAAGAAGAGAAGGGGAGGGGGGATGCAAATACAGAACATTGACCTGACAGTCACACTGTACATAGTTTTACACCACACAAAGACTGCATAGATTGTAAGGATTTTAATTGTAGTATGAAGCTCAAAGGTGTTCAAAACTGCACTGTTCTGTATTCAAATCTTGACAGTTTTTTAAACAAGAAAATTGAATTATTACAGCTATAGAGAAAAGGAATATTAGTGTTATTGCTCTCACTGAAATAATTGCTAAAAATCAATCGGGTGTTTGTGAAGCAGAATATAATATAGCAGGATTTGAGTGCTTCCTATCCTATCCTATCCTGTCCCGTAACCCGAAGGTCGTAGGGGCACCACAGATGATCGTTTAACCAGCATACTCCATCTTTCTCTGTCCTCAGCAGCCCTCATGGCTTCGCTCAGTGTCAAACCAGTCCATTCTCGAATGTTGTCCTCCCACCTCTTTTTCGGTCTCCCTCTTCTTCTACCTCCTTGCACTGTGCCTTGCAGAATAGTCTTTGCAAGGCCTGATGATCTGGTGACGTGGCCATACCACCGAAGTTTCCGTTTCTTCACCACTGTTAGCAGGTCATCGTGTTGTCCAATGGCTTGTGTGATGGTCTGTCGGACTTCGTCGTTGGTGATGTGTTGGGTATAGGAAATGCCCAGAAGTCTTCTGTAGCACCTCATCTCCATGCTTTGTATTCTTCGTTGGAGATCTGCTGTGAGGGTCCATGCTTCGCAAGCATATAGGAAGATGGAGATGACAAGGGAGCGCAGCAGTCTTACTTTGGAATGTAGACTGATGGTCCTGTCTTTCCAAATGAGCTTCAACCTTGTCAGGGCAGCAGTTGTTTGTGCGATCCTGGAGAGGACTTCCTGTCGGGACCCATTGTCTGATACAATGGCTCCTAAATATTTGAAGCTATGCACTGTGTCGAGGGATTGGCCTTGGACTTTGATGTCCGTATTGATGCCATTGGTGTTGTTGGTCATCATTTTGGTCTTCTCTGCACTTATTTCCATTCCATAGGCTTTGGAGGTGGTGTCAAGCCTCTGTACCAGCTGTTCAAGTTCTTGTTCCTCTCCAGCCAATCCATCAATGTCATCTGCAAAACGAAGATTGGAGATTGCTCTACCCCCTATGCTGACTGTGCCTTCATGGTCTGCAAGAGCATCTGACATGATGCGCTCTAGGAAGATGTTGAAGAGTGTTGGAGAGAGTAGGCATCCTTGACGCACACCGATTGTTGTTCTGAACCAATTCCCGATGGCTCTGTTGTGGAGGACTGCACTGGTAGCCTTGTCATACAGGCTTTTGATGACTTCAATAATTTTAGGGCTGATGTTGTACACTTTCATTGTTGCCCATAGAGCTGCATGCCAGACTCGGTCAAACGCCTTCTTGAAGTCTATGAACACATGATATAGATGTTGTTGGTGCTGTAGGTATTTCTCACAGATTATTCTGTTGAGTGCTTCATGAATGAAAATCCAAAACTGGGTGTTGTAATATCTATTAGAGAAGACCTGTATCCTCAGGCATGTGAAGAACTAAATAAGGCTAACGTTGAAGAAAGCACTTGGTGCCATTTTAAAAATAAAAATGGTCACAGCGTACTGTTGGGATGTGTTTACAGACATCCAAACTCATTTGAGGAAAATATTGGTAAATTAATGGATCTATTAGTATCTGATCAAATCAAACAATTTGACCATATGCATTATTGGAGACTTCAATTTTCCCACAATTGACTGGGAAAATGGGGTTGCCAGCACTAGAGAGCAGCAGTTTGTTGAATGTATTAGGGATGCGTATTTGTTTCAAATGGTGAGTAAACCAACACGGAGAGAAGTGCAGAAACCAAGTCTTTTAGACCTGGTTTTAGTAAATGATGCAGAAGTTATTTCCGATATTGAAGATTTATGTCCACTAGGAAAAAGTGATCATGATGTGCTTGTATTTGATTTAAATGTTTTTGAAATAGTACAGAAAAGGAAAAATAATGAACATTTTAATTATAAGAAAGGAAACTATAATGATTTAAGGCAAACTTTATGAGCAGTTGATTGGAATAAAATAAAAGAACAAAATGTGGAAGAAAGTTGGGGGTGGCCTCGTGGCGCAGTGGATAAGTCGCCGGTTTCCTATGCCGAAGGTCGCGGGTTCGATTCCCGCAAGGGGCGAACGTATGTGACTTAGGTGCGAGACTATTGAAGTCACCGATGGTTTTCTCCGGGCACTCCGGTTTCCTCCCTCCCTTCAATAATGGTACAGGATGAAGTCAATATAAAAATTTCAAAAATAAAAACTCGATTTTCTTCCGTCTTCTAATAGCGATCTCCCTGCCTTTACACCACCTGTTTGAGTCATGTATGTGTATTTGGTGTGTGTGAGGGTAAATGAGACAGGTGAGCGTGTATGTTGGTATAGATCGCCGCGCTTTGAGCCTTGGGGAAAGGCGCGTACATAGCATCCTGTATTATTATTATTATTATTATTATTATTATTATTATTATTATTATTATTATTATTATATATAAAAAAAAATAACATTTTATTAACAATGGAAAAACATGTACAAGGTCAAGAGGACAGTCAAAATCTATTTTAGCGCCTGCATGGTTTAAGAAATCGTGTTTAAAAAAGGTAAAGAAAAAGCATACTTTATACAAAAAATATTTAGAAACTCAAGATGGTGTCGATTATCAACGGTATATAAAAGCAAGAAATGAATGCACAAGAGGGGTGAAAAAGGCAAAAATGAATCATGAATTTAAAATTGCTAGTACATGTAAAGAAAACCCAAAGTTTTTTTGGAAATACATTCAATGCAAGACGAAAGTGTCTTCTGGCATCAGCTCTTTGAGGAAAGAGGATGGAGGTATGGCAGTCAGTGAGGAGGAAAAGGCAAATATTTTAAATGACTTTTTTTTCCAGTGTTTTTACAAAAGAAGATTTAAAAAACATACCCAAACTAGATCCTGGATCTAGATCAGATAGTGTAAGTCTAACTGAAATCCTTATAACACCTAAAGCTGTGCAGGAAAAACTAGCTAAACTAGACCCAGGTAAGGCATTTGGCCCTGATGGTATCCCGCCCAGAGTGTTAAAAGAGGCAAGTGACGAGTTGACAGTTCCTTTGTGCCTACTTTTTAATAAATCCTTAGAAGATGGCACTGTTCCGGCAGACTGGAAAAAAGCCAATGTCACTGCTCTTTTTAAAAAGGGTAGTCGGGTAGAAGCGGGTAACTATAGGCCAGTGAGTCTCACATGCATCATTTGCAAAGTCCTGGAGTCTTTCGTGCGAGATGCGGTGGTGGACCATATGAATCTATGCTCACTGTATACAGATTGTCAGCATGGTTTCAGGAATGGTAGGTCATGTGTGACTCAGCTATTAGAAGTCATGGAAGATTTTACGGGAATGTTAGATGATGGTGAGGGTTTTGATGTGCTGTATCTGGATTTTAAAAAGGCATTTGACTCTGTCCCACATGCTAGACTTTTAAAAAAATCGAATCATATGGTATCACTGGAAAGGTGTGCCAATGGATTGGGAACTTTTTGTGTGAGAGAAACCAGCGGGTGAGAGTTGGTGACAGTTTCTCTTCAGAAGCTCCTGTGTTAAGTGGTATACCTCAAGGTAGCATTTTGGGTCCTGTTTTATTTACTATTTTCATAAATGATTTGCCAGATGAGGTGTCCAGCAGTTGGAAAATTTTTGCTGATGACACAAAACTATATAACTTGTCCAGTGAGAGTCTTAAGCTACAGTCCGATATAAATAATCTTGGTAAATGGTCTGATAAGTGGCAACTTCATTTTAATACTTTCAAATGCAAGGTATTAAAATTTGGTAGGAACAATTCTTGCCATGAATATTATATGACCGCTGATGGACAGAGAGTGTCAATTGACAGCTGTACCGAAGAGAAGGATCTGGGGGTCACTTTTGATAAAGAGTTAAAATTTGATAAACATATTAATAATGCAATTGCAAAGGCAAATAAAATGCTGGGGATTATCCGAAGATCTTTCACCTGCCTTGATAAAGATACGTTAACATGTCTGTATAAGACACTGGTCCGACCTCATGTGGAATATGCGAATACTGTTTGGTCACCGTTACTGAAAAGACAATCGTCAGTGATTGAAAAAGTGCAGCGAAGAGCAACAAAATTGGTAAAATCCTTGAAAAATCTGCCTTACAAAAAAGACTAAAGAAACTAGGCCTTCCGAGTTTGAAATTTAGAAGAGTTAGAGGTGATCTTATACAGACATACAAAATATTAAATAACATCGACACAGTCAATGCTAATATATTCTTTAAGTTTTATGATGGAGGCAAAACTAGAAACTCAGAAGACAAAATTTTTATTCAGCACTATCGTACTAACAAAAGAAAGCACTGTTTTAGCCATAGAATTGCACCACTTTGGAACAAACTACCATTACATGTTAAAAAAGCTAACAACTGAAATACTTTTAAAAAAACTTCTGGAAAAGGTAAGTTTCATTGTGGAATCCAAATTTGATTACGATGAATGATTTTCATTAAATTCTAATTCTCTGAACAATTGCAAAACTAACCGGAAAATTTAATGTATAAAAACAGGGACACAAAAAAGCTGCGAAGCTTAACATAGTCCCTTGAACTGAACTGAACTGAACTGAACTGAACTGAACTGAACTGAACTTTTACCCAGCAACTTTCATAGGTCTGAACACTGGCATTGGAAGCAAGTGAGTATAGTCTGTTGGTTTGCTATTTTGCTCCTGTCAACATGTGTTGGAGCGTAGAGCGAGGCAAAGACCAGGCTAGCACATTCAAGGAAGACATACTATAGGAAAATTGCTAACTCTTTCATGACATTTGTGCCTCAGTCCTCACAAACTCGTGAAATTGTGCACTCTTGTTGAAAGGAAAGAATGGAAATTTAAAAAAAATAAACCACCTTGTGAGATTGTCAGTGAAATGTATAAATGGCTCGCTATTGATAAGCAGTACAACTGGACACCGTCAAAAATGTAACAATGGTTGGTGTTATTTTTAGAAAGCTGATTCTCACCTCGTTTTTGTTTTGTTTTTCTGTCATTGTAGCACAGTAATTATTAAAAGAATAGTATAAAGAGTGATTGTAACCATTCTGTGCCTCTTTCTTTTCCTGCTTTTCAAACTTACACGGTTTTGTTCTCCCTTTCCCTGTACTTTTTCAAAGCTCCCTTTGTCTTCATCCTTTGCCTTTTGTAAAGCACTAAAGCCTTATCAATAGAGGTGTGGAAATCAGGTTCAAGGTGGTGTTTGAGGATGGCTTTGAAAAGATAGTTCAAGCGGTAGACTTGGTCATAGCCCAGAACATTCCCACGGTTAACAGTGTACTGGTGGTGAGTGAAGATGGGGCCAGCGACCCAGGGATAATTGTGGGTCACATCACTGACTGCCCACAGTTCAAGGAAAAAGTGGAGGTCATGTACGAGATTGACATGGACAACGGCACCAAGAAAAGGTGGGGATGTTTGGAGTTTTCCATTTTGTAAGGTTTATTTATTTCCTTTTTCTTTTACATTTTGTCCCCCTTTAAAAATTTTTTTTAGGTGTTTAATTAAATTTTTTAAATTAAAAAATGTGTTATACACAGTAATATACGCATAATTAATGTTTATTGCTAAGTCGTTATTAAATAGTTTTAACATTATTTAATTATAATATTATGTGTACTAGCTGAATACCCATGTGGCCTGTCACAAACTCTCACCCAACTCTACATCCCACACACAATGCAAAACGAAGGCACCCAGGGACGCTCAACAGACACACGCGCATGTTTAAATTTTATATATGATATATAATGTCAATGTGTATCTAAATTATTTTATTTATTTATTTAAAATAAATAATTTTGCATTTTTATTTATTAAAGTATTTTTTGGTCAAATAAAAAAGAATTGCTTCATTGTTCTAGTGTTCTATTATTTTACATTGGAAGATTTTATAATGAAACCAAAGTTATAATGTTTATGTAAGCAAAGATTCTTACTCAACAATAAATAATGATTTTTAAAAAGTTCACACAAGCACAGAGTAATAAACTCCTATACTTTTTTAAAAGTTGGAATTTTATGTTTAAAGTAAAGTGCTAAATGCTTTTGGATGTAATCCTGACTTCAGTAAATGGATTGCTACCTTCTATTACAACATTAAATCCGCAGTAGCTGTGAATGGAGGTCTAACCTCATGGTTTCATGTGCAGAGGGGCTGTAGACAAGGAGACCCAATTTCTTGTTATTTATTTATTTATTTATTATTGTGTGTAGAAATTTTGGCAGTTATGATTAAGCAAAATAAAGAACTAAAAGTCATAAAAATTAATAATAATAATAAAAGTAAAATTTTGCAATATGCAGATGATACTAAAATATAGTTAGAAGGAGCCGAAAATTCATTTAAACAGTATACTATTGAACGTTTTGGCTCTCTTTCTGGCTTAGTTTTAAATACAGACAAGAGTAGCGCAATCTGGTTAGGTAGTGATAAGAATTTTCATACTGTTTACATGCCACATCTGCGCATGGAATAAAATCCAGAGACATTTAAAATACTTTGAATTATTTGTACAAATGATTTAAAAGACTGTTAAATTAAATTTTGAAGCAAAACTTCTAGAAAGTAAGATACTATACAAGATATGGTTAAAACGTCAGTTAATGCCATTTGGTCGGGTTGCTGTGCTAAAATCGTTGATCTTGTGGAAGCTTGTGTATCTATGGCTGTTATTGATTGATTGATTGTTGCTTTAGGTCCAGCGGACTCTTCCGAGCTGGCTGTTATTGGCTAATCCACTAGACTATATAGTCAATTCTATTCAATTTTTTTTACCTTTGTTTGGAATACAGTGGAACCCCCGGTATACGACCGTCCAAAATCTGAGAAAAAAACGGTCTTATAATAGAGGTGGTCTTATACCCGAAACAAGGGATGGGGAGGCGGGGAGGGGGTCAGGCTCGGAGGGGTATGTAGTCATAAATTTCACACTCACCAACAGGTATTCTCTAACAAAGGAAACTGTAAAACATGTTGCATTTTTAGCTGTCTTTTATTCACAACTTCAAAAATAGAAAACAGTCGAACCACTGCACTGCCAGACGCGTTCATCCAAGTCTGTCAGTGCAGAAGCTCTCAGTTTCGATGTTTCCCTTTTGCCACTTTCTCCACTCTCCCATCGTAGTTTCACAGATTCCTTATCCTTTATGAAGAGCTGAATTTGGGTCTTGCCAACGTCTAAACTTCTTGCAATAGACAAATAACTGTCCCCATTTTCACTTCTTTCAATCACTTTCATTCTCTCTGCCAAACTCAAAACTTTCCTCTTGCGCGACGCCATTTTGACAAGCCAGTGTAGGCGAGTAATGTCCCTTATTTGCGAACCGGAAATAGCAGACAACAGCAGGCGTACACTAACATGAGAGAAAAAACGAAAGGTACAGACAACAAATTAACTCATATCTCTTTTAAATTGCCCTGAGACGGTCGTATAAAGGGCTTAAGACACGGTCGCTGGTCGCATAAACGAGGTTGTCGCGTACCAGAGGTCATTTATTATTTGATTCAGTTTTCAGGTCACATAACGGAGGGAGTCGTATACCAGAGAGATGGATACCACTGTAATAAAAATGCTAACATGGCAATAACGATACGAACATTTTTCCTTCATCCTCACCCACCCGTTCAAGCGATCGACGTCAGAGTAGGCCTAACCCTAATGTGAACTTTAACAACTTGATCACCGTTCCTCTTCTACCCCCCGTACCCGATCCCACGCATAACAAAGGACTTAAAATTGCTTCTTTCAATGCACAGTCACTGGGCCCCACATGCAGAGAGAAACGAACTGCAACTGCTGCCTTCATTGTAGAGGAGGATGTTGATATGATGTTTGTTGTGGAGACATGGTTTAAGGCGCGTGGAGACGAGGCCCTGTGTGCAGATATCACGCCCAGCGGCTATGCCGTACATTCTTGTCCGCGCTCTAGTTGCGGGGGTGGCATAGCCGTTGTCTACAAGCAGAGCCTGGCTCCACACCTGACATTTAAATCTTCGTTTTCCTTCACACATTCTACCTTTGAACTGCTCCAAGTGTCTGTCACCTCTCCACAGAGTGTTTTGCATTTTATGTGCACCTACCGTCCAGGAACGTCCCAAAAGAACAAACAAACTGAAAAAATGTTTTTCGAACAATTTCCCGATCTGCTAGACTACAGCAACTCTCTTCATGGCAATTTGTGTTTGCTTGGGGATTTCAATTTTCATGTTGATTGTTCTCGCGAACGAAGTGCTGCTAAGTTTTTAGAACAAATTCAGATGTATGATTTGGAACAGACAGTGACTGAGCCTACTCATGTAAAAGGTCACGCACTTGATCTTGTGATTGTAAGATCTACTGATGATGTTCATGTGTCCAGTGAGGTAACTCACGGCCTAGAGTCCGACCATTTTTGTGTGCTTTCGCACTTTAACATGACCCTTCCCCTAACCTCCCCAATGTACGCCACAGTCCGCAACATATGCGCCATTCATAGGGCTGCGTTCAGAGCGGATCTGCAGGAAGCGTTAGCGCAGCCCGAGGGTTGCACTGCTGACCGGTACAACGCCGCCCTGCGGTTAGTGCTGGACAAGCACGCTCCCGCCACCCATCGTAAAGTTCCCACTAGGAAGCCTTCCCCCTGGTTTAGCCTTGTCAGCGAAGAGCTGCTTCAGGCCAAACGTAATAGACGTAATGCTGAAAAACAGTGGCGAGCTACTCGCCTTACCGTCCACCAACAAATTTACAAGAAAGCAAAACAGTTTGTTACAGCTCTTGTCCACCAAGCCAAAAGCCTATTCTATTGTACCAAAATTGATGAAGCGCAGTCTAGCAAAGAATTGTATAAAATCACAAATGGTCTCTGTGCCAGAACAAAAACCACTCAGCTCCCCACCACATACCCCTCTTCTTGTCTCCCCGGTGTTCTCTCCGACTTCTTTGTGAGTAAGATTGAAAAACTCAGAAAAGAACTTGACTCCCAGCCCTCTGTTCCGTTTTCTCTTGGCAAGCCCTTTCAGGGCGAACCTCTCACTTCTTTCTCTCCTGTCACAGAGTCTGACGTCCTGAAGGTCGTCAAAGCCTCTGCTCCCAAAACTTGTGACCTAGATCCCATCCCTACCTCACTCCTCTTTGAATTTCTGGATGTAGTCCTTCCTTCTCTCACTCAAGTCATTAACAATTCTCTCACCTCTGGCTCTTTTCCTGACGTCTTCAAATCCGCTCTTGTCAAGCCTCTTCTCAAAAAGCCTTCTCTCGACCCAAATGACCTAAAAAATTTCAGGCCTATATCAAATGTATCCTTTGTTTCCAAAATCATCGAAAACTCAATGCACACCTGTCTTCAAACAACCTTCTTGATCCTCTTCAATCCGCTTACAGACCTAGACATAGTACAGAAACTGCTCTTGTTAAAATCACTAATGATCTTCTCCTCTCCCTTGATCAAGGCAAACTCTCTGTTCTTGCTCTGTTAGACCTTTCGTCAGCATTTGACACCATAGATCACACCATTCTCATTGACCGTCTGCAACACACTTTTGGCCTTCGTGGCACAGTTCTTGACTGGCTCACGTCATACATTACTGACAGACAACAAACTGTTTACGTTGACAATGACCGCTCTGATCCTGCTCCGATCCTCTGTGGCGTGCCGCAAGGATCGGTTTTGGGTCCTGTCCTCTTTGTTCTGTATACATCCCCTCTTTCTGACATCATCGATTCTCACTCTGTCAATCATCATTCCTTTGCGGACGATACACAACTTCATAAACCTTGTGACCCACAGGATCTTGGCATTACAATAAATTCGATGCAAGAGTGCATCTGTGATGTCAAGTCTTGGATGACGTTCAACAAATTGAAACTTAATGACGAAAAGACAGAAGCCATAATTATTTCATCTCCTCGCATAACATCTCAGCTTCCATCTTCCTTTGTTGTTGGTAACTCTGTTGTCCAGTTTTCTGATTCCGTCAAAAACTTGGGCGTGATTTTGGACTCTCACCTGACTATGCAAGCTCACATTCAAACTCTAATCAGAAACCTAAACTTTGAACTCCGTCGAATCAACAGCATCCGTCACTTTCTGTCTGCCAAAGCCACTCAAACTCTTGTCTCAGCTTTCATTCTCTCACGGCTTGACTATTGTAACTCTCTCTTCTGTGGTTGCCCGGACTATCTATTGCAAAGACTTCAAAAGATTCAAAATAATGCCGCCCGTCTCATTCTTCGCATTCCAAAATCTGCCCATATAACTCCTCATCTTAAATCCCTACACTGGCTTCCCATTGAACAAAGAATTGAGTACAAAATTGCTTGCCTCTGCTTCAATGCTCTCTCTTCATCCGGCCCTTCTTATCTCAAAACCATGGTTAACCCCTACATACCCTCTAGAACCCTTCGATCTTCTTCTGCCCAAAATCTCTCCCTTCCACGAGTGTACAAGTCCTTTGGCAAACGCTCATTTTCATTTTCTGCTCCCACCGTCTGGAACTCCCTTCCCATGTCTCTCCATTCTTCCCAAACATCTGCTGCCTTTCGTTCTGGCCTCAAGACCCATCTGTTCAAACGTTCCTTTACTGACATCACAATTTAAATTCGTGTTGAACTTGGCGTGTGTGTGTGTGTGTGTGTGGATGTGTGTGTGCGTGCGTGTTTATATTATGTAATTACATTCTGTTTGTTTTGTTTACCATGTTTTTTTATATTGTTATTATTTAGTCATTTTAGTTCTTAAAAGAAGTGTCTTATGTTAATGTAAAGCGCTCTGAGCTTTCATTAGAAAGGGCGCTATATAAATGTTAATTATTATTATTATTATTATTATTATTAAAGTCTTCAAATGAAAAGTATCTCTGATGGAGGTATTGGCATTCCAGATGTACGCCATTATATGAACGCATTAAAAATAACCTGGATCAGAAAGTTGACAAAGAATAAACATAAATGGAAAAATATAATTAAAAATGTAAATGAAAAGGTATTATTCATTAATAAGCTTGGTAACAAATTTTGTATGGAAGAAAATTGCAATCCATTTTGGTATGTTGTTCTTAGGGCGTATGAAATTCTGGACATAATTTTAGACTTGACTGCACTGAGGAAATGTTATCGGAGCCATTATTTTGTAATAATAATATTTTAGTTGAAGATAAAACAATTTACTTTCCAGACTGGATTGAAAAAGGTGCATATATAACTGGAAGTTTGTTAAATAACAGTGGCAGTTTTTTTTAAGTTTTCAAGTGTTGGTTGACAAATATAACATTAGTTCTAATTTTTTAGTGTATTATGGCTATGTAGAGGCTGTTAAGAGATATGTTTGCCGGTGTGGACTGCAGTTGGCTACCGCCAATGTCGCTGATTATAAAAATAGTAAAGTGTTGAGACTTATTGGTACAACTTCGAGAGGTGCGAGGATATTATATGATACAGTAGTCAAAGATGATGTAAAACCTAAGTGTTGTAAAAACTGGGATGGGAGAATAGTGCGTACAGTTGAATGGAAAATAATATTTAAGAAAGTACAGGAAATTCGGGAAATCCAATTTAAGTGGCTGCAAATTAGAAAAAAATCATAGAATAATAGGAACCAATATACTAGTATAAGCTAGCATTGGAGTTGAACAAAGTATTAATTGTACTTTTTGTGAAAATGAAATGGAAAATATACAACACCTTTTTTAAAGTATCCTTTCGTTCAAACGTTTTGGACTGACTTTGAGAGAGCCCTAAATTTTAAGTGTTATAATGCTATTGCTTTCCACTTCAGTGAACATCTTGTAATATTTGGCTGCGAAAGAAATATAATAACAGACACACTATTAGATGTGTTAATTTTATTATCAAAATCATTCATTTATAAATGCGAAATAGACAAAACAAATACGCTTTACAGCTGTGCTAAAAACTGATACGAAGTACAAAATATATTGCCCTTTTACAAATGATATATCAAAAATGTGTACAAGAATGGCACTCATACTTACCACTGTTTGACGATATATAAGGGCTATATTTTATAGTTTAAATGTATGTGTATTTTTCACTGTGTGCTAATGCTGTTTGTATATTTTGTGAAATGATGATGACCCATGGTGCTCTCTCTCTCTCTCTCTCTCACTCTCTCTCTCTTCTCTCCTCCTTCTCCCTTCTCTCTGCCTTCTCCCCATCCTTCTACTTTCTTTTTTCATATTTTTAAAATACCAAATACGTATGTAGATATTATTGCGAAAGAAATAGAAATAGAAAGAGTATAACTTTATACATGTGACATAAAGAACTAATAATTCTTCTTTTTATGTTGTAACATTTTCTTCTTATATGTCCATCCTCATTTAGCCTTTGAAAATAAAAAATATATTATTTGCATGCACGTTTTGGAGAATGAAAAAGTTTGTTATTTAAAAAAAAACTCATTTTCATTTTAGATGCAAGCGTTCAGATCTTCTGCTAACAGAAGACCAAGCCTCCATCTTGTTCAGTGAAGAGGAGTTTAGAGCTTCGTTTGGTGAGGGTGATATGACTATCAACACCGCTGACGTTTCTTTACGTAATGGAATAATTTCAGTGAATTTATATTCAATACGTGGATGAACTTGATGTGTAAACATTTTCAAAACCAGACAAAAGAATAAGAAGAGAAATGCTTTATCTGTGAACACTAATCTTAAAGTTCAGGAAAACAAATGCAGTATACTTTTTTTATGCAAGCTACAGGCCGATGCATAGGACGTAGATGGCTCTACTGAATAACAGAAAGAATTAAAAAAACAAACACACAAGCCCATCCCAGTCTGGCTTTGAATTAACTATTTTAGTTGACTAACTTTAAAGGACTGTTCTTGTCTGCAGACAATGTTATCCTGGGCAAGAGCACTGCATCATCGGAAGATGAAGAGGTTGTCAGAGGTTGGTTGTGGCTTCTTTGCATGTTTTCTGTTCGCAAGCACACACCTTGTGTGTCTTGCAAACTTTCCGTATTATGGCAAATTATTAATTCAAATATATCCCCGGTACTTGTCGGTCGGTCAGTCTGTCGGATGCTATATCTCAAGAACCACTTAACAGATTGACCAACTTCATAGAAACATTATCTAGGTTAGCAGCCTGCCTCCTGTGCCTTTATTTTTTTATGTAACACAAAGGTCAATGTCACTGTTTGCTCAATATCTCAAAAACGGCTGAAACGATTCTGTTGAATTTTGGTATACATGTAGGCTACTTTCAATCATGGACCATTGTTCAGTAGCAGTGCAGTTGTTTGTTGGTCCATCGCTTGAAATTTAACTTTTTTGTTAAAAACACTCTTTTGGCCTTATCTGAAGAATAAATATGATGACAGCAAAATGGAGGATTTCTACGAACATCTACATGTACAGGCTGTCCTCGACCCAGTGACGAAGAAGGAAATAGTCATATTGCAAGGCGACTGAAATGCCAAGGTTGGCCAAGATGCGCACCACAACTGGGGAGACACATGTGGACCCACTCAGGAGGATGTCAAAGCCGGAGAAAGCAGTCACCCCCTACGAACCCCAACAATATATTTATCTTGCTTGTAGACTTCAAGAAAGCGTTTGACTGAGTCTGGCATGCAGCTCTGTGGGCCACCATAAGAGCGTACAACATCAACCCTAAAAATGTTTAAGTCATCAAAAGACTGTATGACAAGGCTATCAGTGCAGTCCTCTACAACAGCGCCATCGGAAACTGGTTCAGAAGAACAATGGGTGTGCGTCAGGGATGCCTATTCTCTCCAACACTCTTCAGCATCTTCCTAAAGCGCATCATGTCAGATGCTCTTGCAGATCACGAAGGCACAGTCAGCATAGAGGGAAGAGCAATCTTCAACCTTCGTTTTGCGGATGACCTTGATGGATTGCCTTGAGAGGAAAAAGAACCTAAACAGGTGGTACAGAGGCTTGACACCACCTCCAGAGCCTCTGGAATGGAAATAAGTGCAGAGAATACCAAAATGATGACCAACAACACCAATGGCATCAACATGGACATCAAAGTCCAAGGCCAATCCCTCGACGCAGTGCATAGCTTCAAATATTTAGGAGCCATTGTATCAGACAATGCGTCCCGACAGGAAGTCCTCTCCAGGATCGCACAAACAACTGCTGCCCTGACAAGCTTGAAGCCCATTTGGAAAGACAGGACCATCAGTCTACATTCCAAAGTAAGACTGATGCGCTCCCTTGTCATCTCCATCTTCCTATATGCTTGGGAAACATGGACATTCGCAGAAGATCTACACCGAAGAATACAAAGCATGGAGATGAGATGCTACAGAAGACATCTGGGCATTTCCTATACCCAACACATCACCAATGACGAAGTCAGAAAGACCATCACACAAGCCATTGGACAACATGATGACCTGCTCACAGTGGTGAAAAAACGGAAACTCCGATGGTATGGTCATGTTACCAGATCATCAGGTCTTGCAAAGACCTTCCTGAATGGCACAGTGCAGGGATGTAGAAGAAGGGGGAGACCGAAAAAGAGGTGGGAGGACAACATTTGAGAATGGACTGATTTGACACTGAGCGAAACAATCAGGGTTGCTGAGGACAGGGAAAGATGGAGTATGCTGGTTAAACAATCATCTGTGGTGCCCCTACCACCTCCAATTTACGGGATAGGATAGGATTAAAAACTGTTGTGTATTATTTTTTGTGATAAAATTATGAACGGAAGTTGTAGGATAAACAGTAGAAACTTTGGTTAGTACTCTACTTTCATTTAACAAATTCTCGTGAATTTGTATTTGCAGAAACGACAGTTACAACTGTAGTCAATGATGAACACTAATTGTCAATGTCTACGGTGTTCAGTTATTTGGACACAGCACTTGCATACCAAATGAGCAATGGTAAGTACAGTGGTCGTTGTATTTAACTTGATAATTTACCCTTATAGCGCCAAATGCTTTGAGCCTGGAATTGACTAATCTTGGAAGGCAGCATAACTTGCACAACTAATAACTGTCATTGCCCCAATCAGAATTCCACAATCGTATAATAACGCATTATCTAAAGCAGTGTCGACATCCTGTCTGTACATGTCGATCCTCTTGTCTGCTGTATCTACATACAGTTTAGCATGGACAATACAGGCTGTCAGCAATTGTCGACCTTGGCATTGTGAGGGTTAAATCAGAAAAGGCATATTACTTTTTTTAAATCTAAATGTCTAATCTGGCTGGGCATTGAATGCTCAAATATGAGATTTGCTGGCTGGCTGTTTTTTCTAATTTCTCTCAATATATTTGTAAATTTTTTTCAGTTCATTATTCAGTTGGTGCCACTGTATTTAAGTTCATCATACTATCAGAAATGGAGTGTTACTTCATTAAGCTCTGAATGCTTGAACTGGCTCAGTTTTTAAATATATTTGTATATATTGGTTTGTTTTTTTTAAACTGTTTTCATTACAAAAATAGTTTAATATCACTATTTATGTAAAATACTTATTTTATATTTTATAGACGTAATTCTGGTTGTTTATTTTCTTATGTACTGTGTTTAAACAGAGAGTTCGAAGGATAAAGTTGCAAACTGGCTGGAAACATCACCGTTAGATTGCTGCGCTGTTTTTACTGTCCCATCTCAAACTGGTAAAGAACGTACGTGTCAATCTAAAGTGATTACATATTCTTTTTTGAGTTGCATAAAGTTTTTGTTTAACATTTTAGTAATTTCAACATCTTCAGATTTAGTGTACACTTTTTAGTGTAGTCAATTGGACGCGAGTTTGATAATCAGTGATTTATTTTCATACTTTTACAAACACCTGTTATAGTAGTGTACATAATGTTAATGCAATAACATGTTATAGTAGTGTACATAATGTTAATGCAATAACAGTAAGTCAGATGAAACATAAGCAGGCTGTTGTAGTATAGTTCAAAGTTCAGAGCTTTTCCCGGAGCAAGAAGCTTCTTCTGCTCTGCTCCTCAGTCATGGAATCCCTTATGTGTTATACATTATTTTATGTGACAGTTTCTGATCAGATAGCAGGCACATCGATTTAGTTTTCAATTGTTGTAATAATTGAGGCCCTGTGGGTTCGGGCATTAAATAGAATAGACCCAACGTTTCCCGGCGTGTCGTAAGAGGCGACTAACAGGGGTGATGTTAGCACGGCATCACTGGGCGAAAGTCTTCTACACAGAAATCACCGGCCAGGGCGGAGGAACCTCATGTTACTACAGGTTCAACGACCACGTGCATGCTCAGGGCCAAGGCGAGCCACCCTGTATTCGTGGATTTCGGCTGTGGCCAACAGCCTGGAGAGGATTGGGCACCGCCAGGTCTTTTTTGCCCAAGACACACTACATGTACATGATGACGCTATCCACTAATTCCATGCCGGATCGGTCGTCGCCCGGCTCAAGGACCGCGCCTTCCGTTGGCCACCAGGACGGAGGTGTTAAGTATGCTACTGATGGACAATTTAGCAAGATCCGCACGAGAAACAATATAACATCGTCATAGGAACCTGGAATGTCAGGACCCTAACTGCGGAAGGAAAATTAGAAGAACTGGCCCACGAGTTGGACCACTATCGATGGAACGCTCTAGTCATCAGCGAACTGAGCTGGAAAGGCCTAGGTGAAACAACGACCGACAAAGGGCACAAGCTCTATTTCAGCGGTAGAGATAACAGGCGAACACGGCGTTGGATTCTTTGTCCACAAGAACATTCTAGCCACTGTCATGGGTTGCCACCCAGTCTCCAGTAGACTCTTTACCATTCGTCTGAGAGCAGCCCCTTTCAACATCACCATCATCCAGGCCTATGTCCCTACATCAGATTATGACGACAGCGAAGTGGAGGATTTTTATAAAAATCTACAGGTGGTCCAAGTGCCGAAGAAGGACATAGTCATAGTGCAAGGCGACTGGAATGCCAAGGATGGCCAAGATGCGCACTACAACTGGGGAGACACATGTGGACCCCACTGCAGCAACGAGACAAATGACAGAGGTCTGAGACTCTTGGAGTTTGCCAGATACAACAATCTGGTACTGGCAAACACGCTTGGTCTCCACAAAAACTCCAGACGATGGACATGGCACAGTCCCGGCGGGGAGCATCACAACCAAATAGACTACATCATGGTCAAGAAACGCTTCAGATCAAGCATCAACATTGGCAGGACACGCACGTTTTCAGGAGCAGACATCGGAAGTGACCACGATCTCGTGATGTCTTTTCGGCTCCACTTGAAGAGAGTAAATACAGCAAAGTGCTCTAGACTGACGTTCGACCTGGACAAACTGCAAGACCCGGAGGTGGCAGAACTATTTCAGGCCACAATTGGAAGGAAATTTGCACCACTGCTCATTTTGGGGGCTGGTGAAGTAGATGTCAACACCATGACCACCACCTTCAACTCAGCTGTGACAGATGCCTGTAACGAACGCAGTTCGTACACGTTTGTGTAATAAGACGTATGACGTCACTGCGTTATTTTCGATTAGTTTGTGAGTTGTGTTATCTCAGAGACGACACATCAGCCAAACTGAAAGGACGTATTCGTGGGTGTTTGGGAAAGACCTGATTCTTTAGGACTTACTTTAGCTGTATAAAGAATACAGGTATTTATTATTATTATTATTATTATTATTATTATTATTATTATTATTATTATTATTATTATTATTATTATTATTATTATTATTGGTATTTATAATGAACTGCTAAGCTATCCTTACGAAAAGGGAAAGTATTGCTTTTTGGTGAATTAGTACGTTTAGGGTACAGAAGAACCCATGTTTGAAAGTACGATAACTCGTGTCAATACTTATTTGATCATGTAATTATCATGTGTGACTCAGTTTGTAACTATGATGCCATTTTTATATTCATTCATATGTGAAGATATGGGGCTGAAATAGGAATGTAATTCAGTTGTATAATTTGTATATCTATTGATGAAAGAATGGGTATAAATTTGTTATAAAATGAAGATGAGCTGTGTTTGTAATATTTGGGTCACAATCCATTGTGTGTAGGCTATGCAATGTGTGTAAAGTGTAAAGTGGCTATACTAGGTATTGTCACAGGAATGGTGACAATAGTGATTGTAGGGTGTGGTGGCGTATAGAAGACATTCTACAAAGGAAATGATCTTTGAGCATTAGGAATTATAAAGATATGTCAAAGACATACAGTCTCTTTAAGTATAAGAGCGGAAATTTACGATTGTGTACATGTTGTATACAACGGGGCGGTTACAGAGCGGAGAACCCCTGATGTGCGGCGGATGGATCTGGTCCACATGACATAGTTTAGTTTAGTTTAGTTTAGTTTGCAGGGACTTGTATAAGCCTCGCGGCTTTTTGAATGTCCCTTTAATTTTGGGCATTTTTACTTGTCCGGTTCCATTTGCGGTTGTTAGGGGAATACTAAAGATAGTATGCTAATTAGTCATCATACTCAAATTTTGATTTCTGTATGGAAATTACCTTTTCCAGAAGATTTTTAAAAGTGTTCAGGTTGTTAGCTCTTTTAGTATCAACTGGCAATTTATTCCATATGGGCGCAACTCTGTAGGAGAATGAGTATTTTCTTTTGTTTGTGCGGCAATGTCATAAGAATATTGTCCTGTGAGTTTCTTGTTCTAGAGTTAGTATTCAACTGAAACAAAGTGTTAACATCAATGTTGTCAATCCCATTAAAAATCTTGTAAGTCTGGATCAGGTCACCTCTCAATCTTCTAAATTTCAGAGAGGGCAAATCCAAAACTCTCAATCTCTCTGAATATGGCAATTGTCTCAGCGATTTAATCATCCGAGTCGCTCTTCTTTGTACTCTCTCCAATGCAGATGACTGCTTCTTAAGATACGGAAACCATATCACATTCGCATATTCAAGATGTGGCCTTACATGCGATTTAAACAGGCGGGTTAAGGTATCACTATCCAAGTAAGTAAAAGATCGGCGTATGATACCGAGCATTTTATTAGCCTTGGAAATTGCATTGTTTATGTGTTTATCAAAGTTTAGGTTTGTATCAAAAGTAACCCCCAAATCTTTTTCCACACTATTATGGTCAATCGTCACTCTGTCGTCACCTGTGGTCATCAAATAGTCATGTCCAGGATTTTTCTTACCCATATGGAGTACGTTATATTTTGATGCATTAAAATGCAATTGCCAGGTATCTGACCAACTCAGAAGACTATCTATATCTTTTTGTAATTTATCGCACTTAGATGTCACATTATATAGTTTAGTGTCATCTGCAAAAATGCTACAATTACTAGATACTTTGTCAGGTAAGTCATTTATAAAAAATTGTAAAAAGAATGGGACCCAATATACTGCCTTGTGGTATACCACTCAGAACTGGCTCGTTACCTGAGAAATAATTTCCAACTCTGACACGCTGGGTTCTTCCTTCCAGAAAGCACTTGATCCATTGTAATACGTGCCCAGTGATCCCGTAAGATTTTAGTTTAACTAAAAGTATTGCATGAGGTACAGAGTCAAATGCCTTGCGAAAGTCCAAGTAAAGCACATCAAAACTCTCCCCACTGTCAAACATTTTCGTAAAGTCTTCCATTACCTGCAAGAGTTGCGTCACACATGACCTACCTTTACGAAAACCATGCTGGCATTCCGTGTACAGAGAGCAAAGAGTCATATGGTTAACGATAGCATCTCTGACAAATGATTCAAGCACTTTACATAAAATACAAGTTAAACTGACAGGTCTATAGTTTCCTGCATCACTTCTACTGCCTTTTTTAAATAAGGCGGTGACATTGGCTCTTCTCCAGTCCAAAGGTACAACTCCCTCCTCTAAGGACTTATTAAAAAGTTGGCAAAGTGGTACTGATAACTCTTTACTTGCTTCTTTAAAGACTCTGGACGGTATACCATCTGGGCCAAAAGCCTTACTTGGATCTAACTTGCTCAACTTCTCCTGAACTGCTTTCGGAGTTATAAGAACTTCAGTTAAAGTAACATTGTCAGATCTAGATGCAAGGTCTAAAAATGGTATATTATTTAGATCCTCCTGAGTAAAAACACTAGAGAAAAACTTATTTAATACCTCTGCTTTTTCAGCATCACTCCCTGCTATATCTCCATCCTCCTTTACCAGTGGGCTGATACCCGAAGATGCTTTAGTTTTAGATCGTACATATTTCCAAAACACTTTCGGATTATTTTTACTATTTATTGCAATATTTTTCTCAAAATTCTTTTTAGCTTTTTTCACCTCTCTTGTGCATTTATTTCGCACCTTAAAATATCGCTGGTAGTCTAACCCATCATGGGTCACTAAGTATCTTTTATAAAGGTCATACTTTTTCTTTATTTTCTTTAGGCAGGATTTACTGAACCATACTGGTTTCAGTTTCATCTGTACATTAACTTTTGTCCTGGGGATATGCTGCTCCATAGCTGCAATAATATTTGTTTTAATTAACAACCAGCTTTCTTCAACACTAGTTATACCATTTATACTACTCCAGTCTACCTCAGCCAACATATGCCTGAGCTTATCATAGTTACCTTGTTTAAAATTGAAATTATTCCTTTTACCTTCCTCTGGTGCATTGTCCAAACCTTGCAGTTTAAACAACAACACATCATGATCACTCTTACCCAGTCCAGGATAGTGCTCTATCCCTGAAATAAAATCTTCATTGTTCACCAAAATCAGATCCACTAAACTCGGTTTTTGCCCTTCTCTTCGTCGAGTAGGATTTCTCACCATCTGAGTCAGGAAGCATCCCTGACACATTCCACCAATTCGCAGTCTTTCGCACTGCCTGTTCCCAGTATCCAATTTACTGATGGGAAATTGAAGTTTCCCATAATACATACTTTATCAAATTTCTGAATGGTATCAGATCTCAGTAATTCAAATAATTTTTGAGTGTTTTCTTCTGAAGTGCTGGGGCTTCTGTAAATGCAGCCTAGTAGAACGCTAAGGCCACCAGGGCACTTAAAGTGACACCAAACACTTTCTTCAAAATCTGAGTTACTTAACTACTTAACCGGATGTGGACGCCATCATCGCCTTAGCTCTCCTTCGTGCATCATCTCTGTTGCAGACTTGTAGCAACGGTGCCGAAGTAAACCTCCGGTTCTAGGCTACGAGGACACCTGCAGCGTTCTCTGGATGTGGCTCTAACTCCAGCATCGGCTGATAATTCTGCGCCGGAGTGCTTGGAAGTGAATCGTGAGTACTGTCAATATAAGCAATTGCATTCTGAAACTTCAGTGAATCAAGTCATCGAGTGAGTCGTTATTCTGCGTCGATGCTAATGCAAAGAGTAGAGTCGAGTGACGTCTCAAGGAAGGGACAACGACTTCTGCTATTACTGGACTGTGGAGGTAGCATTCTGCCACTTAGGGAATCGTCTGTGTGAACATTCTTAATATCTACGTGAATCGGTTATACGAAAGGAACTGTATGACTTAATGTGTGCCTGAACAATTTAATGTGTACCGGAACTATTTAATGTATATGTGAATGGTTTAATGTTATGTTCATGTTTGAATAAGAAATAGTGAAACAGAGGGCAAAGAGAAGTAACTGTGTAGTCTTTGTCCTTGTCTGTAAGCACGTGTGTGGTGATGGATGAAAGAGTATAGTAAATAGAACACACACCTTTATACTGAGCGTCAGACAGCCACACTCACACACTCACTCATTACACAAAAGTAGTTATACACATATTTATTTAAATTGTAATACACCTAAAAACCATCCGTTACAATGCCGCCACTGAGATCCTTGGCAAGCACCGACCAACGAAGAAGCCGTGGATCACACCTGAACCTTTGGATCTGTGTGATAAACGAAGAGAGATAAAAAAAAAGAAGAACACCTCACAGGGAGCTGATGTATACCGAAAAATCAACAATGACATCCAAAAAGGCATGCGCATAGCAAAGGAGAACTGGATAGAAGATCAATGCCAGGAAATAGAGAACAGTCTAAACAAGAACAACAGCAAGAAGGCCTACCAGACTGTGAAGCTGCTGACAAATGTCAAACAGCCCAAAGTCTCCACGATCCAAAGCAAGTCTGGCATATGCCTTACTGAAGAACAAGACGTCTTGGACAGATGGACAGAGTACTGCTCTGACCTTTACAACCAAATGAAGACCCATCAGTTCTAGCATGTCCCGAGAACAGAGAAGAAGAAGAAATCCTCCCAATTCTCCGGGAAGAAGTTGAGGCAGCAGTGCAATCGCTAAAGAAAGGAAAGTCAGCGGGAGTGGACAGCATACCCGCGGAACTGCTACAGGCTTGAGGAGAAGCGATGATTGATGCCCTCACCATTATCGGTAACAAGATCTGGCAGAGTGGGGAGTGGCCTATACCATGGACCCAGTCGCTTGTCATCACTCTTCCCAAAAAAGGTAACCTTCAGGAGTGTAAAAATTACCGCACCATCAGCCTCATCAGCCATCCCAGCAAGGTCCTCCTTAAAATACTACTCAACTGGTTGAAACCCCAAGCTGAACAAAACATAGCTGAAGAACAAGCAGGATTCAGGGCAGGGCGAAGTACCACTGAACAGATTTTCAAACTCATAATAATCTGTGAGAAATACCTACAGCACCAACAACATCTATATTATGTGTTTATAGACTTCAAGAAGGCGTTTGACCGAGTCTGGCATGCAGCTCTATGGGCAACAATGAAAGTGTACAACATCAGCCCTAAAATTATTGAAGTCATCAAAAGCCTGTATGACAAGGCTACCAGTGCAGTCCTCCACAACAGCGTCATCGGGAACTGGTTCAGAACAACAACCGGTGTGCGTCAAGGATGCCTATTCTCTCCAACACTCTTCAACATCTTTCTAGAGCGCATCATGTCAGAAGCTCTTGCAGATCATAAAGGCACAGTCAGCATAGGGGGTAGAGCTATCTCCAATCTTCGTTTTGCGGATGACATTGATGGATTGGCTGGAGAGGATCAAGAACTTGAACAGCTGGTACAGAGGCTTTACACCACCTCCAGAGCTTATGGAATGGAAATAAGTGCAGAGAAGACCAAAATGATGACCAACAACACCAATGGCAACAACACGGACATCAAAGTCCAAGGTCAATCCCTCGACCTCCGGGTTACGGGATAGGATAGGATAGGAGGTTGTAATAATTAATAATAATTTTGACTGGTTATCAACAGTGGGAGGGGGGGGGGTGTTCCCAGTATGTGTGTATGGATTCTTCTGACTGGTTTTAAATTATAAATATTTTTTCTTGTAACCGGCCTTTGGGTAGGCTCCAAAAAATGTTCAGTTATTATTATTAAATGTTGATGTAGATAACTTTTTCCGTCTTGTAAGTTTTTTTTTTTTATTTTTTTATTTTCTGATGTACTGTGTAAATTGTTTTAACAGCGAGTCCTAAGGAGAAAGGAGCAAGTACTATAGAAACATCCCTTGAAAGTACTCTACATGAGGCAGCACCATCACTTTCAACTAGCTGTTCTCTATCTTCAGTTGGCAAGGAGGTCAAATTTTCTTTTGATGTATTTGTACCTTTAACTGACACTTAGACTTTTTTCTCTACATGTACATGTATTTTCGATTAACTAAAACAAGGGTAACTGCACAGAAATGGAGTTATTTTTTTTTACTCTTTACAATGCTTAATGTTAATGTGCTTTGAAACCACACTGCTTCTGTATTCGTTTTGATTTATGATGTTAAAAGCCACAAAAGAAAACAAATATGTTTTGTTTCAAAATTGTCTTCTCATTTCCATCTAAATGCTTTAACTGTACCCCATTTTATGAACTTGAAACACATATATATCTGAAATTCGGTAAACTGAAAAAAGCTTATGACAAATTTCTCAAAATGCTTATTCTAAAAATAGAGTGCAGTATTATTGTTTGTTTTACATTTGCACTTTAATTTGTTTGGTAGATGATGACGACAAATCAAGCTGGACAAGTGTTGAAGAGCAGATTGATTCTGGTAAGTCATCACATCCTTTATTGAAAAAAATCAGCACTGTTTTTTTCTTGTCAAGTGCAAGACCATGGATCAATCTTTCCCATATGGCAACTGAAACCATTTGTAATTTTTTGCTTGAGAAGGAACATAAGTGTTTCCAGAATTCCGACGATCCTGGATTTTGTAGATGTTTGGCTGCTAAACTATTGAGTACTTATTGAGGTGCCTGTGCTGAGTTAGAAGTGATCTTTACAACAGTACAGTAAAGTATATTTTTACAAATTTTAAAGCGCCATTTTAATCTGTCCAAAGAGTATCCATGTTTGAACCACTGATCTGAAAATAGTTTCAACTTAATGCCACGGTTAAAAGAAGGTGAATCGGTTTCAGTGGTCGATGCCAGTGTCAAAACTAAGTGGCGGCCATGGCTAAACAAAAATAATACTTCAATAGAGCGAGTGTGTTGTATAAAGTTCACTTAAGCCGTCCGAGTCTTCTGCATTGTTGGGTCTGCAGTTTATGTTGACTATTGACCCTGATCTGTGCATAACATCGTGCAACACACCTATATGAACCAATTTACAAGACATGCTATTCTATCCTATCCTATCATATCATATCGTTTCCTATCCTATCATATCCTATCCTATCATATCCCGTAACTCGGAGGTCGTAGGGGCACCACAGATGATCGTTTAACCAGCGTACTCCATCTTTCCCTGTCCTCAGCAACCCTGGTTGTTTTGCTCAGTAAATCAGTCCATTCTCGAATGTTGTCCTCCCACCTCTTTTTCGGTCTCCCTCTTCTTCTACCTCCTTGCACCGTGCCTTGCAAGATGGTCTTTGCAAGACCTAATGATATGGTGACGTGGCCATACCATCGGAGTTTCCGTTTTTTCACCACTGTGAGCAGGTCATCGTGTTGTCCAATGGCTTGTGTGATGGTTTGTCGGACTTCGTCGTTGGTGATGTGCTGGGTATAGGAAATGCCTAGAAGTCTTCTGTAGCATCCCATCTCCATGCCTTGTATTCTTCGTTGGAGATCTGCTGTGAGTGTCCATGCCTCGCAAGCACATAGGAAGATGGAGACGACAAGGGAGGGCAGCAGCCCCACCCTGGAATACAGACCGATGGTCCCGTCTTTCCAAACTGGCTTCAACCCCGCCAGGGCAGCAGCCGTCTGCGCGATCCCGGAGATGACTTCCTGTCGGGAGCGGGTGTGTGTGTGTGTGTGTGTGTGTGTGTGTGTGTGGGTGTGTGTGTACTTGCTTACACGGCGCTATCTGGACACACTAGTGAACATCTACATAACTTGGTTTGAAAGCTCTCGTTATTTAGACGTCAAATCAACCATCCGTTAGGGTTAGGAATGTTTTAGGGTAAGGAAAAGCGTTATAACACTTAAAAGGGGGGACGAAATATGACCCTTTGTCAACGCAACGTATGTGGCGTTTCAGGAAAGTCAAAATAACGCCGTGAAAACAAGTTTGTGTGCGTTTGTTTGTGTAGATCCTCGTCAGCGCTTAGATCAGACTTGGTTTTTGAGCTTAATAAACTATATTATTGTTATTATTATTTTTATTATTAATATTATTGTTGTTGTTGTTATTATTATTATTATTATTATTATTATTATTATTATTATTATTATTACTATAATATTAATAATAATAATAACAACAACAACAATAATATTAATAATAAAAATAATAATAATGTAGCCGAGCGGAGTATTTGACTCCCGTCTCTCGGCCACGACCTTGAGAACATTGCTCCACCCGAGCTGTTATCTTCATTTTCTCCCTCAAAAGAGGGACATAAAAATATTTGCCCTGCAAGGCGGTGAAGCGTGGTTGGCAGTACCGGTTGCCGGCTACTAGTGCCATGCAATCTTCTGGAAAGTTGCTGCCACCGACCTGCATAAAATGCCTGCCGACAATGTAGTCCCGCTCACCACCAAAAGCAGAATGGTCAGCTGGGGAGAACAAATGTCGTGTCACCTTGTCCTGCATAACCCAATGGCATTACCCAAAGGATTCTGCAAAGCAGGAGCCACCCAAGGTTAGTCTAACCAAGAAATTCAAGGTAGACAATTTCTCTCCCATGCCTCACCAGTCGCCTCCCTTTCGGCTACAATAATAATAATTTCTATTATTATAATTATTATACTAATTATTATTATTATTATTATTATTATTATTATTATTATTGTTGTTGTTGTTCTTGTAGTTGTTGTTTTCCTATGGATACGAAACAACACGATTTGATCTATAGACACATTGGCAGAGATACAAGCACAACTACACATACATGGCAGTAACAGGTGAAAAAAGGGACAAACTTTTATTATAATAGCAGCCAGACAACCAGCCAAGAATGCACAGACAGACTATAGGATTTAGACCGACAAAGCTAAAAACAGACAAGCAAGCCTACTTAAAGACAGACAAGCACACTAACGGACAATCATACAAACCTAAGATAAACAGCAATCGGCAGTCAGTAGGCATGAAAAAAGAGGAAAATGGGCATTACTACGGTGATAAGATCACGTGACAATTCATCTTCCATGGCACATCATTTGAGTAACATGGAAGGTTCGCAACACCGACTTGATACGTAGTAAACCAACGACCTTTACCGTTTTCCCCGGTAGTCATAATTCTTGACTTTGGCCTTTCAAATGGGGAATAGGGAGCTAATTCCACAGGTACGTTGTGCAAAAATAAGCATACCTAAATAAAGGAAACGGTTTATGTATTAAACATGATAACACCTTAATAATTATGATGAAACAATGCAGACACACGTCAAATTTTGGGTTCAGTTCATTTAATATGACTCGCATTTTGCTGCCATTATCCATCAATAGACAATCATACATGTAGCATCAGCAGAACAAAAAAGAAGAAAGGAAAACACACACATCTTCATTTTTACAGAAGAAGCAGAAGAAGAAGAAGAAGAAGAAGAAGAAGAAGATTACATAATAGGAGAATGATGTCAGATCCTAGAGTGGGAGAAACTCTGAAACAGTTTGAAAAGTTGACTGGACTTCTGACGTCATTAATGAGATGAGGACGATGGGATTGATGCTCAGTGTTGGAATTGCAGTACTTTCTTCTTCAGCCGATCCTCATAATCTGGAAAAGGATACACATAAATATCATAAATAAATGGGAAAAATAAATACATAAATACATGAATAACATAAATACAACATTAGCAAATGGATGAATAACATAAATGCATGAATGACACGAATAACAGAAGTACCAGAAAAAATGTACCACACGCTCGATGGGAATTAATTATAGTAGGGTACCTGCATAATAAAAATAAGAAAATTGGGTCAGGTCAAATCCAAATTAAAATGTTTTCTGAATAACAACAAAATGAAATGTTTAAGGTTCGACCCACTGACCAACTACTGGAATGCTTTACTATATGTACTTCATAACTCTATATCAAAAATCAACAAAATCGGTTCAATCGCTTTTAAGAAATAGAGTATAACGTTTTTAGCCAAGAACTAACTGCAGTGACTTTGACCTTAGAGGTAGAGCAGCTACGATGGCCCAGGAGGTAGGACACTTATCCAGGTAAATGCTATTATGAAGTTAGGTCAAAATGTGTCCAGTGGTTCTTGAGATAAGATTTTGGACTCCAGGCCGACCAATTCAAAATTAAATATTTCCAGGCAAGTACAAAAAAAAGAGAAAAAGAAAGAAAGCCCAAAGGCCCAATGTACAGGAGGTGTACGATGCAATGCCTTTGCAGATCACGAAAAGGCATCGTCAGCATAGGGTATAGAGCAATCTCCAACTTCCGTTTTCCGGATGGCATTGATGGATTGGCTGGAGAGGAACAAGAACTTGAACCGCTGGTACAGAGACTTGACACTACCTCCAGAGCCTATGGAATGAAAATAAGTGCAGAGAAGACCAAAATGATGACCAATAACACCAATGGCATTAACACGGACATCAAAGTTCAAGGCCAATCCATCAACACAGTGCACAGCTTCAAATATTTAGGAGCCATTGCATCAGACAATGGGTCCTGACAAGTCCTTTCCTGAATTGCACAAACAACTGCTGCCCTGGCGAGGTTGAAGCCGATTTGGAAAGATAGGACCATCAGTCTACACTCCAAGGTAAGATGGCTGCGCTCCGTTGTGCTTGCGAAACATGGACCCTCTCAGTATAACAGACCTATAACGAAGAATACAAAGCATGGAGATGAGGTGCTATAGAAGACTTCTGGGCATTTCCTATACCCAAGCACATGACCAGTCCGAAAACCATCACACAAGCCATTGGACAACACGATGACCTGCTCATAGTGGTGAGGAAACGGAAACTTCGATGGTATTGCCACCCATACTGCAAGGCACGAGGAAGGGGGAGGGGCGTAGCAGTGGTCTGGTTTCCTAGGCTGAAGGTCGCGGGTTCGGACCCCGGATGGGACCAACTTACCTGACTTAGATACCAGACCTTTAAAAAAAAAAAAAAGGACATCGAGGATTTCCTCCAGTTACTCCTGTTTCGTCCAGTTCCCTCCCTTCAATAATGGTATTAGATTAAGTTTATCTAGCATTTCAAAAATAAAATTCCATTTTACACTGAATGTTTGAGTTATGGATTTGTGCTATTGTGTATTTAGGAGTTTTGTACCATGTGATTGTGTATGTTGGTTACAGATCGCCGCGTCTTGAGTCTGTTTTAGGATAAGGCTGCGAGTAGTATCCATTATTCTTATTATTATTATTATTATTATTATTATTATTATTATTATTATTATTATTATTATTATTGAAGTGTACACTGCGAAATACGTTTTCTCGCTGTTTGTTGGGACTATAAATATTCTGATTCTGATTTTTCCGTTTTCTTAATTCTTCTCATATTTAAAAAAAAACGTTCTCTAGGAACCGGATAGAATCAATCTGCAAGAGTTTTTTTTTTAAAGATAATTTTTAATATTATTAAGTTAGGTTTGTTGCTTGCATGTCAACAAAAATGTCTCCGATTGCTATTATTTTGTCTTTAAGGAACTGGTCATTGACTCACAGGCTGTGAAGTCTGTAGGCCTCGCCTCAATTACATACTATACATAGAAGGTCCACCACTTGTTGAACATCCGGTTTACGACTGACCCCCCCAAAAACGCCTTTCCTACCTTTTATGTCCACTTCAAACTCAAACGGAGGGGTCAGACGAATCACAAACACTCATAGCAACACATTCGTATCACTTCCAACGATGTCGGCTCCAAATTCTCTGCGAATTTGTTAAAAAAAACGCAGTCACAAAAGCTGGTTCGAATTTTGACACGACGCCGCGAGTCGATCCCAATATAGCAACTACTTTATGACCTTTCATTGGTCGCCTAAGAATACTCTCTGTTAGGCCTAATGAAGGGCGGACTACTCAGTGATATCAACAAAATGATCGTTGGAGACTTTATAATCGCTAGAGTGGTCTGCCCTTCATTAGGCCTAACAGCGCGTATTCTTAGGCGACCAATGAAAGGTCGTAAAGCAGTTGCTATACATATTGGGATCGACTCGCGGCCTCGTGTCAAAATTCGAACCAGCTTATGTGACTGCGTTTTTTTAACAAATTCGCAGTGAATTTGGAGCCGACATCGTTGGAAGTGATACGAATGTGTTGCTATGAGTGTTTGTGATTCGTCTGGCCCCTCCGTTTGAGTTTGAAGTGGACACAAAAGGTAGGAAAGGCGTTTTTTGGGGGTCAGTCGTAAACCGGATGTTCAACAAGTGGTGGACCTTCTATGTATAGTATGTAATTGAGGCGAGGCCTACAGACTTCACAACCTGTGATTGACTTTCGTAAAAACAACACTCTCATTCCAGACCTTGTTATTGATGGTGTTACAGTCGAGAGAGTCACCCAATACAAATACCTGGGAACCATCATTGACGAGAAACTGAACTTCACTGCAAACACCCAGGCCATACACAAAAAATGTCAGTCTAGAATTTACTGCCTTCAAAAACTTCGAAATCTCCAAGTCAGTAGCCGCATCCTTCAGACATTTTACTCTTCTTTTATTGAGTCCGTTCTTACCTTTTCTTTTATCTGCTGGTATGGAAGTTTGTGTGTAAAAACAAAGAATGCTGGATCGAGTAGTGAAAGTCTGTGGGAGGGTTGTGGGAGTGAAACAAGAGAGTCTGCAGGTGTTGTATGAAAGACCTGTTGTGCGGAAAGCTAGTTGCTTTGTGCTGGATAGCACTCATGTGCTTGCGCACCACTTCCAGCTCCTGCCTTCTAGAAGGCGCTACCAAACACCAAGGGTCAGAACTCTCAGAACGAAAAACAGTTTTATTCCAAAGGCTGTCTCATTACTTAATAAATGACATGTGTGTGTATGTGTGTGTATGTGTTTTGTTTGCCCAAAATAATCTCATTTCACATTTGCTGTGTTTAATGTTAGCATGCATAAGTGTAATTATATTCATATGTGACTGTGCATTTTTGTCCTCATTGTCATTATGATTGTTGTTATTATTATTGTGATGTTTATTCCTTGTTGATTGTAATTGTACACCACAATGTAATTTCTTGTAAAAGATAATAAAGTTGTCTTATCTTATCTTATCTTATCTTATCTTATCCTTTCTTATCTTATCTTAAGCTGTGTGAAATGCATGTAGGTAACCGAGTGTATTCATACAGCTATTTTGTAATTTTATTTTTTTAAGGTTTAGATGTTGCATGTCAGCGTGAGTGCATGCTTGATTTTTAGCGATACTTACAGTAAACATTGTGGTCCGGAAAAGTCCCACGCGTAATTGGGATAACTAAAGGTATCAATCGTATCCCCTGAAACACAGATAACAGATCACAGATACTGTATTGTTATGTGACATGAACAATGCATCAGGAACAACCCCAACCACAAATAGCACGTTATGAAAATAGTTCACTGTGAGGTTTCAGTTGGTAGTTGTTAGCAAAAAGGACTCAAGTATATGCATGACTTCCCTTCCCGCATTGCAGTCGCACATAATAAGGCCTTTGCAGTCTTTTCGCGACTGCATGAAACCTCGTAAATACAGGTACAGTTTATTTGCGAAAGGCGAACAGCATTGCAGCAAAAGTTCTATAGGAACACCCAGAGATCCAAATATGAACATCCAGAAACCAACACAAATTTTATATGCACGCACTTGCTAGAGTAAACAGCAGTGCGAAATTAACAGCGACAAGCAATCAAATAAACAAACTAATAAAGAAAGCAAAGTAAGAAACCAAGCCAAAACAAACAAGCGCAGATTTCTAAAGATGCACTGGGCGCTTTAATATCATAATGTAGAGAGTAAAATAGTTACCTGTAGAAAATGGGTCCGCGTTGACTGCGGAAAGGGCCTCCCATGTATCCACGACCACCTACAAAATCACATACATTTCTTCTCAGCACACACACCTATCAAAGAAACTGAGCGACTGGGAAATAAAAGGTTTGATTTTATTTTCCTTTTAAAAAAGAAAAAGGTTGTTGAATTATTTAAATATAGAAATGTTGTTTGGGTGATATATTAACAGTCACATTGGGATACATTCAAGCAGAGGGCCCAGGATCTGACATCAGCGCAAATATAAATAATATTCAGATACAGTTTTAAAAAACCAAGAAAATATTTGCTGTTTTAAAATTGGACTGAAGGTGAGGTATTTAAAATGATGAATCGCTTAAATCTGATGTTATCTGTATAATTATAATAATATTAATATTATTTAAGCACGAGGCATTGTTGAATTATTTATTGTTGTTTTATTGCCTTATAGAACAAACAGCAAAGTGTGGCTTACTGTAGCCGGGATAGAAAGGACGGACGCCTCCCCTCAGGAACATATAGTCGTCATCGTTGTAGTACCCAGGACCATACGCCACTGAAACATAACGACAATGAATATAAAGTAGTTCCGTAGGAGCAACGGAATGTAGGGTGAAATTAATAAATCGTCAAACATTCAATCAGCCATAAGTAAGAAATAAGTGACATCATGCAAAACCATACACGTCTTCATAGTGCATTAATCGATCACATCATACAAATCAAACAAGTCATCGAAATAAGTTAATGAATCACATCATACAAATAAAATAGTCTTTAAATTAAGTTAATAGATCACATCATACATTTTTTTAAAGCGGTGTCAACAATAAGATAATAGATCACATCATTTTTTTTAAGCGTTGTCAAATTAAGTTAATAGATCACATCATACATTTTTTTTAAAGCATTGTCACTTTAAGTTAATGGATCACATCATACATTTTTTAAAGCGTTGTCAAATTTAGTTCATAGATCACATAATAAAAATCAAGCATATCGAATCAAATCGATCGATTACAGCATCGAATCAATCAGTCAAATAAGAAAATCAATCAGTCAAATAAGATAAATCACTCACTCAAATAAGAAAATCAATCACTCAAATAAGACAATCAATCACTCAAAAAGGACAATCAATCACTGAAATAAGAAAATCAATCACTCAAATAAGAAAAATCATTCACTCAAATAAGACAATCATCAGTCAATAAATCAATACACGAGGTTACTTACTATAAGCACAGCAGTACGACACAAAGCAGGCGGTCAGGAGGAGAGAGAGCAATGTTGCCATCGTGTTACCTCTGTAAACATAGCATACAGCATTGAAACAGTCAATAAATACATGAATAATAATAATAATAATAATAATAATAATAATAATAATAATAATAATAATAATAATACTACTACTACTACTAATAATAATAATAATAATTATTATTATTATTATTATTATTATTATTATTATTATTATTATTATTATAAATAAATAAATAACTAAATAAATGTATATTTGTGTGGCCTGATAGTTGAATTGATAGTGCGCTGTTTTAATATGCCCAATGTCGCGAGCTCGAACCCAAACCTCGCATGGGACGAGCTAATGTAAGAGACCTTACAGGACACAGAGGGATTCCTCCGGATACTCCGGTGTTTTCTCTCCCTTCAATAATGGTATTGGGTGCAGTCAATCAAAATGTTCCCCCCCCCCCCCCCACCAAAAAAACAAAAATATTGATGTCTATTCCGACTTACGTACTTGCGATCTCCTCAGATCGCCGCGTTTTGAGTTCCATTGAAAAAAGCGCGTGCATCCTTCTTTTATTATTATTATTATTATTATTATTATTATTATTATTATTATTATTATTATTATTATTATTATTATTAAATAAATAAATATAGATGGAAGGATGGAGATAGATAGATAGATAGAGAGATAGATAGATAGATAGATAGATAGATAGATAGATAGATAGATAGATAGATAGATAGATAGATAGATAGATAGATAGATAGATAGATAGATAGTGTTACGTTGAAACGCGAACGAAAAGTATGTCAGAAACGCGCACGATAGATCTAATCGTTTCGTTTTGCAAAGTATTCAATAATGGAGTTTATTTACCTTTGATTTGAGTTTGCATTGTTGTTAGGAGAGGCTTTGTATAACGTTGATAATTTTCGTTAGACGATATAGTTGGAGAACTCTCTGGATCTGCGTGTTTACTCTCGATAGAAATTTCCCGATGGATGTCGAGGTGAGGGAACGTTCCGGGTATGTTTAGAAATATGTATGACGTAAGTCAGTGATGACGATCTTTAATTCTGATTGGTTGTAATGCGTCATTTCTAGAACGTCCTGTCGTCATCTCGAATGAGAGAAAAAATTATAAAATGGATGCCCTGTGTGTGGGTAGAGAGAGTTGTTGTTGATAGTGAGTTGGAAAGTAAAATTTGAGAGTGAAAAGGCGATTGTATGCAGTTGTTGATGTGTGCTGAATAAAAGTGGAAAACTTCATACGTGGACTCTGTGACTTGTATGCTGAGTGAGCAGGCTGCGTGGATAAACGAATCTGAGTTACACCTTATCAGGAATTCAGCATTGGTGCTGAATCAAATACTGATAAAGAAAAACACCAACATCGAAAGGAGTGTAACAGATAGATAGATTCATTTATTTATGTTCCATGTTTAAGTGCAACCATGGACAGTTGCTGAGACTGATGAATGATGGATTGTTGTTGCCTGTCGCGATACAAGCGCTTACTCTACGCATCCTCGATAATCTGCTATAAGTCCAGACAATGTGTCATAGACAGTACGTCATAGACAGTGACGATAATAATATTGTTTTCGGAATGACGCAGTATGCGACATTGTTTTTATTTAGTGTAGTTCAATTTTAGATTATTGTTACCATAGACAATTTGTGTACTATCCTTTCGATTGGCTGGATGTGGGAAATATCGTTAAGAAAAACCATTCGAGCGACCATCTTGGAGGGCAAGGAACGTATGTTTACGCCAGACCACTATTTCGGATTACTGAGGTCATAAAGTTGGTTCGAAAAGCTCGTCTCACCCTAAACAACACGTGTCGTAGACACCACAAACGAATCCTGAGCTGGTAAGTTACGATTCGATGTGTGAAGCTGGGGAATGGGTAGTCTTGTGCTTGTGTCCATTGCGCCATGCGAATCATTCATCGTCCTTCATCAAGGTGATTCGTTATTATTCTTCAATGTATGCAAATTGTATGATAATAGTTATTTTAACATGTTGTTCTCATTTCATATAAATTCTTCAGCGCGTGAAGTTTATATGGTGATAGTTAATTTAACATGTTTAGCTTAGTTCATAAAGAATGTTGGTGCATTCTTAAACATTGGAACAGTGTGGATGAACAGCGAGGAAAGAACATTATTATGTTTTGAGAATAAGATACAATAACCCGTGAATATGCAGGGTTCTTATTCAGACAACGTCAACGGCGTTCCTCGCTGGTCATTCAACAGGATACAGATTGTGTATTTAGTCCCTGTTAATTTGTCTGTGCGCAGGGAAAGGATTTTTGTTTTTTGCTTCCTTCTTCATAATATTTTCGACTGTCGGATTCCTGATATGATCGTTTAACCTACTTCCACCCTCAACGCTTATTCTTCTGATGACATGGAGCTCGTCATATCCCTGACGTCCATGTGAAGCCAGCTGGACGATAATCCTTTTGGTCAAACGTGAGGACAGAATTAAGTTAAACAAAAGAGACAATTCTTCTTCTCCATCAGGGAATCCACGTCAGATAAGTGACAATTTTAATCAACAGTGAAATTCTTTAGAACCATGATTTCACGGGTTTTTTGTATCACATCATATGAAATAAATATCATCAACCATCAACCAGTGGTATTCTTTTTTAGTTGTAAAAAAGCAAACAGGACGAATGAATAGCCAGTAATTTCTTTTATTCTTTATTTTCTATTTCCCAACATTATTTTCTTGTTTCTTATCGATTTTAGGCATAGTAAAAAGAGGAAATTGATTCTATTCATATAAAATTCTTTTAATATATTCATTCACCCTTTAACATCAATATATATATTAATATAAAATATATATATAACGCGACAATGGGGGCTCGTCTCGTGATAGTTGGAGTCACAATCACTTTTTAAGTCGTGTTACCACTGGTGGTGATGATATTTACAACATTGTACATGTAAATTATCATTGTATCATTCATTTGTTCAACGCGGGAGGTTGGAGGGAGCCGCTCTTACAAATGGGCGGACTTATGGACTACCCTACCAACCAATGTAACATCAGCTTCCCACGTCGATCTTAAGTTACCAGTTATATTTACAGATATAATTAGGTTGCATATTTATAACCTTATGCAAACGACTCCCAGTACGTGTTGTCAATCAAATGTTCAGCAGTAATTTCGGGTATTACATGCTGTAAAAGAATAGGCAGAACGGCGGTCTATTTTATTATCTCAGTCTTAACCGATTGAGTGTTTGAAGCTAATATTGGAATCCTATAGCATTTGTTGTTATAGCGAATCCGGAGACACGAGGACCTGTGTCAATATTAGAGAGAGAGATAACAAGTTATAATTTAGTATAAAGACTAAATAACTTGTTGACCTACTAGTCACCTTTGAAGGTAAGGTAAATGTTCTATGTTCAACGGATCGAACAGTAGACAGACAGTAGCGTCGCGCTTAATAGATCAGTGATAAACGGAATAATCACACAGGATCATTAAGTCAGTTTTGTAGCCTAACATTTCTGTTCGCCGAAGTAAGAGCGACATAGAAAATTAGAAGAATACTCGTAGTGAGAGAGTATTAGCAGAAGGGTCTAGTAAACTCATCCGCCACAAAGGAACGGACCGCGAGTTATACTAGAGTGTATTTTTTAATTTATAAATATACACACAGTAAATCCCTGAGACACGGGTGTATCATCCAGGGTGGATTGTATCTGTGTGGCAATCAAATAAGGCCACGTACAGTTGATCTTATTAGGCGAATCAAGGTAAAGGTAGCGGGATAACTTTTGTGAATTTGATAAGTTTAGCTACTGGATTCGAGCCTAGACAGTGACACGTTATCACAATTCTAATTACATTACAAGAATGAATTAGAATCTTTGAGTTCGAAGTAGAACTGGTGTTAACAAGAGGGTGCCATTGCCGGATACACAAAACTCTTCTTTTCAAGTTCTTGGTTTTATGCTGTTAATACGCGAATAGCAAATAACAGAATTTGCGGTAAAAGCGTATAGTTATAACGAATCCATTGGGGTTGTTCGAAGATATTTCAAAGAGTTGCCATTTTGTATTTTTTTTCCTCCTCGGGAAAATAACGTCATTGACGTGACGTAATCGGCGTGACGAAATCGGAACTTTTCGAACGCTAATTTATTCTTTCCTGTCGTATTACATTTTTGGAATTCGTAAATGACGACTCGTGCTCAAGCGAAAGCAATGGAAGCCAACGATCCTTTCCTAAAGTTTAAGGCCGAAGGAGAAGCGTTGGGGTTGTCGGGTCCAGATCTTGTCAATTACGTCAAGGAAGAGAAAACGCGTTTAGCTCAAGCTGAAGCTGAAGAAAGAAAGCGTCAAGCTGAAGCTGAAGAAAGAAAGCGACAAGCTGAAGCTGAAGCTGAAGAAAGAAAGCGTCAAGCTGAAGCTGAAGAAAGAAAGCGACAAGCTGAAGCTGAAGCTGAAGAAAGAAAGCGTCAAGCTGAAGCTGAAGAAAGAAAGCGACAAGCTGAAGTTGAAGCTGAAGAAAGGAAGCGTCAAGCTGAAATCGATGAAAGGAAACATAAAGCAACATTGGAATATGAATTAGAACTCGAACGAATTCGTCACGTGAACAGTGACAACACCAACGACAATGCTGCCGATCCGTCGGATTCTCGTTCATCGCAGTTTTATCAGGAAAAACTGAAGATAAAACTACCTTTTCTGGAAGACAAAGATGATCTGGAAGATTATCTACGCACATTTGAGAGAACGGCTAAGATTCAAGAATGGCCAATTAATCAATGGGCTCCTCGCCTAGGCACCTTGCTAAAAGGGAAAGCGAGGGAAGTCTACTCTATGTTGAGTGATGCTGATGCCGGCGACTACGGAACATTGCGGCGATCATTATTGTTCCGATTCCAGCTGACGGCTGAAGAATATCGGAAAAAATTTCGAGAGGCCAGAAGACAGCAAGGAGAATCAACACAAGAGTACGCTACCAAGTTAGATCTCTGGTTATCCAGATGGCAGGAACTTGCAGGGAAAGACAACACATATGACGATCTGCGTGATTTGATACTGCAAGAAAAGTTTCTTAGTGGGATACCGTTTGATCAAGCGCGTTTTGTCAGAGAAAAGGAGCCGGAAACGATGGGCGATGCAATAAGATTTGCTTTAACCTACGAATCAGCAAAGCAAGCCACTATGTCTGATCATGAAAACCCAGGAATAGATTCGGAGATAGACTCAAGCATAGTAGAAGGAAAGAAGATGAGGAAGGAGATAAAAAGAAGGTGGAGGTAACGCAGAAGCAGCTCCACAACGTCAGGACAAGGAGGCCTGAAGTAACCTGCTATACTTGTAACCAGCAAGGTCATGTGGCGAGACAATGCCCAAAAGGAGGGAAAGAAAATAAAGCAGCCGCCGCAATAGCTGGAAGTATGAGGCCGGAGGATGTACAGAGTCACGGCAAGCTCTGTTCATTATGTACGGCGATACCGTTCTCGCCGGAGTGCCAAGTAGAAGTAGAAGGAAAGCAAGCGACGGCATTGCGCGACACTGGAGCGTCGATCACCATCGTCGATTCCAGTCTCGTACCCGAGCGATGTTTGTCAGGAGAGACCATTGAGATAGTAATGGCCTCGTCGCCTGCGAAGTTATCACTACCAATTGCGACGGTACACATGAACACACCATTCTTTGAAGGGAAGACTGTTGTGGCCGTTATGAAGCAGCCGGTAGAGCAAGTTCTTGTAGGGAACTACCGTAAGTCTGAGGATGGGAACCTGACGCCTGTTCCAGTTTACGCAATTCGAGAAGTATGCGCAGCAATGCAAACTAGAGCTTCTGTGGGGAAAACAGATAGAACATTGAAAACATCCAATTCTCTGCTCGGGGATGTCACTCCAGTGGAGTTGGGACAAGCTCAGAAGGAGGATCCAACCCTGGAGAAAGCAAGAAAGCTAGCTGACAGTGAGGCCAAGCATGGGAAAGGAGGGCGCAAATCAACTTCTAAAACCACCTACAGCTGGAGAAAGGGAATTTTGTACCGTACTTTTCTCCAAAACGGTAAAGAGACCAAACAAATTGTTGTCCCAAAGAAATATCGCAACGAAGTGTTACGATTGGCCCATGACACGCCGATGTCAGGACACCTGGGTGTAACCAAAACCAGGAAGAGAATCTGGAACGATTTCGTATGGCCCGGAATCTGCGGAGACATCAGACGCTATTGCGCGTCATGTGACATATGCCAGAGGACGTCACCGAAGGGTCAAGTTCGGAAACTGCCTTTGGGCAAGATGCCAATAATCCACACACCTTTTGATCGTGTGGCGGTGGATATCATCGGACCTATCTTACCAGCGTCCGACAGGGAGCACCGCTATATAATCACCATGGTGGACTATGCTACACGCTACGTCGAAGCCAAACCATTAAAATCCATCAAAGCCGAAGATGTGGCCGAATCATTGTGGGAAATGTGGACTCGCTTAGGTATTCCGAGAGAGATTCTGACAGACAACGGATCTCAATTTGTAGGATCCCTAGCTGACGAAGTGAACAGGCTATTGAGTGTGAAAGGCCTGAGGACCACACCAAGACACGCACAATGCAACGGGTTGGTGGAACGTTTCAATGGTACCATCAAAAGTATGCTGAAACATCTTTGTCAAGAACAACCAAAAGAATGGGACAGGTTTATTCCTGCACTTCTGTTTGCTATCAGAGAAGTACCGCAAGAATCACTACAATTCTCTCCCTTTGAGCTTCTTTATGGACGAACTGTACGAGGACCGTTACAGATTCTGAAAGAGCTCTGGACACAGGAAGAACAGACGGAAGAAACTAGGACCACATTTCAGTATGTGATCGACCTCCGGAACAGAATTGAAGAAACCTGTAAAATCGCCAGAGAAAATCTTGGAAAAGCGAGCGCTAAACACGCGAAACATTTCAACATGAAAGCAAAAGCACGAAAATTCAACGTTGGAGATAAAGTTCTCATGCTTGTTTCCGATAAAGCCAACAAACTGCAGATGCTATGGAAAGGTCCATATGTTGTCACTGACCGCATCAATGAATGTGACTACAAGATTGCAGTAGGAGACAATGAGAAAATCTACCATGCTAATGCACTGAAACTGTACGTTGAAAGAGAAAAGCAAGTGAAAACTCATATCGTCGCCGTTGTGATGATCGACGAACATGAACAGAAAGGTACTACTGAGACAAAAGATAGCATACCCGTGATTCAGATGGAAAATGCCAAAGGACCGACAGATAATCATTCATTGGACAAACCGACGGAAAAGCAAGACACAATGAGCAATTTCATTGATGACGTCATGGTAGCAACTGAGACGTGGGAGGAGCACGTGCAAGTCCTCAAAGCAACGTTGGATAGATTACATGAGTGCAATCTGACAGCAAAACCTTCCAAATGTTATTTTGGATTTGAGAGCCTGTCATTTCTAGGACACATAGTTGGTCAAGGTACAATTCAACCAGAAGAGGACAAGGTTGAAAAGATCAGAAACGCGCAACCACCGAAGACGAAGAAAGACTTGCGCGCTTTCTTGGGTCTAGCAGGATATTATCGGAAGTTCGTGCCGAACTTCGCTACGCTCGCACTGCCGCTGACTGAAAAGACGAAGAAAGGGCATCCTGAACGAGTTCAGTGGGACGACAAATGCGAAGAAGCATTCACGTCACTCAAGCGAGAGTTGTGCAAGAAGCCAGTCATCTGTCTCCCTGATCCAGAGAAACAGTACGTCCTGAGGACGGACGCATCAGACAGAGGCATTGGCGCTATCCTGATGCAAGACCATGGTGATGGTTTACAACCAATCGCGTACGCCAGCAAGAAGCTGAGTGAAACTGAAGGCCGGTATGCCACGATCGAGAAGGAGTGCATGGCAATAGTATGGGGAATACGGAAGTTTGAACAATACCTGTTTGGAACAAAGTTTGTTATTGAAACAGATCACCAGCCTCTACAATATCTGCAAAAAGCAAGGACAGAAAACGGACGGCTGATGAGATGGGCCATACAACTCCAACAGTACAACTTCTCTGTACGTGTCATTCCAGGCAAAGACAATATCGGGGCAGATTATCTCAGCCGCTCGATGTAAGTGTAAGGAAAAACTGCATTCTTGATTTTTCACTTAAGCGGGGGGATATTGTCGCGATACAAGCGCTTACTCTACGCATCCTCGATAATCTGCTATAAGTCCAGACAATGTGTTATAGACAGTACGTCATAGACAGTGACGATAATAATATTGTTTTCGGAATGACGCAGTATGCGACATTGTTTTTATTTAGTGTAGTTCAATTTTAGATTATTGTTACCATAGACAATTTGTGTACTATCCTTTCGATTGGCTGGATGTGGGAAATATCGTTAAGAAAAACCATTCGAGCGACCATCTTGGAGGGCAAGGAACGTATGTTTACGCCAGACCACTATTTCGGATTACTGAGGTCATAAAGTTGGTTCGAAAAGCTCGTCTCACCCTAAACAACACGTGTCGTAGACACCACAAACGAATCCTGAGCTGGTAAGTTACGATTCGATGTGTGAAGCTGGGGAATGGGTAGTCTTGTGCTTGTGTCCATTGCGCCATGCGAATCATTCATCGTCCTTCATCAAGGTGATTCGTTATTATTCTTCAATGTATGCAAATTGTATGATAATAGTTATTTTAACATGTTGTTCTCATTTCATATAAATTCTTCAGCGCGTGAAGTTTATATGGTGATAGTTAATTTAACATGTTTAGCTTAGTTTATAAAGAATGTTGGTGCATTCTTAAACATTGGAACAGTGTGGATGAACAGCGAGGAAAGAACATTATTATGTTTTGAGAATAAGATACAATAACCCGTGAATATGCAGGGTTCTTATTCAGACAACGTCAACGGCGTTCCTCGCTGGTCATTCAACAGGATACAGATTGTGTATTTAGTCCCTGTTAATTTGTCTGTGCGCAGGGAAAGGATTTTTGTTTTTTGCTTCCTTCTTCATAATATTTTCGACTGTCGGATTCCTGATATGATCGTTTAACCTACTTCCACCCTCAACGCTTATTCTTCTGATGACATGGAGCTCGTCATATCCCTGACGTCCATGTGAAGCCAGCTGGACGATAATCCTTTTGGTCAAACGTGAGGACAGAATTAAGTTAAACAAAAGAGACAATTCTTCTTCTCCATCAGGGAATCCACGTCAGATAAGTGACAATTTTAATCAACAGTGAAATTCTTTAGAACCATGATTTCACGGGTTTTTTGTATCACATCATATGAAATAAATATCATCAACCATCAACCAGTGGTATTCTTTTTTAGTTGTAAAAAAGCAAACAGGACGAATGAATAGCCAGTAATTTCTTTTATTCTTTATTTTCTATTTCCCAACATTATTTTCTTGTTTCTTATCGATTTTAGGCATAGTAAAAAGAGGAAATTGATTCTATTCATATAAAATTCTTTTAATATATTCATTCACCCTTTAACATCAATATATATATTAATATAAAATATATATATAACGCGACATTGCCCTATGGGTTAAGTCAATGCTATGACAATTTCTGTTGTTATACAGGCAATGAGTTCTCTTTCAGAAAGTTAGCTCCCTTGCCATGTCGGCTGTCAACCAGCCACATTGTGGGTACTTTTTTTTTACAGCAAGATATTTTTGTTTGTTTTTTCCCCCGGAGGACTTCATTCAGATGTATCCCTTTGCTATGGAAAATCAGACATTTGATTGTCAGCAAGCCCAGCTGATACATTGATCAGCTGAGAATACAGTCAATTGGCCATCTGTATCTATGGCACACATCCACAAACGCAAACCACTGGCACCAGAGAAGTGGAGATAGATCTTTCCTATCATTACAAACCATGGATAGCAGAGAATTGGAGATAGATCTTTCCTATCATTACAAACCATTGACAACAAAGAAGTGGAGATAGATCTTTCCTATCATTACAAACCATTGACAACAAAGAAGTGGAGATAGATCTTTCCTATCATTACAAACCATGGACAGCACAGAAGTGAAGATACATCTTTCCTATCATTACAAACGTGACCCTCCACCACGGGATGAGTCGTATTGCGCCTCAGTCCATTCCGAGCAATCACTGAAAATAGGTGCAGGGGGTGTGGGTTGTCGGTTTGGAGATTTTAGTTGTTGCTGATTCTTTAATCATTTATCTACATGTTTCCGTTGGAATTTTGCTAAAATTCACTTCTCAAAGTATTTATAAATGTGTTTTAAAAGCACCACCTATCCCGATTTGGTGAGAAAATCTTGCCAAACCACTTCTTTTGAACAACCTGTCCTCCCTATGCTTTTCGAGCGACCCGATGTACTATGCACCGATTGAAAGGTCTTTGTCTCAGCTTTTAAACTATGTAGAATACGATTGGTTGATTCGAAATAGAAAGCTAAAACGATAGGCTAAAAATAATAGTTCTCCGGGAATGCCCCTGTAAACAAATCGTCACCATGTAGGGGAAGCTCGCTCCACGATTGGCTAATATCTGCGCGTGACGTCAACCCACCAACCAGCAGGAAGGTAATTAAAATTTTGCAACATGGCTGCTCGTGGCGTCTCCGAAGCTTTCGTCGCAAAAGCGTTGAATTCGGCTAGAGATGCAAATATTACGGACCAAAAAGATTCAGAAGAATTAGAAAGTTCTGATAAGAGAGTATTTTACATCTCTAGAATTGGAAGATACCGGTGATTTAAGCGAGGAAGAGGAGAAAAGTGATGATGAAGTGAGTGGTGGTGTCGAAAGTGATTGTGATGGTGTAGGCCTAGAACACGAAGAGGAAACTAGTGACACAGAAAGCGAAATGCATCATTTAATTTTATTTTAATTGTTTGGGGTATCAGAAACTTAAAGCTTTATCTGCTTGGAAAAGAACTAAAATTGTATGTCTTTTGGTAAACATTAATTTAGGATAATTTCATGGTGGCTTGTGATTAAAATCACCCACCCCCCACCCCCTGTACCCCGCCTCCTGAAAAAAATTAAACAATTTTTAGACCACATACGTTTTTTATTGTATGCTGCTATTTCATACAAATTGTTGACATTTGCTCATTTGTAATGATTTTAATATTGTTATGAATAAATTTATTATAGTAGTAGCAATCGGCCTGCATAAAAATGTTAACTAAGTAAAACATGCATTTCAACATGTATTTTAAAAAAGTGTACAAATAAAAGTACTTCATACTTTGAAATGAAAATGTGTGTGTGTGTGTGTGTGTGTGTGTTGTTAATGTTGTGCTAGATTACAGTGCCAAATTTCATTAAGATCCATGCATGGTTGCTAAGGACATTACTGTCGTAAAGTTTGTAAACACAAATTTCGAGATTTCTCAGAATCGCGTTTTTGAGGGGGGGGGGGGGGGGGGGGGGGGGGGCAAAGTAAAAATCATGTAGCTCCGAGACTATTCGTCAGATTTTCAAACGGTTTGTTCCATTGAAATTGGCATTCAAAATACTTTACGATAGCACAAATAACTCAAGATGACCCAGAGGGACAATAAGACTCAAACCGTGGTGGAGGGTCATAACCATTGACAACAGAGAAGTGGAGATAGATCTTTCCTATCATTACAAACCATGGACAGCAGAGAAGTGGAGATAGATCTTTCCTATCATTACAAACCATGGACAGCAGAGAAGTGGAGATAGATCTTTCCTATCATTACAAACCATGGACAACAGAGAAGTGGAGACAGATCTTTCCTATCATTACAAACCATGGACAGCAGAGAGGTGGAGATAGACCTTTCCTATCATTACAAACCATGGACAGCAGAGAAGTGGAGATAGATCTTTCCTATTATTACAAACCATAGACAACAGAGAAGTGGAGCTAGAACTTTCGTATCATTACCCCATTCCATGGAAGACAGCAAATGATAAGGATTATATCCATGGTGCTGTCAATAAGCCCCAGTCTCCTCTCTTTAGGCGAGATACCTGTATCATTTGTGTCCTACACACTCCTTTGGTCTCCCATGGCTAAAGTCTAAACAGAGGCACAATAAGACTCAAACCGTGGTGGAGGGTCATAACCATTGACAACAGAGAAATGGAGATAGATCTTTCCTATCATTACAAACCATTGACAGCAGAGAAGTGGAGATAAATCTTTCCTATCATTACAAACCATTGACAGCAGAGAAGTGGAGATAGATCTTTTTTATTATTACAAACCATGGACAACAGAGAAGTGGAGATAGATCTTTCCTATCATTACAAACCATGGACAACAGAGAAGTGGAGATAGATCTTTCCTATCATTACAAACCATGGACAGTAGAGAAGATGAGATAGATCTTTCCTATCATTACAAACCATGGACAACATAGACGTGGAGATACATCTTTCCTATCATTACAAACCATGGACAACAGAGAAGTGGAGATAGATCTTTCCTATCATTACAAACCATTGACAACAGAGAAGTGGAGATAGATCTTTCCTATCATTACAAACCATGGACAGCAGAGAAGTGGAGATAGATCTTTCCTATCATTACAAACCATGGACAGCAGAGAAGTGGAGATAGATCTTTCCTATCATTACAAACCATGGACAACAGAGAAGTGGAGATAGATCTTTCCTATCATTACAAACCATGGACAGCAGAGAAGTGGAGATAGACCTTTCCTATCATTACAAACCATGGACAGCAGAGAAGTGGAGATAGATCTTTCCTATCATTACAAACCATAGACAACAGAGAAGTGGAGCTAGAACTTTCGTATCATTACCCCATTCCATGGAAGACAGCAAATGATAAGGATTATATCCATGGTGCTGTCAATAAGCCCCAGTCTCCTCTCTTTAGGCGAGATACCTGTATCATTTGTGTCCTACACACTCCTTTGGTCTCCCATGGCTAAAGTCTAAACGCACTGGGATGTAAAGAGATTTTAAAGTAAAAAGATTCAGTCAAGGCAAATGTATACTCACAAGATAAAAACAGGATCTGTTTTTTAGATGACCGAGAGGTTCTTGGCTCAAAGATAAACGCAGTACCACACTATGCGACACGGGTTGTCTCTCTGTAATCTCGGATTGCACTCTTCTGCATTTAAAAACCACGAAAGGTTGTGCTGACAGCGGAAGATGGGTTGTGACTGTGCATAAACTTTCGAAGTGAGCTTCTTTATACCTAGGGAATGTGGTCAACAACTTCTCCTGATATCTCCGGTATGCTATGGCGTCATCATGGCGTCACTTATTTGACACAAGTACTGGTGAAAACTTATTTCTGTCATTTTGGCGATTCTTCTCGTCATGCTTAATCAGTCTTGTTCATTTGTTCTGACAGTCGCAGTCAATAGTGTGACGCGATGATAGAGTTGTCGGTGCTCCTGCTATACACGGCCAGTGACAAGACCGATGTATGATGGATGGTTACCAAACTATCGTGGTCCCACCGCCCTAGCTCAGTGGTAGAACTTTCCCCTGGCACACTGGTGACCCAGGTTCGAATCCCGTGGTGGGCCAATTTAAAGTGGTCATTTTTTTCATTTTCAAGTCAAGTCAAAGCGCTTTATTCCATAAAATACCTTGGGGCACGTGGATAAAACAGAATAATAATGGAACGCCTACAATACACCACAAAACACGTATGTACAAATATGACCAAAAATTAATTACTCACACTCGCACATGATGAACATTCGGAATATATACATTAATTATTATTATGCAACACAAGCATATTAAATACAAATTATGTCCACAAAACCTTATCATAAATCTCATGCACTCTCTCGCAAGTTTGTTTGGGTACAAATTGGTATTGAATGAATGGGAGTACTATATTCGTCCATATTTATAAAGTGTAATTATTGATTGAAATTAATTAATATTCTTACAATCATTGTGGTGTCGATTAGCGCAGTGGTTGGGGCACTCGCTACTGTGTCGCAAGTCAAGCATCGTCCAGTGCGGTTAGCACTTGGATGGGTGACCGCAAAACGTGAAGCGACAAATAACAACGCCCCCAGTTGACTCAACTGTGACTGAGTAACTACTCTCTTAAGGGTGGGGAAGGTAAAGCAGCGAGGGAGAGAGATGGGCATCACCCTCATTACGCTGACCCAAGATAAGTGTGATCTCCAACATCACGCTCCCCTACGGCCACATGCAATGGGACTACCTTTACCTTTTGTCATGTACAGATCCTACTAGTACATGTAATGGAAAGAAGATCGGTCAGTCAGCTTAATAGGTTCAAGGGAAGTAACCTTTGATTAATGACGTTGAGTTGAGTAGTTGAGAACAAGAGTTGCATCTCTTGGAGTAAAGAAGAACATACGGGGACTGGAATAAAAGATGGCTTCACTCTAACACAACAACCCACTGTCTTTCTTTTAATAAAGTGTTTGCCTGATAAACAAACATTCAAAAAGAACCACACACCTTTACCTTTTTTTTTTTTTTACAATCATTATTTTTACAACTCACATTACCTTCGATTCTATTACGTTCTGAAGCATTGCATTATTATTTTCATGAACCTTGGCAGTTTCAGCAGCATAGTCTTATTCTTTGTTGAAAATAAATGGTAAATTATAATAGTATTGGGTCGCACATAAAAAAAAAACCTTTTAAGCAACTCTCTTCGATCATCATGAAAACGTGGACATATAAAAATTTAAAAAAAAAATCATCTCCTAGCTCATTGAGAGTATATTATTACAGATTCTATCACATCTCTGGATTCCAAAAAAAACCCGTCCCTTTTGTTCTGGAAGCTTGTGATTTAAGGTTAAAAATTGTATTATAACAGCACATAGATTGAAGGGCAAAACTGTTAAATATTCTTCAAATTCAAACTTTTCTTTAAACATTCTATAATTATAATATAAATCATGTGTGTGAGTTTTTGAGTGTCAGTTTTGTACATGTTGATCTTGCAGCTTTTCTTTAGCTTTATCTCTTCTTTAAACCATTCAGCAGAAATATTCGATCCTTGAGGCTGATCATACCCAACATTTCCCAACCCTAGTTTGTTTGTTTTTTTCCAGAGAATTCCGGACACAGTCTAAATAATCAGATTTGTACAAGTTCATTTCGTACATCTTCAGCAAAAAACTTATAAACCGCACACGATAATTTAGTACTATTTTTTTTCAAAAGCAAGCTTATACCAACACTTTAACATACGGCTTTCCATTTAAGCAGTATGATAGCTTTGGTAGTTCAGTGTTATTTAGATCCCTGTCCTTTGTTCCCTGGGATGGTTATCCCCGCCTGCCATATCGCCAATGGTGGCTGTAGACGTCAAACATCAATGTTCAACTACCGTATGGATTTAGTCGAGTCAAGTCATGCCTTGCGTACCGTATTGTGGTAGATTTCTCACGTTTGTGACACGAGCCACTTGTAGCCCTGCAATTCATCACTGTGTCGTTAATAGGTCACCAGTCACGTTCACCATATCTGTCCTAGGTACTCACTACCTACACTACAACTCGTTCTTTGCGCTCATCAGATGAAAAACTTTTGAAAACGCCCAAGCGTCGGCTAAAAACAATTGGCGAGCGGTTTTTTAGTTTTCAAGCACCCAAGGTTTGGAACGCGCTGCCTGCCGGTTTAAGAAATTGTACAGACCTTGTTTCTTTCAAGAGCTGCTTAAAAACGCACTTGTTCCGCAAGGCGTTTTCTGTGTAAATAGTAAGAACAGTAATAATACTTTCTGAATGATGCTGTACATGATGGAGTGCGAATGTTGTGATGATGCGTACGGACGATGTGTGTAAGCGCATTGAGTTGTTATTCTAATGAAAAATGCGTTGTATAAATGCAATTTATTATTATTATTATTATTATTATTATTATTATTATTATTATTATTATTATTATTATTATTATTATTATTATTATTGTGAATATGTCCCTTACTAAACCACAAAGATTAAAATCTCCAGTATCAATACACTAACTATCGCTGACGTGTATGACAACGCGAGATGTGTTTTACCCCTTCCTCCTACTGTGGGAACTTCTGTTTACGGCCACTTGAACACCAACTGCCCCACTGCGGCGACCGGACTGACAACACGTACTATTCATGTCGTTATCTCAACACTTTCAAAGGAGTTACCTCCCTTTTGAGGCCCGGTTGGAGTGTCCACTGGCCAAAGCGGCAAATAATTTTGAGCACAGGAGCCCGTATCTGGATACGATAACGTCTCTGTAGATCGCAACCATCTCTCTGCTTATTACAAAAACAAAGCATTTTAAGTAAGGCTGATCTTTATAGTGCCGTGTCACATTCATTATCCAGTCTCTATGAAGAAACTACTCAGCTCAATTGATCCAGCAAGCATTTGTGCAAACATCCCAAATCGTAAATACGCGCAGTCTATTTTCAGACCCATTAATTTTTTTGAAATCACTTGACGGAAATAATCTTAGCCTTTTTCACAATACAGGTCACTCACCAAGCCTTTACTTTTGTGTCCGAAAAAGATACGCACACGTGCTTGTGGAAGTGCACAAGAGAAACAAGAGACAACTATGTTGGCAATACAGGCGCTTGTATCAGGACACGCGAGCGCCTATGCCTGGCAAGTAACCCCTGTCAAGAAGAACATTGACATTTAGGATGATATTGCTATTGCTAAATTTATAGTTGCATTAAATTGGCGATGATAAAGGAAACTGAAACCTAATTTACTAGGTCCGGTTTCACAGTAGTAGGCTGAATACGTTAAAACAAAAGTAGGCTGTCCAAAGGTGCAGTAGGCTTATTTTATCCTTCATTTTCGCCCATTCAGCAACAGCGATAGCACGTTTCCTAAAGTTCTAAAATGACAATGCAAAAGTGAAAATAGGGTGTAGTTGAATAAAGGTAGGTAGTCCCATAGCCTTGTGGCCGTAGGGGAGCGTGATGTTGGAGATCACACTTATCTTGGGCCAGCGTACTGAGGGTGATGCCCAACTCTCTCCCTCGCTGCTTTACCTTCCCCACCCTCAAGAGAGTAGGTACTCAATCACAGTTGAGTCAACTGGGGGCGTTGTTGTTTGTCGCTTCACACCTTAGCGGTCACCCATCCAAGTGCTAACCGCACCGGACGGTGCTTCACTTTCGACACAGTAGCGAGTGCTCCAACCACTGCACTATCCGACACCCCTACAGCAGTAGTTGAATAACTCGCGATATACGATTTTACCATGAATATGTTGGTAGATGTTATTACTTCATAAAGTATTTTTTTTTATCAATTTTTTTATAGCGCTTTACCAACTCAAGAGCCGCTCAAAGCGCTGGCCGATAAAGGATCTAACTTAAACCGCCCAAGACGCCTACCCGCAGCCTTTGGGCGCATGGTCTGACGCCCGGACAACTGAGCACAATCCTGGCCAGCCAGGGATGGGGGAGAAGGACCAAGCGCATGCTGGGTGTGTTCTTGTTATCGGCACTCACCCGTCTAGGGCATGAGTGTCAGGATCTTTAAAGTCCGTTATGATGGAATGTATGCAGACACACAGACTAGACCTCGGTTTATACTCTCATTCCAAGGAGTAGGAAACGGGAGTAAAGTGTCTTTCCCAGGGACACAACACAATGGCACGGCCAGGGCTCGAACCAGGGACCTTCAGATCCGCAAGCTAAAGCACTACCCTTAGGCCACCCTGCCTCTACGTACATGTATCTACTCACTCCACCTCTCTCTCACGTACTCCTCTCCCACCCTCCATGCAGCGTCTGTTTTGGTTTCCTTGTTTGTTTATTAGTTAACTGCATTTTGTTCCCCCCCCTCTCCCCTCTCATCTCTCTCTCCACCCTCCTCCACGAATGATTTGTGTTTTCTTTTATTATTTTGTTTTACCACAGGTAAAGGTAAAGGTAAAGGTGGTCCCATAGCCTTGTGGCCGTAGGGGAGCGTGATGTTGGAGATCACACTTATCTTGGGTCAGCGTAATGAGGGTGATGCCCATCTCTCTCCCTCGCTGCTTTACCGTCCCCACCCTTAAGAGAGTAGGTACTCAGTCACAGTTGTGTGGACTGGGGGCGTTGTTATTTGTCGCTTCACGGTTTGCGGTCACCCATCCAAATGCTAACCGCACTGGACAGTGCTTAACTTGCGACACAGTAGCGAGTGCTCCAACCACTGCGCTATCCGACACCCCTATATTACCACAGACCGCAGCTATTATTCTATTCTGTAAATGTTACCATTGGATGCATTTATTGGTTTCTTGTTATGCCTTAAGTCCATTCTTTTATTTCTTTATTATTATTTGCTCTCCGATTATGTTGTACTTCATTGATTTGTATGCTTTATTCGTTTGAAGTCGTTTGGAATAATTATTACTGTATTATTCTGTTAAATTGTTCCAGTTCGTTAGGGACATTCAAGGGTTGTAATTTGTCATAAGGGTAGCTCTCATTTAAGTTTTGCGTGTGTATGTCCTTTATGTCTTCCATTATTCTGTTTGGTTGTCTCGTCAATAGTATTTTGTTTAAACCTATAAAATCTACGACAACGTCGTTCGACGAGCTATCGTCCAGTATTGGTGGAAGAGAGAGAATTTTGTAGGCAACTTCAACACAGGTCTTTACCTTGCTTAGACAACGGACGTCAAGCAACACTTCATCTAACAGACACGTCAGTCGTAACCGTTGTTGCAACTGACGTTTGTTCTCAGTTCGGACCTAGAAATGTATATTGTTTTCCTTGTATGTCTTAATGTCCAGTTCTTCCCAGTTGAGACCAGTTGGAACTGGTTTGGTGCTGTCTTTTTACATTGAAATCGAAATGTTCTGGCATTTAATGTAGGTGACTGTTCACTCTTGGGAGACATTGTCTACCTTCCATTTGTTGGTTAGTCTAGCCTTAGGTGGTTCTTGCTGTGCAGAATCCTTTGGTTTGGTCATTGGGTTATGCAGGACAAGGCGACACGACATATGTTCTCCCCGCCTGACCATTTGTCTTCTGCTTTTGGTGGGGAGCAGGACTGATTGTAGGAAAAAAAGTCACAGGAAAAAAAGTCACGGAAAAAAAAGTTAATAAGTCACAGGAAAAAAGTCACAATCGGTCAAATCCAGTTCAAGTCAACAACTATTTATTTACTTTGTATTGCTTAAGAAGGATTTTTGTTAAAAGTATGTTTAAAATTATTACTGTAATATTAAATAAGGCATTTAAATCACAACCATTTAACACAGTTTACAAGATTTAAATAAAAGTCAGTTTTTGCTTTCTTTTTAAGACATGGACACTAAATTAATAGTTAAATATGTATATGATATTCATACTACGACAAACAATAGGATTCTCAACAGGTGAAAGTAAAAAATCAATGTTTTTCTTTATAAAAAATGGAAATTTAATCAAAGTAACAACAAAATGAATCATCTTAGTATTTTTACATAGTACATAGTTGCGTCGTTCAGGTGCTTGTAAATAATCACATTATGAGAGCTCTGAGAGAGAGAGGGAGGGAGAGAGAGAGAGAGAGAGAGAGAGAGAGAGAGAAAAGAGAGAGAGAGAGAGAGAGAGGAGAGAGAGAGAGAGAGAGAGAGAGAGAGAGAGAGAGAGAGAGAGAGAGAGAGAGAGAGAGAGAGAGACAGAATGTAGCTAGTACTGTTAATTTCACTCTGCGAGAAGTTGGAACACTTCTGGGTGTTCAACAAGGACCATCTTCCTCAACGAGGGCCAATAAAGGCTTGTTGTTTCTACTGAACAATGTTCTTTGCCAGGCCCCTACATGGACTCTGTTTTATGGCGCCGCTGATTTGAGGCTCCGCTCAGAAAATAAATGGAAGCAAAAATAGATTGAACATCTTTTATTAACCAGCGCCTGTGCTAAAGATCTAGCCGGCCTCCTGGTAAATTCATCAATCTGAGCGAAAACGTGGGACGTGGTCATCGCGTCACCTTTGTCATTGCTTTGACACCCATCTGTCACATATGACGACAAATCACAACATGACGTGAAGCATTCACCACAACAGCGAAACTTCCCTATGCCCGTCATGATCGTCAGTTATTTATATAACACGATTCCTTCTTCTTCTTCTTCTTCTTCTTCTTCTTCTTCTTCTTCTTCTTCTTCTTCTTCTTCTTCTTCTTCTTCTCCTCCTTCTTGATGTTGTTGTTTTTGTTATTCATCATCATCATCATCATCATCATCATCATCATCATCATCATCATCATCATCATCATCATCATCATCATCATCCTACTTTTCCTTTCTTCTTCTTCTTCTTCTTCTTCTTCTTCTTCTTCTTCTTCTTCTTCTTCTTCTTCTTCTTATTATTATTATTTTCCTCCTCTGTTACACCACCCGATACACATTGGTCGAACGCTACCAGAAGCATGCGTTATTAGTCGCCTCAACAGGCGATAAAGCATGCTCCCATGCTTCAGAGCACTGCTTTCTATACGCTTCAAGCTCTATAGTCACGGAAAAAGCGCAATTTCACTGCAGTGAACTCATGAAAATAGAAAAAATGTAAGTTTCGTCTCCTCTAGGGGACGAATTAGGTCAAACTGTATTAGTTTCTAGGTCAACTGTCTTTTACGAACCGTTTGACAATGTTTTTGAACCGTTTGTTGACGCCGGATAGTGTCCTCACTTAGTTTCATGCAATTTAAGAATCCAACAAGGCAATTGGGTTTTTGAGACAGAAAGAGCGGAATGTTGTAGAGCAACATTCTGTATATATTTACAGTGAAATTGCGCTTTTTCCGTCACTATATAGCGCTTGAAGCGTGTAGGAAGCAGTGCTATGAAGCATGAGAGCATGCTTTATCGCCTGTTGAGGCGACTAGTAAAACATGCTTCTGACAGCCTTCGACCAATGTGTACCGGGTGGTTACACGACTATTTGTTGATTCAGCCTTGATGCTTGAATCTTGATGAGTACAACTCGAATTCGTTTATCCACGCAGCCTGTTCACTCAGCAACAAGGCAGGAGTCGTCGTATAAAATTTTTGAACTTTATTCAGCAAAAATCAACAATTGCATACAAGATCGCTTTCCGAAAATCACTGCAAAGATCATAATAAAAAATAATCAAAAATCTCCCTTACAAGCAGACAGTGCGTTACTTATAATATAGCCTCCCTGTGATCGAGAACAAGTTAGGACATTCCAGCGTGAAACAAAAACACCCAATCACAATAACATTCGTCACAAGAACTATGCAATGTCTTACGTCATATAACCTTATTTAGGTTAGAAGGATCACTTAACCATTACCAGATCCATCTGGAAGCTTCGATCGATAATAAACAAGTAATTCCAGAAAATTCTCAACAATATTTACCGACGAAAACTATGAAGACCACACAAAGCCTCTCCCAGCAACTACCCACAATCAAATCAACGGTAAATACACTCTGTTATTGCATGCTTTGCCAAAAAAAAAAAAAAAATAAAAATCGGATCTATCGTGTGCGTCTTAATTGTAACATCCTCTTACTTCTCCTTCTCCTTCTTGCTCTTGTTGTTGTTGTTGTTGTTGTTGTTGTTGTTGTTGTTGTTGTTGTTGTTCTTCTTCTTCTTCTTCTTCTTCTTCTTCTTCTTCTTCTTCTTCTTCTTCTTCTTCTTCTCTTCCTCCTCTTCCTTTTCCTGCTTCTTCGTCTTTTTCTCCCCCTCAAAGGAGAAGATCGTCTTGTTCTTCTTCTTGTTCTTGTTCTTCTTCTTCTATTAACAATATTGCCATTCTCTCAGACTCAAAATCTTCTCTTCAAGCATTAGAGAAGGAAGAGGGGGGGGGGGGGGGGGGAGAAGCGGTAGAAACAGAGCATGCTTGATTAAGGAATGCCAGCTTCTTGTTCATCAGCTAATCACTAGGGGGACGGGTGTTACGTTGATCTGGATTCCTAGCCACGTGGGTATTTGGGGCAACGAAGCAGTCGATGCAGCAGCAAAAGGGGCCTGCAGCCTGGCCGAAGTTTCTGTCCACATTGGCCACTCAGTCAGCGAGCTCTGCGAACGGCTCAGGGCTGCTGCAAGAGATATGTTTAAAACATTGCAATAACCAAAGGCTGGTTTGATGGCAATTGATATCCTGGAGGTGTTCATCCTAACCTGCCCTATAACCTTTTGCCACTATTTTATCGTCTACGCACAGAGTCCCTGTGGTTTAGCTATATCAAACAACACTGTCACTGCTCTCACGTATTAGACTTCCAGCATTTATTTTCTTGCGCTAATATAATTCCAATGTTTATAAAATTGCAACAATACGGCGTTACCCCACCCCCTGCTGTGTAAGCATCCAGAATTTGGATGGCAGGTAAATGAAACATTTATTAAAGAATGAGCTCAGTTAGCGATTGCGGCACTAATTTAATTATCATCTAGGACAATAGCTGGGTTCCCAAACTTTGCAGTCAACCCTCTCCTGTTTGTACCTTCCCGCTGCCTGGAAATGAAGTTGCTCGCGACTTTGTGACTTTCGTATGAGGGATTATGTGGGTAGGATAGCCCATGTATGCGCGTCTGCGTGTGCGTCAATGTGTGTGTGTAGATGTTAAAGGTATCGATGTGTGTAATTGTGATTTGTGCTTACTGAGACATGATCTTGATATATGTTTCTAATTTTAAATATTATGTTTGTGTTTTTTGTTCTCTAAATTGTAAGCGGGAATGGACAACATACCCGCAAAACTGCTTCAAGCAGTAGGAGAAGCGATGATCGACGCACTCACCATTATCTGTAACAAGATCTGGCAGAGTGGGGAGTGGCCTACACCATGGACCCAGTCGCATGTCATCACTCTTCCCAAAAAAAGGTAACCTTCAGGAATGTGAAAATTACCGCACCATCAGCCTCATCAGCCATCCTAGGAAGATCCTCCTGAAAATAATACTCAACAGGTTGAAACCCCAAGCTTAACAAATCATAGCTGAAGAACAAGCAGGATTCAGGGCAGGGCGAAGTACCATTGAACAGATTTTCAACCTCAGAATAATCTGCGAGAAATACCTACAGCACCAACAACATCTATATCATGTGTTCGTATGCTTCAGAAACGCGTTTGACCGAGTCTGGCATGCAGCTCTGTGGGCAACAATGACAGTGTACAACATCAGCTCTAAAATTATTGAAGTCATCAAAAGACTGTATGACAAGACTACCAGTGCAGTCCTCCACAACAGCGCCATCGGAAACTGGTTCAGAACAACAATCGGTGTGTGTCAGGGATGCCTACTCTCTCCAACACTCTTCAACATCTTCCTAGAGCGCATCATGTCAGATGCCCTTGCAGACCACGAAGGCACAGTCAGCATAGGGGGAAGGGCAATCTCAAACCTCCGTTTTGAGGATGACATTGATGGATTGGCTGGAGAGGAACAAGAACTTGAATAGCTGGTACAGAGGTTTGACACCACCTCCAGAGCCTATGGAATAGAAATAAGTGCAGAGAAGACCAAAATGATGACCAACAACACCAATGGCATCAACACGGACATCAAAGTCCAAGGCCAATCCATCACCACAGTGCATAGCTTCAAATATTTAGGAGCCATTGTATCAGACAATGGGTCCCGACAGGAAGTCATCTCCAGGATCACACAAACATCTGCTGCCCTGGCGAGGATGAAGCCCATATGGAAAGACACGACCATCAGTCTACATTCCAAGGTAAGGCTGCTGCGCTCCCTTGTCATCTCCATCTTCCTACATGGAGATGAGGTGCTACAGAAGACTTCTGGGCAGTTCTTATACCCAGCACATCACCAACGACGAAGTCCGACAGATCATCACATAAGCCATTGGACAACACGATGACCTGCTCACAGTGGTGAAGAAACGTAAATTCCGATGGTATGGCCACGTCACCAGATCATCGGGTCTCGCAAAGACCATCCTTCAAGGCATGGTGCAAGGAGGTAAAAGAAGAGGGAGACCGAAAAAATGTGGGAGGACAACATGCGAGAATGGACTGGTTTGACACTTAGCGAAACAATCAGGGTTGCTGAGGATAGGGAAAGATGGAGTACGCTGGTTAAACGATCATCTGTGGTGCCCCTACGACTTCCGAGTTATGGGATAGGATAGGATAGGATAGGAAATTGTAATATGCCTGCCTTGTTCGTTTGTTTGGTAGTTTTACAATAGAATTTTATTTATTTATTTATTTAAAAAAAATTGTTAGCGCTTTGGCTGCATACTTAATTAACATTGGATGCTTGCTGTATGACTGTTCTTTGTGCGTTTTAACGTAAAGGAAGTAAACTAATATGTTTGTTCTTGTGAAACCTATTATACATGATTGGTGCTCGTGTGTGTGGTGTGTGCGTGCGTGCGTGTGTGTGAGGGTGTTTCTGGGGGTGCGCGCACGTTCGTTGGTGCTTTATCTTACATGCCGCAGAGAGGAGGGGGGAGTGGGACAGCCAGTGGGTGAGAGACAGTGAGAGTTGGGGAGAGAGATAGTATGTTGAACTGTACTTACACATGGACCATTCTTTTGTTTAGTGCGTCACTGTCATTATTTGCAAATTCCACAATGCATGCTCGTTTTATTTGTTTATTTATGTTGTTTGTTTGTTTGTTGTTGTTTTTTTCATAGAAAATACAATGTCTATGAGTGCTGTCATTGTAAATTTGTATATAGCTCTTTTTATATATGTAATCGCCTGTGTAAATGTAGGCCCACTGTGTACTCGATTTCACTGTTTTACGTTTGTTTCTTTATTGATATTTTATTCACACTTTTAAATCCCGTTTGTATATGTCGTCTCCAATGACCTTTGGTTTTAGCAGACGTTAATAAAATATACTAGTACTGCTACTTCTTCTTGTTCTTGTTCTTCTTGTTCTTGTTCTTCTTCTTCTTGTTCTTCTTCTTCTTCTTATCATCATCATCATCATCATCATCATCATCATCATCATCATCATCATCATCATCATCATCATCATCATCATCCTACTTCTCCTCCTCCTCCTTCTGCTTCTTCTTCTTCCTTTTGTTCTCACACGCTAGCCAAGTTTCAGGTTCAGCAACGTCGTTAAGGGTTAGTTAATGGATGGGTGGCCATGCTTGGAAGCAACCACCAAGCGACAACAACAAACCTGAAACAAGCGCACCGCACACTCCAGTCCACCCAGCTGTGAACGGGTACCTGGTTCTGTTTAGAACCGGGGAAAGGTAAACAGCGAGGGAGAGGAGATTGACACCGCCCTCATTGAGCTGGTCTACAAAAAAGGGTTCTTAACGTTTTACTCCCCAACGACCGAAACGTTTCGGGGACACCTCTTATCGGAGTTGGTTAGCGAGCTCTCTTCCTACGGTCGAATGTCGCGGATTCCAACCCCTTTTGGGGCGAATTTTTGTGACTTATCCATCAGTGTCATCCGCAAAACGGAGGGTGGAGGTTGCTCTACCCCCTATGCTGACTGTGCCTTCGTGATCTGCAAGGGCATCTGACATGATGCGCTCTATGAAGATGTTGAAGAGTGTTGGAGAGAGCAGGCATCCTTGACGCACGTCGATTGTTTGTTCTGAACCAGTTCCCGATGGCGCTGTTTTGGAGGACTGCACTAATTTGACGACCCACTAGTGCCAAAACCGAGAGTTACCAATATCACGTCTTTTTTCATGGCAAATTGGGGGTTTGATCGAAATGTAGTCATCAGAAAGCGGTTTTCTTTTTAACTGAAAGAGCGCAAAATTCATCTAAAATTGTAAGATCAACAAATGGCTCTTTTGGTCAAGACGTTGACCTATTTCGTCCTTTAACCCTGACCCTTACCCTAACCCTTTTACTTCAAATTTGTCCAGAAAACAGCCTTTCCAAGGCAAAGCATTCCAAAGTACTTAAAACAGTCCCATGCACTACAATAGCACTCCAATGTACTAAAAATCACTTCCATGAACTTAGAAAAAATTGGGGCCGATTGTGGTATGGCTTCCTGCAGGCGTTGTAGGTACTTGCTCACAGTGGTGAAGAAACGGAAACTCCGATGGTATGGTAACGTCACCAGATCATTAAGCCTTGCAAAGAGCATCCTGCTAGGCGCAGTGCAAGAAGGTAGCATGTCATCATGTTGTCCAATGGCTCGTGTGATTGTGTGTCGGACTTCGTCGCTGGTGATGTGCTGGGTATAGGAAATGCCCAGAAGTCTTCTGTAGCACCTCATCTCCATGCTTTGTATTCTTCGTTGTTGATCTGTTGTGAGGGTCCATGTTTCGCAAGACTATAGGAAGATGGAGATGACAAGGGAACGCAGCAGTCTTACCTTGGAATGTAGACTGGTGGTCATGTCTTTCCAAATGGGCTTCAACCTTGCCAGGGCAGCATTTGTTTGTGTGATCCTGGAGAGGACTTCCTTTCGAGACCCATTGTCTGAAGCAATGGCTCCTAAATATTTGAAATAATAATAATAATAATAATAATAATAATAATAATAATAATAATAATAATAATAATAATAATAATAATAATAATAATAATATATCATTTATACGTGCTTTTTTCCAAATTACTAATCAGGCTCAAACTGATACAAATTGCATAACAGTCTAAGTGGTTCTCAACGCTATTTTTTTTCTAAAAACTTTAAAAGCCCAACCATTCATATTATCAAACGACAAATGTGGCAAAAGTTGAATCATTTTTATTAGCAAATGAGAAATGATGATGAAAGCCTTGAAAATTAATATTAACAAACGATGATGAAAGACCTAAACATTAATATTAACAAATGACAAAATGTGGAAAGAGCCAAAACAGTATTATTAACAAATGATGACAAACGAAAATGAAAGACCGGAACATTAATATTAATATATGACGAACGATGACGAAAGGCTTAAACATTAATTAATAAAAACAATTCATAACTGTTGTAAAAGGAAAAACCTTATTAACAAACGATACACGATAATGAAAGTCCTAAACATTAATATTAACAAATGACAACTGTGACAAAAGGCCTAAACATTAATATTAGCAAATGACAAATGCATGGAATTAGGCCTAAATATTAATATTAACAAATGACAACTGTGACAAAAGGCCTAAATATTAATATTAACAAATGACAAATGCATGGAATTAGGCCTAAAGATTAATACTAACAAATGACAAATGTATTGAATTAGGCCTAAATATTAATATTAACAAATGACAACTATGACAAAAGGCCTAAATATTAATATTAACAAATTACAAATGTATGGAATTAGGCCTAATGATTAATACAAATGACAAATGTGGTAGCAGTACAAACCTTAAATAATAACAAATTACAAAGGTGACGAAAGGTCTAAAAATTATTACTAAATGACAAAAGATTGCAAAAGACCTAAACATTAATATTAACAAATGACAAATGTGGTAGAAGTACAAACCTTAATATTAACAAATGACAAATGTGGCAAAAGCCAAAACATTATTATTAACTAATGACAAACGATGATAAAAGGCCTAACCATTACTATTAACAAACGACAAATGTGGTAAAAGCCAAAGCGTTATTATTAGTATTTAAAAATGACAAATTTAGCAAAAAAGCCTATACAGTTACATTCCCCAAGATGGCGAAAAGAATAAACATTATTATATAAACAAACGACAAATGTGGCGAAAAGGCCTGACCATTATTATCCTACCCTATCATATCCTAACCCGTAACTCGAAAATCGTTGGGGCACCAAAAATAATCGTTTAACCAGCCTACTTCATCTTTCTCTGTCCTCAACAGTTCTTATGGTTTCATTCAGTGTCAAGCCAGTCCATTTTTGAATGTTGTCTTTCCACCTCTTTTTCTGTCTCCCTCTTCTCTGCCTCCTTGCACTGTGCCTTGCAGGATGGTCTTTGCAAGTCATCGTGTTGACCACTGGCTTGTGTGATTGTCTGATGTGCAGGGTATAGGAAATGCCCAGAAGTCTTTTGTAGCACCTCATCTCCATGCTTTGTATTCTTCGTTTAGGTCTTTGAAGAACATTAATATCAACAAACAACAAATGTGGCAACAGGCTTGTGACGACATGAGTTTTTAGCACGTACTAGAGATAGCTACATACTGTGCAGAGTTGCACATCTCTAGTGATACAGTGTACATAGTCGATTCGGCAGTATCTTTTACTGCGTATGAAAGATTAGTATGTGTGGGTTTCACGTGTTTAACGCAAAAAGCATAATTAATGCATAAATGGGAAAACTGGGTTACTGAGCGCGACTCGATGTTGTCCTGTGTGCTGGTATATGATTTAGTTGGCAGAGTCAATGTGGTTGCTTTTGCAAGCAGTCTTTTTGGACAGAAGTAACTTTGTGACTGTGTGTCAGGTTAGAGTACGTTCTTCTGTAAGGGTAGATTGTTCATTGTGTTTCGATCCACCCAAGGTCTTGCGCCCTCGTTGGGACAAGAATGTCTAAAAGTCTGTAGTGGGAGGACTGTAACCGCCATTATTGGGAAATAATAAGTGTAGGGTTCAGTTCTAAGGTTGTGTGGCCCTTGTTTGGGCACCTGCCAAAGCTCAAGTACTTCGTCAGTATTGAGATGCCCTAGTGCATAGCTAAGCATTAACCAGAAACGAACTTAATACTCTCGATCTCAACAATCTAACAACAAGTGTGTACCGTACTGTGGTGTGTTGTATAGTGTTGTGTTGTGCAGTGTACGTGTATCCGTTATCAAAGGCCGAGAACTTAAAAGGTGAGTGTAAACCCTGTAATTCTTTTCCTTAGTGGCTGTGCTCCGAGTCTGCGTACGTGAGTGAATGATGGTGAATGAGGGAGCAAGGGATATATTTTGATAAATAGTAGTATGTTGATTTTTATATGATTTTCAGATGATTTTCTTGGTTGAAGATGTGTACGAATAATGTCGTTGCTGTTGTTGCCAAAGTGGGTTACAAAGGGTGGCAAAGAAGTATGCATGTTAGAGAGAGAGAGAGAGAGAGAGAGAGAGAGAGAGAGAGAGAGAGAGAGAGAGAGAGAGAGAGGTGATGAATGTGAAGGAAGTGAGACAATGGACTGTGTTGGGGAGGGGTGATGAAGGTGATGAATATGAGGGAAGCGTGTTTGTATTATAGCATGATATAGATAATTGTGAATGAAGGGAGATAATCATAATGTACTATAACGTAGAGAGGGGTGATATAAACAGGTCAAGATGGCGGACGGCGGAAGTTGTAATAATTATGTATATTATTTTATATAAACAACCACGTGTCATGAAAGAGATACATTATAGAATTAAGAGATGCATTGTGTTATTGAGATGCATGTATAAACAGGTCAAGATGGCGGATGGTGGAAGGCGTATTCTGTTATTAAGTGTTTTAAGTTTATGTGGACGAACTAGTGAGACTCTTTATTTGTCCACAGGATTGGGCTGTTATCTTCTGTTTTGTCTACTGTTACCACTACTGTTATGCTACTACCACTGGTATAATTCTACGATTCCTACGTGTCGCTGCTGTACGACTGTGCCGTGTGTACATCAGCTCTGAGACTTCTGCCTTGCCGCTGGGAGGTGTGGAAGTTGCCTGGCCTCGCCGCCACCACCGTCACGTCCTTCTTTGGTTGCTGGCGCCGCCGCTGGGTGTAGCCCTCCATCATCGCCCAGACCTGCCCGTTGCTTCGGACGAGCCTTCCATTGGGGCTACATGATCTCTACACTGCACTCACACACATACAGATTCGCACTTCACAAACCCAAAAACATATCTTCGTAATCCAGTGTAAATCACTTCCTCTATCTGTGTGATTAACTGCTTTAGTTTACTCTGAGCTCAGTTACTAGATAGTTAGGTTACGAACGGTGATTCTGAACTGTAAAGCTAGCTTATTCAATGCAATTGAATTTTAAGATTTTCTGATTGTGGATTCAGCTTGGGATCGTATATATCTAAAATTTAATTGATTGTTACTATTGTTGCATATTGTTGTGGGCATTCTGTTTGTGTATAGTTCTGGGGTTTTCAGTTTGACAAGGGAGGTAAGTGTTTAGTAAATACTGGGTTGGGGGTCTTGATAAGGGTTGAGGGTGGTTTAGTATCCCAATTATCCTGTGAGTGTGTGTGTCATTGCTGAATAAAAGAGTGTGATTGTTCATCTGGCATTTTGTGTTAGTTCTTTTTTTTTTGAGTTTCTATTCCTTCCACTCCTTGTTTGTGCTGAACGTCGCGGAACCCACTCGGGTGACGCGACAAGGCCTAAACATAAACATTAATAAATGTGGGGATGATTGTTCAACCATTGTATTCCATCTTTCTCTTTCCTCGGCAACCCTGATGGCTTCGCTCAGTGTCAAGCCAGTTCATTCTCGAATGTTGTCCTCCCATCTCTATTTCTGTCTTCCTCTTCTTCTGTCTCCTTGCACCGTGCCTTATAGGATGGTCTTTGCTAGGCGTAATGCTCTGGTGATGTGGCCACACCATCGGAGTTTCCGTTTCTTCACCACTGTGAGCATGTCATCGGGTTGTCCAATGGCTTGTGTGATGGTCTGTCGGACTTCGTTGTTGGTGATGTGCTGGGTATAGGAAATGCCCAGAAGTCTTCTGTAGCACCTTATCTCCATGCTTTGTATTCTTCGTTGTAGATCTGCTGTGAGGGTCCATGTTTCGCAAGCGTATAGGAAGATGGAGATAACAAGGGAGCGCAGCAGCCTTACCTTGGAAAGTAGATTCATGGTCCTGTCTTTCCAAATGGGCTTCAATCTTGCCAGGGCAGCAGTTGTTTGTGCAATCCTGGAGAGGACTTCCTGTCGGGATTCGTTGTCTGATACAAGGCTTCTAAATATTTGAAGCTATGCACTGTGTTGAGGGATGGGCCTTGGACTTTGATGTCCATGTTGATGCTATTGGTGTTGTTGGTCATCATTTTGGTCTTCTCTGCACTTAATTTCATTCCATAGGCTGTGGAGGTGGTGTCAAACCTCTGTACCAGTTGTTCAAGTTCTTGATCCTCCCCATCAATGTCATCCGCAAAACGGAGGTTGGAGATTGCTCTACTCCCTATGCTGGCTGTGCCTTCGTGATCTGCAAGGACATCTGACATGATGCGGACATCTGACATGATGCGCTCTAGAAAGATGTTAAAGAGTGTTTGAGAGAGTAGGCATCCTTGATGCACACCGATTGTTGTTAACCAGTTTCCGATGGCGTTGTTGTGGAGAAGTGCACTGGTAGCCTTGTAATAGAGGCTTTTGATGACTTCAATAATTTTAAGGCTGATGCTGTACTCTCATGGTTGCCCACAGAACTGCATGCCAGACTCGTTCAAACGCTTTCTTGAAGTCTACAACAATATAATATAGATGATGTTGGTGCTGTAGGTATTTCTCGCAGATTATTCTGAGGTTGAAAATTTGTTCAGTGGTACTTCGCCCTGCCTTGCTTGTTCTTCAGCTCAGCTTTGATTTATTCAGCTTGGGGTTTCAATCTATTGAGCATTATTTTCAGGAGGACATTGATGGGATGGCTGATGAGGCTGATGGTGCGATAATTTTCGCACTCCTGAAGGTTATCTTTTTTTGGGAAGAGTGTTGACAAGCGACTGGGTCCATGGTGTTGGCCACTCCCCACTCTTACAGATCTTGTTACAAATAATGGTGAGGGCGTCAATCGTCGATTCTCCTCCTGCTTGAAGCAATTCCGCAGGTATGTTGTCCACTCCCGTTGACTTCCCTTTCTTCAACGATTGCACCGCTGCCTCAACTTCTTCTTGGAGAATAGGGTGGATTCCGTCTTCCTCTCTGTTCTGGAGACACGCTGGAACTGATGGGTCTCCGTTTGGTGTGTGGTTGTAAAGGTCAGAGCAGTACACTGTCCATCTATTCAAGTTTTCTTGTTCTTCTGTAAGGCATATGCCAGACTTGCTTTAGATCGTGGATCACGCATTCACACACCCATTAAACATTAATACAATACATAGATATACATGGCTGGAAGCAGGCGAAATCAAAGCGGACAGGGGGAAGGGGAATAATAAACAAAGTGATTCCCCACACATGCACACACAAACAGGTATACACACACAAACACACACACACACAAACGAGCGTATACGCTCACATAAAAATGAAGCAATATGGAAGCAACAGTTTAGAGACAGAACAGATCAGAAGAATAATTTAGAGAAGAAATGAGGTTTGCTTTGAAGGTGCTGATAGTCTGCATACTGCGGAGAGAAAGTGGTAATGAATCCCAGGCAGTTGGTCCAAAGACAGAAAAAGATTTAGATACCAACAGAGGACAGTTTGTTGCATGGTGTCCTGAGAAAGAGTGTTTCGGATGAAGAGCTCAAGTTGCAAGAGATGATGAAAGACATAAAATTTAATATTAACAAACGACCAATATGGCAAACAGCCTAAACATTATTTTTAAAAACCACCTATGTAATAAAAACCTCAACAATAACATTAACAGACAACAAATGTTACGAAAGGCGATAATATTATTATTAAGAAATAACAAATGCAATACAATCCGAAACAATATTATTTACAAACAACAAATGTGGAAAAAGCTAAGCAGTAACATTCACAAAAAGCACAACGAGAAAAAGAACTAAAAACACAATTATATTAATAAAAGACAAAGGTGGCAAAAGCAAAAACCTTTATATTAATAAACAACAAATGTAGTAAAAGGCCTAAACAGCAACATTAACAAAAGATGGCTCATTAATATTAACAAATGACAAATTTGGCGAAAGGCCTAAACACTATATTTATTTATTTAAAATTGCGAAACCATTTATAACTATTAATATAAAAAAAATAATAAATGTGGCGAAACGCTATGACCATTAACAAATTACAAAAGATGGGAAAGGCCTAACCATTGATATTAACAAATGGCAAATGTGGAAACAGCCTAAATAATAATATCAACAAATGACAAATGTGGGGAAGTAGTCCTAAACATTAATAATAAAAATGACAAATGTTAATAAAGGTCTTAACATTTTAATTAACAAATGACAAATGTGGTGAGCTGCCTAAACATTCTATCCTATCCTATCACGTAACTCGGAAGTTGTTGGGGCACCACAGATGATCGTTTAACCAGCATACTCTGTCACAGGGCAGCCTGTGATGAAACCGGGTAGAAAGTGTGGGTGGAGAGTTAATGAGTTGGGGTAGTGACTGCGCGCTGTCGTATGTTAGGTTATGCGTGGAAAGCGTGATTTAGAACAGCAGAGCTCGGCCAGCCAGTTTTGGAATTTGTTCACTGTAGTCAGAACACGTTTTGCAGAGTAACAGAGAAGACGTGCGGTCTTGTTTCTCTGGGTATTTTGTTCTGGAAGTAAGGTTGGGACAGTTGTTAACGTAAATAATAACTGGTTCTGAAAGAAAACCTAGTGGGAAATGTTACAGTGGTGGTAGCAAGCTCGAGTAAGAGTGTGAGCAAATAACTAAGTTTTGTGTTGTGGTAAGTTAGTGTAGAGGTTTTGTCCACTAACGGGAATTACTACGCACTGGAATACCTTACTTGGAGTACTGTGTAGGCAAGCAGTGGAAAGGGCTAGGTAAAGGTACTTTTACATTCGAGCCGTGTGGGTAAGTGTGATGGTGTTATCTTTCCTTACTGTGCTAATGACCGATGGCCGGCTGTTGGGGTGTTGAACGATAGCTGTGCGTGAGGCTGGGGGAAGGATGGTTGCACTGGGGAGAGGCAGACGAAAGGAAGAGTGCGACTGAAGGAGGGAGAATGAGGGTGTAGTGTGATGAAGGTAGGATGGAAGTGGTTGCTGTTGTCGAGGTTGCGGTTGCTTGAGATGGATAATGTGTTGATGATTACATGTATTCATTTGCAGCATTGTTCATTTCATGCATTCATAATGTCATTTAGTTTTTGAATTATGGGTTTGATTACAAGTGACAGTAATAGTAGTCGAGGGAAGTGAAGTGGACAGCAGTGGCGCTTTCTCAAGATACAGGAATTAGTTAGTGTAGTAGGGGGGGAGAGTGTGAGGAGGGATGGGGACAGAATCGGGTGGACATGACATTAACAATACGACAAGCATGTTGCAGGTTCGAATGTTCGTCGTATTCATCAGTTCGTCACTGGGTAACGCGGATCAACGTTGACCAGCGTCGCGCGACAACGACGACGACATTTGGTCGTGTGGACCCAGCATCATCATCGCCACCCGTTCGTCCACGTCCGCGTTTGTGTACATCTTCATTGTTCCACAACCCCACCTTTCCTGCGGTGGTTGTGACGTCTGTGTACGGAACCTGGCCTCGACGTCACAGTGTTAGCCGACTGGAGGAGTCAGGCTGGGAGGCGTCGACGGTGGCAGGGCTGCCGCAACTACAGCGTCATCATCATCATCATCATCGTCAGCGGCAGGAGGGAGTGGCGACACCACTACGCCTGGATTCCATAGCGACAGTCCGGTGACAGCCACGAGGAGGGGCAGATACTTCACGGAGAAATCAACGGGGACGCCCTACTATCAGGTCGGCTTTTTCCTTGTTGTCCCCCTCTTGATACTCGACCCCCCCTGTGTTCGGACATTTGCAGTGCACAGTCGATATTTAGACGTGGTTGATTAGCAACCCTCGTTCATCTGACATTCCATTTCATTGTTCATCGACCCATTGATTGTTCCATCACCATTTTTCTCGTTTCATGTGTAAATGTTGTATGTGTATGAGTGTGTGGTATGAATGAATAAATAGCTTGAAAGTTGTATATATATTCGTTGTGTTCTTCATCACTTCCGTCTGCAGGTAATCGCCATTCTTTCTGGGTTGTCTGCGTGTGGAAGTTGTCTGTTTGTGGCGTTTACCCAGGGGGAGTCGTGGCGGTGACATACTCCATCTTTTTCTGTCCTCAACAACCCTGATGGCTTTGCTCAGTGTCAAGCTAGTCCATTCTTGAATGTTGTCCCCCCACCCCACCTAAACATGAACATTGAAAAAAAATGTCAAAAGGCATAAATATTAGTTATGAAGAAATTCCTAACCAATAATATTAATGACAAATGTGGGGATTTAGTTCCTAACATTATTAATAACAAATGTGGCGAAATGCCTAAATAGGAACATTAACAAAAGATATCGAAGAGGATAAACATTAGATGTGACGAATGGCCGAAACATTAATATTAACAATTGACAAATGTGACGAAAGGTCTACCTTGATCGTATTAAAACTGGTGAAAGGCCGAAACATTAATAGTAACAATTGACAAATGTGACGAAAGGCCTACATTAATAGTATTAAAACTGGTGAAAGGCCGAAACATTATTAGTAACAATTGACAAATGTGACGAAAGGTCTACCTTGATAGTATTAAAACTGGTGAAAGGCCGAAACAATAATAGTAACAATTGAAAAATGTGACGAAAGGTCTACATTTATAGTATTAAAACTGATGAAAGGCCGAAACATTACTATTAACAATTGACAAATGTGACGAAAGGTCTACTTTGATCGTATTAAAACTGGTGAAAGGCCGAAACATTAATAGTAACAATTGAAAAATGTGACGAAAGGTCTACATTTATATTATTAAAACTGATGAAAGGCCGAAACATTACTATTAACAATTGACAAATGTGACGAAAGGTCTACCTTGATCGTATTAAAACTGGTGAAAGGCCGAAACATTATTAGTAACAATTGAAAAATGTGACGAAAGACCTACATTTATAGTATTAAAACTGATGAAAGGCCGAAAAACATTAATAGTAACAATTGACGAAAGGCCTACATTTACAGTATTAAAACTGGTGAAAGGCCGAAACATTAATATTAACAATTGACAAATGTGACGAAAGCCTACATTGATAGTATTCAAACTGGCGAAAGGCCGAAACATTAATATTAACAACTGACAAATGTGATGAAATCCTACATTGATAGTATTTAAACTGGCGAAAAGCCGAAACATTAATATTAACAATTGACAAATGTGACGAAAGGTCTACCTTGATTGTATTAAAACTGGTGAAAGGCCAAAACATTAATAATAACAATTGACAAATGTGACGAAAGGTCTACATTTATAGTATTAAAACTGGTGAAAGGCTGAAACAATAATATTAACAATTGACAAATGTGACGAAAGGCCTACATTTATAGTACTAAAACTGGTGAAAGGCCGAAACATTAATAGTAACAATTGACAAATGTGACAAAATCCTACATTGATGTTATTCACACTTTCGAAAAGCCGAAACATTAATAATAACAACTGACAAATGTGAAGAAATCCTACATTGATAGTATTCATCCTGGCAAAAAACCGAAACATTAATAGTATCAATTGCCAAATGTGACGAAAGGCCTACATTTATAGTATTAAAACTGGTGAAAGGCCGAAACATTAATATTAACAATTGACAAATGTGACGAAAGCCTACATTGATAGTATTAAAACTGGCGAAAGGCCGAAACATTAATAGTAACAATTGACAAATGTGACGAAAGGCCTACATTGATTGTATTAAAACTGATGAAAGGCCGAAACATTAATAGTAACAATTGACAAACGTGACGAAAGGCCTACATTGATAGTATTAAAACTGGTGAAAGGCCGAAACATTAATAGTAACAATTGACAAATGTGACGAAAGGCCTACATTGATAGTATTAAAACTGGTGAAAGGCCGAAAAACATTAATAGTAACAATTGATGAAAGGCCTACATTGATAGTATTAAAACTGGTGAAAAGCCAAAACATTCATATTAACAATTGACAAATGTGACGAAATCCTACGTTTATATTGTCTAATAATATATATATATATATATCTATAATAGTGTCTTCAATAATGGTACAGGATGCAGTCAATATAAAAATTTCAAAAATAAAAATTCGATTTTCTTCCATCTTCTAATAGCGATCTTCCTGCCTTTACACCACCTGTTTGAGTGATGTATGTGTATTTGGTGTGTGTGAGGGTAAATGAGACAGGTGAGCGTGTATGTTGGTATAGATCGCCGCGCTTTGAGCCTTGGGGAAAGGCGCGTACATAGCATCCTGTATTATTATTATTATTATTATTATTATTATTATTATTATTATTATTATTATTATTATTATTATTATATTACAGATGTGAATAGACGTTAAATTAAATAAATAAAAATCCTACATTGATAGTATTAAAACTGGCAAAAGGCCAAAACATTAATAGTAACAATTAACAAATGTGACGAAAGGCCTACATTTATAGTATTAAAACTGGTGAAAGGTCGAAACATTAATAGTAACAATTGACAAATGTGACGAAAGGCCTACATTTATAGTATTAAAACTGGTGAAAGGCCGAAAAACATTAATAGTAACAATTGACAAATGTGACGAAAGGCCTACATTTATAGTATTAAAACTGGTGAAAGGCCAAAACATTAATAGTAACAATTGACAAATTTGACGAAAGGCCTATATTGATAGTATTCAAACTGGCGAAAGGCCGAAACATTAATAGTAACAATTGACAAATGTGACGAAAGGCCTACATTTATAGTACTAAAACTGGTGAAAGGCCGAAACATTAATAGTAACAATTGACAAATGTGACGAAAGGTCTACATTTATAGTATTAAAACTGGTGAAGGCTGAAACATTAATATTAACAATTGACAAATGTGATGAAAGGTCTACATTGATAGTAGTAAAACTGGTGGAGGCTGAAACATGTATATTAACAATTGACAAATGTGACGAAAGCCTACATTGATAGTATTCAAACTGGCGAAAGGACGAAACATTAATAGTAGCAATTGACGAAAGGTCTACATTGATAGTATTAAAACTGTTGAAGGCTGAAACATTAATATTAACAATTGAAAAATGTGACGAAAGGTCTACATTTATAGTATTAAAACTGGTGAAAGGCAGAAACATTAATATTAACAATTGACAAATGTGACGAAAGCCTACACTGATAGTATTCAAACTGGCGAAAGGCCGAAACATTATTAGTAAGAATTGACAAATGTGACGAAAGGTCTACATTTATAGTATTAAAACGGGTGAAGGCCGAAACATTAATAGTAACAATTGACAAATGTGACGAAAGCCTACATTGATAGTATTCAACCTGGCAAAAGGCCAAAACATTAATAGTAACAATTGACAAATTTGACGAAAGGCCTATATTGATAGTATTCAAACTGGCAAAAGGCCGAAACATTAATAGTAACAATTGACAAATGTGACGAAAGGCCTACATTTATAGTACTAAAACTGGTGAAAGGCCGAAACATTAATAGTAACAATTGACAAATGTGACGAAAGGTCTACATTTATAGTATTAAAACTGGTGAAGGCTGAAACATTAATATTAACAATTGACAAATGTGATGAAAGGTCTACATTGATAGTATTAAAACTGGTGGAGGCTGAAACATTAATATTAACAATTGACAAATGTGACGAAAGCCTACATTGATAGTATTCAAACTGGCGAAAGGCCGAAACATTAATAGTAACAATTGACGAAAGGTCTACATTGATAGTATTAAAACTGTTGAAGGCTGAAACATTAATATTAACAATTGACAAATGTGACGAAAGGTCTACATTTATAGTATTAAAACTGGTGAAAGGCAGAAACATTAATATTAACAATTGACAAATGTGACGAAAGCCTACACTGATAGTATTCAAACTGGCGAAAGGCCGAAACATTAATAGTAACAATTGACAAATGTGACGAAAAGTCTACATTTATAGTATTAAAACTGGTGAAGGCCGAAACATTAATAGTAACAATTGACAAATGTGACGAAAGCCTACATTGATAGTATTCAACCTGGCAAAAAACCGAAACATTAATATTAACAATTGACAAATGTGACGAAAGGTCTACATTGATAGTATTAAAACTGGTGAAGGCTAAAACATTAATATTAACAATTGACAAATGTGACGAAAGCCTACATTGATAGTATTCAAACTGGCGAAAGGCCGAAACATTAATAGTAACAATTTACAAATGTGACAAAAGGTCTACATTTATAGTATTAAAACTGGTGAAGGCCGAAACATTAATATTAACAATTGACAAATGTGACGAAAGGCCTTCAATAATGGTACAGGATGCAGTAAATATAAAAATTTCAAAACTAAAAATTCGATTTTCTTTCGTCTTCTAATAGCGATCTCCCTGCCTTTACACCACCTGTTTGAGTGATGTATGTGTATTTGGTGTGTGTGAGGGTAAATGATACAGATGAGCGTGTATGTTGGTATAGATCGCCGCGCTTTGAGCCTTGGGGAAAGGCGCGTACATAGCTTCCTGTATTATTATTATTACATTGACAGCGTGAGACACGGTGGTCGAGCCTTCAGTTCCTTTTCCGTTCAGACCTGGAACTCGTTACCTCGGCCCGTCCTTCACAGTCCTTCACTAGCGTCTTTTAAAATGAACTTGAAGACGCATCTTTTTAGAGAGGCCTTTCTTAGGCGCCATGAGTGAGTGTTGTTAGTTATTTTTGGTGTTGGGATGTGTATGTGGTTGCGTGTTATTGACCAATGTACGCATGTTGTGTTTACATTTGTTTGTGTAAAGCGCTTTGTGATTTTGGAAAGCGCTGTATAAATTGCCTATTATTATTATTATTATTATTATTATTATTATTATTATTATTATTATTATTATTTGTATTAGTATTAGTATTATTATTAGTAGTAGTAGTATTAGTATTATTATTATTTAAAACTGGCGAAAACCCAAAACATTAATATTAACAATTGACAAATGTGACGAAAGGCCTACATTGATAGTAATAAAACCGGCCAAAGGCAATACACATTAATATTACGACACGACAAATGCGATTCAAGGCCGAAACATTAATTTTAACAAATGCCAAAGGAGGCTAAAGCTGCCGGAAGGCCTAGACATTAATATTAACAAAAAATGTTGAAAGACCTAGATTTAATATTAACAGATGTCAAATGTGGTAACGGGCATGAACATTATTATTAACAAATGACGAAGACGAGCAAAACATCCCAAACATTAATGTTAACATCGGATGTCAAAATGGATTATTTCTTGTCATGTAGTTTTTATCCCTGCCTCCTCCTGATCCAAACCTTGTATTTGTTCTGCTTTTTGTTCATGCTGATATTGTATTTTCCATAATATATCTTAGTAACCACCCATTGAATTTTAAGCATTGATTGTTTGAATGACATTTTTCTAGCGTTTGTATTACCGATTGTCATTTCTGTAAATCGAATTTATGTATGACATTTCGTATTTCTGCATGTTAGTTTTTTTATTTAAACTTTGTAAAACTGTTTCATGTAACACGCTTGGAGCTCTCCTGTGAGGAACAAACATGCTTCTTAAATGAATTAAATTATTATTTATTATTATTAAGGCCTTTGGCATAGTAACAAAAGATGCTAACATGCCTAAACGTTAATATTAGCAAATGAGAAATGTGGTAAATGGCTTAAACAAGAATATTAACATTTAGCAAATGCGAGGAAGGGCTTAAACAGACACAAAGGGCGCTAATTGTCAAACTCAAAGAAGCAAGTCTGCAGTTGGCTGCTGAGGCAACTCTCGCAGTTCAGTGGTTCTGGGTGACTGCTAAGTCAACTCGCAGTTCAGTGGCTCTGGATGACTGCTGAGACAACTCTCGCAGTTCAGTGGTTTTGGATGACTGCTGAGACAACTCACGCAGTTCGATGGGTCTGGGTGATTGTGGAGTTTGTGGTACTGCCCTCACGCAGCACGGATAATGGCAGGACATCCTCAGCTTCAGCAGCTCACGAAATCTGCACACAGCACACTTGATGGCCTACACGGGTATCGCGTCATGCCTTTGACTACATCGTCAACAACAAAACCAGCACTTATAACAAGAGCACGAGCATGACCCTGTAACAGCAAGTCCTGTGCACTGTAACAGGAAGTTCTGTGTACTGTAACAGGAAGTTATATGCACTGTAACAGGAAGTTCTATGCACTGCAAGTTTTGTTGTTGTTGGAGAGTCGGAGGTGGGCATTTGTGGTAGGGGCGGGGGTGTTTATTTGTATAGACCTACCTCTTTTATATCTACTTCACAACCACCAATTGTAGGGTTTATTTGTATAGACTTACCTCTTTATATCTACTTCACAACCACCCATTGTAGGGTTTATTTGTATAGACCTACCTCTTTTATATCTACTTCACAACCACCCATTGTAGGGTTTATTTGTATAGACCTACCTCTTTTATATCTACTTCACAACCACCCATTGTAGAGTTTATTTGTATAGACCTACCTCTTTTATATCTACTTCACAACCACCCATTGTAGGGTTTATTTGTATAGACCTACCTCTTTTATATCTACTTCACAACCACCCATTGTAGAGTTTATTTGTATAGACCTACCTCTTTTATATCTACTTCACAACCACCCATTGTAGGGTTTATTTGTATAGACCTACCTGTTTATATCTACTTCACAACCACCCATTGTAGGGTTTATTTGTAGAGACCTACCTCTTTAAATCTACTTCACAACCACCCATTGTAGGTGTTATTTGTATAGACCTACCTCTTTATATCTACTTCACAACCACCCATTGTAGGGTTTATTTGTAGAGACCTACCTCTTTAAATCTACTTCACAACCACCCATTGTAGGGATTATTTGTATAGACCTACCTCTTTTATATCTACTTCACAACCACCCATTGTAGGGTTTATTTGTATAGACCTACCTCTTTATATCTACTTCACAACCACCCATTGTAGGGGTTATTTGTATAGACCTACCTCTTTATATCTACTTCACAACCACCCATTGTAGGGTTTATTTGTAGAGACCTACCTCTTTAAATCTACTTCACAACCACCCATTGTAGGGTTTATTTGTATAGACCTACCTCTTTTATATTTACTTCACAACCACCCATTGTAGGGTTTATTTGTATAGACCTACCTCTTTTATATCTACTTCACAACCACCCATTGAATGGATTTTGCCTGTTCAAGTAGTTTTTATCCCCGCCTCCTCCCACACCAGCTTTGGCATTTGTTCTGGTTTTTAGTCATGCTGATTTGTTAAAATAGTTTTCATTTCCAAAATACATCTTAGTAATCTCTCATAGAATTTTAAGTGCTGATTGGTTTAATGACTTATAGTGTTAATAGTGTGTGTATTACCGATTGTTATTTTTGTGATGGCATGTTTCGGATCTATGCATGACATTTCGTATTATATGTATTTTTTTTCTTAATATAAACTTTGTAAATCTGTTTCATGTAACGCTCTTGGAGCTTCTCTGTAAGGGACAAGCGTGTTTCTTAAATGAATTAATTTATTATTCTTATTCTTATTATTATTAACATCATCATCATCATCATCATCATCATCATCATCATCATCATCATCATCATTGTCATCATCATCATCATCAACAACAACAGCAATAATTGATGATTTAAACCAACCCAGCCCAAGCCATCCCATACACGTTGTTTACTTAGGTAGTCAAGGCTCAATCAGGATCCAAAAAACAGACATGATATGGAAAACACCGCTTCCATTTCGGAACACGTTTTATCCACACAGCTTTCAGTCACGAATCTGCCAGACTTCATCAGCACGATCAGTAAGTAACCCACACAGAACCTCGCAATAGCACGAGAGTGTGTATCCCGCTCCTTCACTACTCGTCCAAACCTAACCATAGTCTACACAGGAACTAAAGGCCGTTTTACAGTCTTGGCTGTTGTGTCAAAACCATACAACACTTACTTGGTGGAGCAGAGGTAGAAGAAGAAGTTGATGCTGCTGTTGTTGACACACAGGAGCTCATTCACAAGAATGAGGGTGTAATAGCATGGGTAGTAACAGGACCACCCGTGGATATTGAAGACTAATGCCACCGTGAATAAAAAGGGGAAGGCCAGTAAGGAGCAGACAGCGATACCCAGCACGACCACCGTCAGGCGGCGCTGTCTGGCTTCCCTCAAGCTGTTGTACTGCATCGACCTGTGGTCCACACAAACACTCACATGGAACAAATTTGATGATTTGATCAGTGGGCAGACACACACAGATACACACACACACCCTCACACACACACACACACAACCGTGTAGAAACGCCGTTGTGATGACTTTCATGAAACTCTACATACGTTACTTTGACATTTTTTACGAATTTGTCCACTTTTTGAAGCTTTCCCTAACCCTAACCCTAACCCAAACCCTAAACCTAACCCGAAGCCTAACACAGCCCTAACCCTAACGGAACATTGCTTTGACGGTAAAATAACGGGGTCCGTCAAAAGAAAGTACGTAGAGGTTCAAGTGTTTGTCAGAATAACGACGTTTCTACCTAGCCACTCTCTCTCTCTCTCTCTCTCTCTCTCTCTCTCTCTCTCTCTCTCTCTCTCTCTCTCTCTCTCTCTCTTGTATTTCGTTTACATTGAACTGTGTTTTATAAGTGTCCTCTGAGTATGCTTGCTATTTGGACTGTAACAAATTTTCCCTTCACAATTTCAATATTTACTTGAGCCTAAATAGGCAAAACACAATAAATGGTCCTATTCTATCCTATCCTATCCTATCCCGTAACTCGAAGGTCGTAGGAGCACCACAGATGATTGCTTAACTAGCGCACTCCATCTCTTTCTGTCCTCAGCAACCCTCATTGCTTCGCCCAGTTTCAAGCCAGTCCATTCTCGAATGTTTTCCTCCCACCTCTTTTCCTGTCTCCCTCTTTTTCTGCCCCTTTGCAACATCCCTTGCAGGATGGTCTTTATAAGGCCTGATGCTCTGGTGATGTGGCCATACCGTCGAAGTTTCCGTTTTTTCACTAACTGCTGTAAGCATGTCATCGTGTTGTCCAATAGATCTGCTGTGAGGGTCCATGTTTTGCAAGCGTATAGGAAGATGGAGATGACAAGGGAGCACAGCAGCCCTACCTTAGAATGTAGACTGATGGTTCTGTCTTTCCAAATGGGCTTCGATCTTGTCAGGGCATCAGTTGTTTGTGCGATCCTGGAGAGGACTTCGTATTGGGACGCAAACTTGTTTTTTCCAACCTAGTTCCAGTCATTCGCCGGAAAAGGCAATCACCGAAGTCGAACGAAGCTCTCCGATGTGTTACGAATGATGCTTGCATGACTATGACTAGTTAAACATTAAAAATGGTCACTGTTGCGTCTAATTCTGTCCGATTTACAGAGATTAGCATTTCGCAACAAAACTGTATACTTTGTTAAGATGAGCATAATTAATATCGTCCCTATTTAATAAATGCGTCCATTGCTTTGCTTTTGTTAGTTCTCAGCAGTAGGCTAAATAATAGCATTCTCCATTTCAAGATGTTTGTTTGTTTGTTTATTTTACGTCCGTTCACTTAAAAGTGATTTTAGACAACATTAACAACAGTAAATTAAAATACAACTAAAACATAAAGGAGACAGGCAACAATCACTTATACTATTCATAATATTCAAAGCATAGAGACTACATACAAAAAGGCAAAAAAGGCGAGATAAAACAATCCTCCGTGAAGAGGTATAGTTAGATTTCTCTCCATTCTCCCACGGATAACTGCCTCTCCCACCCCTCCTACCGTCCTGAATGCAGTCCCTATTTACATATTATCCAATATTTCTTATTCCATGCATCATCCATAAGGAAAAGTATAGCACATTCCCGAATCATAAATACCAACAAATAATATCAAATATTACAAAAAAAACCTATAGGGCTAAAAATCAACGCCTTTGCAATCTGCAGCCAACAATCATATGTTATAATTTGAACATTGCAAATATTTGCAGGTAAGAGTTGTTGTATTGCACTACAATCATGTAATACGTGATCTATTGTTATATTTGCTTGACATTGGCATACTACCTCTTTGCAGTATTTTGTTTTCCAAGAATTAAGAATTAGTCTATTGGCCAAAGTAACAATAGGACGAGAATAATGGATTGCTTGATTTGTTATAATGTTCAAGTTTGATTCTGATTTAAATTGTTGATTGATAATTGTATACATTTCTTTTTGTGATAATGGTATTTGTTTGGAAATAACATGTTCATTTTTTGCTCCTTGTTTGGCTTGTCGATCTGCCCAATCATTATACAATAAACCGCTATGTGAAGGAACCCAACAAAATGTGACACCAGTTCCTGACCTTATTAAAATGTTAACAAGGTGTTGTATTTCATATATTATTGAATTAGCATCATTATTATCAGATTGCAATGCATACAAAACTGGCTTAGAGTCTACACATATCAACAAATCAATGAATGCTCTTTGTAAACTTATTATTTTATGTAATGACATTAAAATCGCGATAAGTTCAGCTGTAAATATTGAATGTTTTTTCCCTAAGCTATAACCTTCAATTATTTTGAGTGATGGTATAACATATCCTGAGCCAGATTCCCCTGAATCTAAAACGGAACCATCCGTATATATTTCTAAATAATTATGATAATTTTCTTCTATGTGTATACGAGCAGCTGATGCAATTAAGTTAATATTATCATCTTTTTTCAGTGTAGTGTATTCAGTATCAAATTTAGCTTTACAGAATTCCCATGGAGGCAACGGTGGGCTTGCTAATTTTTTGAAAACATTTTGTGGAGATATATCTGCTTTCTCAAAAATATCAGAAGTGTAAGTAGCAATTGTTTGTAAGTATTTGACATTTCGAGATCGTTGAGAAAGGTCTCTGTGCGATTGAATGTTTAATTCAATTGTTGTAAAATTTTGTACACTAGAAGCTCTGACGAGGTATTTTGCACATGACATTTTACGCCAATCATCTAAGGACATTAATCCTACAGCTTTGTATGTAGCTATTGTTTTCGTATGAATAGGTACTCCAAGTGCAGTTTTAATAGCCTTGCTATCAATGCTTTGTAACTGTTTTAGTAGCGTTTTTGATGCCGAAAAATATACCTCCTGGCCATAAGTAAGTTTAGATCTTACAAGTGCAATAGCAATAGACAATAACGTTTTAATATCTTGACCCCATTTTTGTGTTGATATTATTTTAAGAAGGGTCAAACTTTTGGATGCCTTTTGTATTAAATACTGAATGTGTTTATTCCAGTTCAGTTTGACATTTAAAAACACACCTAAAAATTTCACATCTGTCACATACTGCAATTGTTTTTTACCAATAAAAAAGTTTGGTAATTGTCTTGGTCCCTTCCCACTGTTGAAGAAGATCATATTCGTTTTTTCTTCACTGAATTCTAGACCATTTATCTGCATATATAAGATAATTTTATCCAATTCTGCTTGATAAATTTTTTGAATATGCTTTATTTCAAACATTGACGTCTTTTTCTTTAAGGTTACATTAACCCACATAGCAATGTCGTCTGCATATTGTACTAAACTTGTATTTTTTCCAACTTGTTTTGGTAAATCGTAAAGCAAAATGTTAAAGAGTAAGGGCGATATAATTGACCCTTGTGGAATACCCATATTAGTGGTATATTTTGATGAATATGAATTGCCAATTTTAGTGATGAGTTTTCTTCCATTTAATAATTGTTTAATGTATAAATACATATTACCAGACAATCCAATTGTTTTCAATTTATAAAGCAGTCGACAGTGCCAAACGCGGTCATAGGCTTTGCTAACATCAAAAAACGTAGCAAGAACGTTTTTTCTTTTAGAAAACTGTAGTTTAATTTGTGTTGTCAATTTTACTAAATGATCAATCGTAGATCTACCTTTCTTAAATCCAGCTTGATTGCTTGGTATTATATTGTTTTTGTTGCAATAATGTGAAAGCCTATTTAATATAACCTTTTCCAAAATTTTACCAGCATGTGATGTGAGTGCAATAGGACGATAGCTATTTGGATCTTGCCTGTTTTTACCTGCCTTTAATAGTGGAATGATGATAGAAGTTTTCCATTGTTCAGGTAAGGTATTTTCTTGCCAACATTTGTTAATTAATTTATGAAAAAATTCAATCCATTTTGTAGGAAGATGTTTTAATAACGTATAAGATAGTCCATCTGAACCAACTGCTGATTTTTTATTCCCCAACTGATTTAACGCTGACAAGATTTCATTTAATGTTACTGGAGAATTGATGAAATGTGAATTATCTATAACTGGATCATTATATTCTTCAGATATTTCATCTTCAAGTCTTCTACTGCGTTCTTGATCAGTCAAGCTTGCTATATTGCTTGCAGTGGAGAATTGTTTGCCGAAGACTTCAGCCTTTTCTTGAGGTAATGGAAAAGATTTGTCTACAATTTTAATCGGACACTGTGGACGTTGAATACCATTTTTCATTTCTTTAACCTTTTTCCAAATACATTTAGTATCTTTTGAATTATAAATTTTATTTGTACAAAAATCTTCCCAATATTTCTTTTTTGCAAGAGCTATTATTTTATTACAACTAAGTTTTGTTGTTTTCATCTTGTCATAGGCATCTACTGTTCTTGTTCGTATCCATTCTTTATAAGACTCCTTTTTATGCCTTACAGCCACCTCACACTCAGGGGTCCACCATATGTTACCCTGGTGCTTTTTGTTTTTTCCATCTATTTTGCGAGGTATGGATTTGCTAGCAGCACTGTGTATGTGTTTTGAAAATGTATTGTATATTTCATCAATATTTTCATCATCCTCAAAATTTAAATTAATGTCCAAAAGAATAGATTGATATGTAGTCCAATCTGCAAATTCATATTTATATTTTGGAATGTTATCTTTTGTTTGATCTCTTTCTATATGTTCTCCTAGTATTGTTATAACAGGTAAATGATCACTATTTAAACTGTCGTCCTCCACATCCCACAAGGTGTTAGTGGCTAAAGATGTAGATATAAGTGATAAATCTATAGCTGATGGACGCTGTGTGCTGACGTCTGGTACTCGAGTTATCCTACCATCATTAAGTAAAATCAAATCTGAAGAATGTATATTATCAATAAGTCTATTACAAACATTTGCATTGTGGATGCAACCTTTGTCCCAAATTGAAGAGTGTGCGTTAAAGTCTCCAACTATTATCCATTTAGTAGATTTATCTAGATTCTGAATCCAATCAGTATTGTCATTTGTTATACCAGTAGGAAAATAGACTGACATAATATTGACCTCAGTTCTATCATTTATCTTCACTTTTGCTGATACAGAATGAACACCCTCTATTGTCTTGGGCACAGGGGACCCACATGGCAAATAACTTACGTCTTTCCTAATGTATAAGGCTACTTTAATTTTTTCATTTTTATGTACAAATTGTACCAAAGGAGGAAAGAAATATCCGTCTAGTTTAGGCAATTTATATTTGTTAACATTTAATGATTGTAGTGCAATAATGTGATGTTGATGTTGATTTAAATATTGCTGTAAGTATTGTGCGTTTGTAGATAAAGATCTACAATTCCATTGAAATATATTAAACTGTTCATCAGTCATTATGTTATAGATTAATTACTTCATTTGATCAAAATAGAATTGATAGTATTTGCCAGAAGGATTGATCCCTTTTTGTTGGGGTGAATGCGATCGCTGTACAATGATACTTTAGCTGCACCAGATTTGGTAAGAAACAAAGGATCGTTGTCAACATATTGTACAGATCCCTTGTTGCATGCATTCTTGAGCGCCGCATTTGATGCATCACTCTTCTTTAGGTCTCCTCTGATAGGAATTATAGATGACATGCAAATGTTAGCTGACGGAAAGACAACTTTAACAGACTTGATGACATTCGCCCATACTTTCATGGGCACTTTCTGTCCTCTACTACTGTTGACGCCCACATGGATCACGACCTTATCTACCTGAGTGTGCAATGGTTGAGTAGATAACCATGCATTTAAGTCACTAATGTGCAAACCAGGTACACACACAGTTTGTCTGTTGGTTTCCGTAGATGCAGTGTCATCATTGCAAAGGCCTCGGAGCACAGAGTCTCCAATTACAAAGTACTTCGTGTTCTCCAATACTCTCACTTTGCTCAAGCGATCAGCGGGTGTTTCTTTATGTTCCAGACTTGCACTAGACAAACTTGACATCTGATCAAGAGACATGTTTTGTAGATCTACAGTACCATTCACTTTTTGACATGACTTTGATCTGGTGTGCACTTTTGCAGATCTAGATTCAAACATCGGCGCCACAGGCACACGCTGTTCTTCTGATGCCTGATGTAGCTGTTGAAGGAGTTGAGTTGCTTCTTCTTTCTCCTGAGGCCGGACGTCGCTCTCACCAAACACAGCAGAGTAATTGGCGTACACGTTGTCAACATTGACATCCTTTACACTGAGCAAAGGCAAAACAATCTTTCGAAGATACTCAGTGAAAGATAACACTTGTGTTGACCTTTTCTGTTTGACTGCATCTGCGTATGACTTATATCGTGATGTGTTTGTATTGTTTTGTTTTACTTTGTCAATAGCCTCTTTCATGGTCATGTAAGTTGCTGACCTTTCCCTCAGAGCTTCTTTCAGCATCACCTTTTGCGCACATCCGTGATAGGCTGCTGAGTGATCACCACCACAATTGACACAGTGAGGTGTTTTTGCTGTACAGTCACGCCTCTCATGTGATCCTCCACAACGACAGCACCGCCGCGTTTTAGCAAAACATCTCTTCTTAGTGTGGTTCAATCGCTGACAAAGTGTGCAGCGAACGACAGGGCGATTGTAGGGGTGAACTTTATATTCTTTACCTCCCACCTTTACCACTGTAGGCAAATATTGGCAAGCAAAAATTATTCTAGTAATCCTGCGATGATTCTTGGTGGTTGCTGGTAAAAACATTATAATGTCTGGATTTACTTCAAGTTCTTGTGTGTTAAAGACGTCAAACACCACTCCTTCTGTTGTCATTTTAGGAATTTCACATTCAATATGTATCCCACCCATATCTGATATTTTCAACAGTTTTTCTTGCTGTTTTTCAGATTTACATTGCACATACAGATCACCTGAACGCAACCTAGTGACTGATCGAACGTCTCCTACAAATCCATGAAAAGGAAAGCTGGGAGTTGCTGCTAAAGACTTTAATGAAACACATCCAGAGTGCTTATCATGGATTATAATTGGAAATGAATTTACAAATAATTGTTTATCATTCTGTACTGTGACATTTATCCTGGTGGGATTGTTATTGTCTATAGAACGTACGAAGTACTTTTTTGTTTTAATAGTATTTTGCATTATAAATATATTTATACATTTCTGTCATGCGCCTATTATGCAATGTTTCTTGTGAATGATGCATAACCATGACGTGATCAAGACTATTGTTCTACAATTCTACAACTTCGAACCACTGACGTCAAATTCTGAAGTCAAAAATATGTGTCAACCGGACGTACGTAGATTTCACACTTTAAGCCTACATGACGAACAGCTGTGTTTCTTAGAAAATTAATGATGTCAAAAATGTCCACAGTGAGAGCAAGAAAGAGTTTTGTGCCCAATTCCATTCATGTTATGAATATGTCGCGAGCAAGATTGTAGGAATGAGTGTTCATGATCTATGTACAATTGTGTTTATTGTGAGATATGTTTTTTTTTTTTCTTCCTGATGCAATGTTTAAGTGTTATTTGGAACGTATTCTAGTTAATAATGTTTGCTCCTAGCTACTATGAGTGTGTGCATGTGTGTGTGTGTGTGTGTGTGTGTGTGTGTGTGTGTGTTAATGTGTGTGTGTGAAGGATGAGAAGGTATTTTGGAATAAACGTTGTAATTATATGCAGTGAGAAAGGCATTATCTAGTCTATGTATCTTAGAGAAATGACATGTTTAATGTTGGAATAAATGTGATAGTAAGTGTGCTGTGTGAAAGGCAATATTTAGTCAATGTATCTTAGAAAAATGACATGTTCAATGTTGGAATAAATGTGATAGTAAGTGTGCTGTGCGAGAACTTGAAAGTAATGTCTATGTGCCATATAAGTAGTAAGGAAATGAATATGTTGTGTTATATAATTATGTATGCATAATATGATAATAGGTTTCTTAGTTCTTGTCCATGTACTTTAAATTTTTATGTCGGATTGCAGACCATGTATTGAATTTCTCAGTTTGAGATCAATAAAGTTATATTGTTGTATTGTATTGTAACTATTCTAGTTAATACTATTTAGGCCTATTCTTCAAAATATTCGAATCTTTAGATTTCCGGAGAAGGACAAGTAGGCTAAGCAATATCTTTCTGTCACGCTATGCAGTTTGCAGTCGTGCGCCTATGTATATAATTTAGTCATCAGCCTGTACATAGAGGTTAAAAGTTACGGTACAAGGGGAGAGTATTAGGATAAATTAATTAAGTTTATAATTCATAAAAGAAGCGAGTGAATCACGCCCGTGCAGAACGCACTATTGTTAGAAAACAGTAGTTGGCTATTTTGTTATGAGAAGATTGATTGCTGCCATGCGATTTGCTATGTGTGGAATGCGTGCTCTAAACGCGAATGTTTCTAGAAATAAATTATAATTGAAATGAGTATATTCAAGAACATTCTAGGTTAAGAGTATAAAACCTCTTGCACTGCATATTTTGTTAGGGAAGAGAACTTTTTCACATCGCTTGTGTAGTAAGATCGGGGTACAGTATAGTCGGTGGATCTGTGTTTTTTCAAGGTGACAGATAGTGGCAGTGTCTGTGAGACGTTTCTGAACAGACTGTCAACGAAAAAGAGCCTAAGTCGGAAGAGGAAGAATATCTAAGGAACACTTTGGGAAGTGTTTGTCGAACTTATATTGTCTTAAACCGATCTAATACCTGCTGTGTATTTACGGTGAAATCCGAGCTACGTACGTGTAACGTCGGGTGCCCTGTGACGCCGCCTAGGACTTCTATGTGCCTGTGTACCACCTTGAATTACCATCTGTGCCTGTGTGTCTGTCACGTCGTTCGTATGTCTTTGTCTCCACAGGCCGGAGGATTCCCACTGGTATCGTAAGTCGCCTGTTTCAATTTCTCAGTTGGCCATATCATTCGGGGGGCTGGGTTATGAGTGTGAGCGTGAATGGATAGTTGATTATGTTCTCTTTGATTCTATTTTATGTTTCATATTATCTGCTACATAAATACCAAAGAGAGGGTGGAAGGATTTTCTAAAATGAATTATAAATTAAATGATTATAAGTTAATATAAGAGAATTCGCTGTTATGTAGCGAAGGAATGAAAGGAAGGAGGTGAATGGAAATGCATGTGTGCAGTGACAGAAGTTATGACAGGGAGAATGATTAAGAATGCGCATGGTGCAAGGGAGACAATCATACCGTCAGAGGAATGATTGTGCAATATGTTGTAATATAATTATTTATGGTTATGTATTTTGTATGTATTGCTGCAGATGTACCAAACCAAAAATCAGATTCAGTGATTGCTGTGCTGTAGCCTAGCTGGGGTGATGTGATGTGCCACATTCTGTGACGACGCTTTTCCTTGGGTCGACCTCGGTTCTAAAGGTTGAGGTTGTCGGAAGGAAAACCTTATTTTGTTTACATAACACACACACACACACCCCGCAATTCACAACAAATAATTATAACTATCGATAAACAGTTGTGAAAAAGAAATATTTATTTACATGTGATAACTTGTAAATTACAGCAGATTAAATTATATTTAATTAGTATTGAGTAATAACTTTTGACTGTGAAATATTACATACCTGGTAGCATAGTTTTTGTGATGTATAGTTTGTCTGGGGGAATTAATTCGCCAGACCATTATTAGTTATCAATTTGAACAATTTTCTTACAAATTCTATTTGTATAAAATATAAATTTTCTTTATTGTTTTATGTAATGGAAAGAAGTTGTTAACAGCTGTTTGAAGTTTAAGTGAAACAAGGTTTGAATATATATAAAGATTTAAAGCAATTGCTTACATTTATTTACCTTGTTATTAGTAAGCTGATCCAGACATAATTATTATAAATCTTTTGTACATTTTGTTGTTAGTCATCTATTTTTATTTTGATTTAATTATCCTTATTATTTTGAGTGAATAATTGTTTTATGTACAGTTTTGGGTTGTATTAGTGGGATTGAGGGTTGGGAAGGGGGAAAAGGGAGTTAATTTTGAGTGTGAATGTGTGAGTGAAATAAAGAAATTGTCTTGTCACTTCTGGTTTTGTCTTTTAGATTTTATTTAGGTGTTGGGTTGTTTTGTCGTGTGGAAGTGCACGCATGTCGAACCACTGTTGAGGCAGTTGGGACGTGACACTTTCTTTTTTTTAGTAGTAGTAGTAGTAGTAGTAGTAGTAGTAGTAGTAGTAGTAGTAGTAGTAGTAGTAGTAGTAGTAGTAGCTGTTGTTGTTGTTGTTGTTGTAATGGTAGTAGTAGTGCTATATTTATTTAGTAAAATCTTTAATAAATTTATTTATTTTGTTTTGTTTGTTATTACAATAATAATAATAATAATAATAATAATAATAATAATAATAATAATAATAATAATTATTATTATTATTATTATTATTATTATCATTATTATTATTATTATTATTATTATTATTATTATCTACTTTTTTTTTAGAATAGTGTGCTGCTGTGCGTGCTCAATGGTGTAAATTTGGTTAGTGACGTTTTGTTTGATTTAGCGGAAGTTGGGCGTAGCCCAAAATATTCAAATGGTGTTAATGGTTATTTTTTCTTATCGATTTACCAAAGTTTTCAGATGATTTGTGGAAATGCCCGCCTGCCACACAACATTTTTTTAATATGCCTTTTTCACTAAAATACATATCATGAAAATACATATAACAAATTTACTGTATCAGTTATAGAGAATATTAGTAAAAAACATAATTGTTTTGGTGTTTGCAATAAGATGAAGAAAAAAAAATCACTGAGATCTTTGGCAAGCACCGCCCACAACGGAGAAACGGAGAAACCGTGGATCACACCTGAAACTTTGGACCTGTGTAATAAACGAAGAGAGTTGAGAAAGAAAAAGAACACCTCACAGGGAGCTGCCTACCGAAAAATCAACAATGACATCCGAAAGGCATGCGCACAGCATAGGAGAACTGGATAGAAGATCAAAGCCAGAAAATAGAGAACAGTCTGAACACGAACAATAGCAAGAAGGCCTACCAGACTGTAAAGCGGCTGAGAAGTGTTAAGCAGCCCAAGGTCTCCACGATCCAAAGCAAATCTGGCAGTCTTGGAAAGATGGACAGAGTACTGCTCTGACCTTTAAAACCATACACCAAACGGAGACCCATCAGTTCTAGCATGTCCCCAGAACAGAGAAGAAGAAATTCTCCCAATTCTCCGAGAAGAAGTTGAGGCAGCAGTCCAAACGCTGAAGAGGGGGAAGTCAGCGGGAGTGGACAACATACCCGCGGAATTGCTTCAAGCAGTATGGGTCGTGAGGGTGGACGCCCTCACCATTATCTATAATAAGATCTGGCAGAGTGGGGAGTGGCCTACACCAAGGACACAGTCGCTTGTCGTCACTCTTCCAAAAAAAGGTAACCTTCAGGAATGTGAAATTTACCGCACCATCATCCTCTTCAGTCATCTCAGCAAGGTCCTCCTGAAAATAATACTCAACAGGTTGAAACCCCAAGCTGAACAAATCATATCTGAAGAACAAGCACAATTCAGGAAAGGGCGATGTACCACTGAACAGATTTTCAACCTCAGAATAATCTGCGAGAAATACCTACAGCACCAACAACATCTATATCATGTGTTCGTAGACTTCAAGAAAGCGTATGACTTAGTCTGTCATGCAGCTCTGTGGGTAATCATAAGACTGTACACCATCAGCTCTAAAATTATTGAAGCCATCAAAAGCCTGTATGACAGTGCAGTCCTCCATAACACCGCCACCGGAAACTGGTTCCAAACAACAATCAGTGTGCGTCAAGGATGCCTACTCTTTCCAACACTCTTCAACATTTTTCTAGAGTGCATCTTGTCAGGTGCCCTTGCAGATCACGAAGGCACGGTCAGTATAGGGGTAGACCAATCTCCAACCTTCGTTTTGCGGATGACCTTGATGAATTGGCTGGAGAGAAACAAGAACTTGAACCACCTCCAGAGCCTATGTAATAGAAATAAGTGCAGAGAAGACCAAACTGATGACCAACAACACCAATGGCATCAACACGGACATCAAAAACCAAGGCCAATCCCTCAGCACAGTGCATAGCTTCAAATATTTAGGAGCCATTGTATCATACAAAGGGTCCCCACAGGAAGTCCTCTCCAGGATCGCACTAACAACTGCTGCCCTGAAAAGTTTGAAGCCCATTTGGAAAGACAAGACCATCAGCCTACATTTCAAGGTAAGGCTACTGCGCTCCCTTGTCATCTTCATCTTCCTCTACGCTTGCGAAACATGGACCCTCACAGCAGATCTCCAACGAAGAATACAAAGCATGGAGATGAGGTGCTACTGAAGACTTCTGGGCATTTCCTATACCCAGCACATCACCAACGACGAAGTCCGACAGACCATCACACAAGCCATTGGACAACACGATGACCTGCTCACAGTGGTGTAGAAACGGAAACTCCGATGCTGTGGCCACGTCACCAGAGCATCAGGCCTTGCAAAGACCTTCCTGCAAGGCACGGTGCAAGGAGGCAGAAGAAGAGAGCGACCGAAAAAGAGGTGGGAGGACAACCTACGAGAATCGACTGGTTTGACACTGATCGAAGTCATGAGGGTTGCTGAGGATAGAAAAAGATGGAGTAGCCTGGTTAAGCGATCACCTGTGGTGCCCCAACGACCTCCGAATTATGGGATAGGATAGGATAGGATTGCAATAAAAATGTCACTGTTTTTTGAGACCAATAAACCACCTGCCTTGCCTTGTTGTGTTGAAGGGACATCACGTGTCCATCGTGCTTTGGAATTTTGTTTATGGTTTTATTGTTGATATTGATGTGAAATATCGTTGTTTGTATTTTTTTCTCCAAAAATTAATGCTTATAGGGGGACATGCTTTGTCTTAAGTCAAGAGCGTCCTAAAGTTGCGGGGTGTAATATCATTGGGGTTACAGGCCTCGCCATACAGTGGCTGTGTTTCTGTCTTGCGCTCTCTCTGCTGTAGCCTCCACGCCGCACGCAGTGCAGTACCTAAAGCTCCGTACTCAAAATACAGCGATGTGCATTATGTGTAATGTATTATTTTTACTCTTTATTACTAATTGTGTCAGTATAGTAATCATCATAAAATAATAATAATAACTGCTTCAAAATGCGATTCTCGATTTGACTTACAGCTTGAAGCTGTGCAAATCGAAACAGAATTAGATCTAGAAGCAACAGCGGCCTATTTAAGCTAGGATGTTTCACGTAGTCCTGCAAGCATTCGTTCGTAAAACATCGGATAGCTGCGCTCGACTCGGAGAGCTTCGTTCGACTTCGGCGATTGCCTTTTTTGGCGAATGACTGGAACTAGGTTGGAAAAAACAAGTTCGCGACCCGGTATCCCACAAATCCTCATGACACACGCCTCCTAGTTCTACAACAAATACCGGTCTTTCTCCTATAGTTTTCTTGCACAAAGTGGAGCCCTCATGCTTTTCACCACCGCTGCCGCTATGACTCTCTAGGCTGGCGGTTTGTAGTTTAACCCTTGACCTCCCTCATGGGCAATTTTTTTCACTTTTGGGTTTTTGGAACATTCTCTAAAAATGCAATACTTCCTTGCATAACCAACAAATTGGCTTCCCCTAAGTTGTCCAACTGTTCCTAGGATTCTTAGGCCCTACGTTTCCCCCCTTTGTTTTCAGACTTCGAATCACCCCTCTGATTCTGCAGCATATCCTGTTCGATTGGGAACTTCCTAGACTCAAGTATTTTCTATTTCAGCCAACTTCTTTTCGATATGTTTGCTCAAGGTGGATATGTTCTCTTTTCTGATCTTGTACAGTAATTGCTTGAGCTTCAGCACTTTGTTCCTCCTTCCACTCTATCGCTAACCTCCCAATTTCAGCAAAGTCGGTTAATCCTTGCAGCTTTCTGCGGTTAAGGTCAAGTACAAAACTCCTGTCTCTCAGTCCTTCGATACACTCCTCAACCAAAACCAATTGTGGACTTTGTTCATGCCCTTCTTCCATCTGCATCTTATTGAGAATACTGAACCTTTCTAATAAATCATTGCCAAACTCGTACCTTTTCCTTCGGACCTTGTTATCTTTTAGTGGAACTTCCCCACCCTCCAACCCCCACCCCAAACTAGAGGTAACGTACGGCGATCGCCGAAGGCTCTGGGCAAACACATTCTCCACTGCCCGAACAGATCTACCGCAACAGCGGACTTCTCGCCTTGCTGCTCCAGACAGCTGAAAAATAATAAACTGAACAAGGTCTTCTTCGCTCCTCAAAGCAGTAGAGATTTCTTTAATCAATGCCCCCAATTCTGCTGCACTGCCCTCAAAAAACTTAGAAATCTTTCTTTTTGGGTTTGTTCTTGTCTCTCAAATCTAAGCCTTCGACTACGAGCAAACTAAAAAGGTTATTGTTTCCCTTGTATAGTCTAAAACGCCCTTCTCCCACATGAAGATGGAGTAGGTAATTGCAGTGCATATTGTATTGTATTCTTTCTTTGATTTCTTTTCCTTTTTGTTTGAATCCAGTGAACAAAATGGAGTTTGATTCGAAATACCTATGACATCGCTCTTTTTTAAACTGAGTACACTATTTTTCATTTCATTCTATTATTGGTTCGTTAGTGAAATATTTCCTTCTAATTTAATTATTACTCAGCTTTCATCATGTAGTTGCCTTGATACTATAATATAGTGTGTGTGTGTGTGTGTGTGTGGGTGTGGGTGTGGGTGTGTGTACGTGCACTTGAATAAACGCACAAATGGGTAGCAGACCTTGTCTTTCTTAGTAAGAAATGGGTTTATTTGCTTGGAACCCACTTTTTTCAGGACCCCACTTTTTTCTAAGTGCGCGGGAGTGCTCTTTTAGTGCATGGGAGTGCAGTTGTTGTGCATGAGAGTATTTTACGTACAAGGGAGTGTTCTATCCGAAATGGAGAAAATACAGTCAATTTTCGGAGAAATTTTGAAGAAATTTCGACCTATTTCGTTGAGACGAACTAGGTCTACTTTTTAGACGGAAAGAGCTAATTTTGCATCAGATTCTTACATTTTTAGAAGAAGTTTGCGTTCTTTCCGTCAACCCCCCCCCCCCCCCCCACTTTTCAATTCCTACATTCTTAAATAAACCCAGTTGTGATGTATTGCAAATATGTGTGTGTGTGTGTGTTATGTTGAAACGCGAAGGATAATATGTGTCACGCGCCGGCTACCATACATTTTTTTTAACTGTACATAAACCCCTGCTTTTCGTAAGTTAGTTGCTATTTCTCGTTTAGCTGTCAATTCCGAGCAAGAGTGCACATGTAAATGATATAGAGAGAGGGAACCGGCTTAGGCCTGGCCGACCGTTTGCTGAGCATGTTCACTATTCTAGAAAGTTACAACGGGTATTGTACTGAAGTGATAGAGGTCAGTCAGTCAGAAAGCGTCAGAGAGAACGGACGTCCGCACCGAGGGTAGGACTAGGCGTATATCTATGTGTTTGATATCCTTAGTAAGCAGTTGTGGAAACTCTATTGGATCCCCTGCAAGGCCATTTCAGTAACCCTGACTTGGATGCCCTGTGACCCGGAGGATGTGCGGCGGAGACTGAAGGACACCTCAACTTGTCTTGTCGTGTATTGTGTTGTCTGCGTGCCAGTTGGGGTCTTATCACCAGTGGAGGTAAATACTCATGCTTTTCTTTAGTGGCGTGCCGCATTCTCTGGTGTATGGATGTGTAAATAGGTAAGCGTGTAGAATGCAATATTGTTTAGACATTATGATAAGTCATAGGTTTGGTAGTAAAACATTCATAGGGGGGATTTTATTCTGTTATTTTATGATGGATTTTTCTTCTTATTATTATTTATTTAATTGGAAATAAATTATTGCATACAGTATAATTGTTTTATTAAACGAAGGGAGAGAATTATTCTGTACATATACATTGCTTTCATTATTTTCGCAAGGGAGATAATTTGTCAGTATATTATCAGTATTTTTAAAAGGAAATTTAATAAGTATTTTTTAACTTGCAGACTTAGGGACAACTATTTCTGGTAAGAAGAAAGTTGGAAAAAGAGTTCCTGCTGAGTACAGATGGGAGAAAAACATTCTGTACAGATTCTTCGAGCAGAATGGGAAAATGACTCGTCAAGTCGTTGTACCTAAGAAGTACCGAAGTGAAGTGCTACGCTTAGCACACGATACCCCTATGGCTGGTCATTTGGGTATTCGAAAGACCAGGATGCGAATTTGGGATGACTTTACATGGCCAGGAGTTTGTGGTGAAGTACGCAGGTACTGCGCGTCATGCGATATCTGTCAGAGAACTACACCAAAAGGCCACACCAAGAAAGTACCCATAGGTCGCATGCCTATCATCAACACACCATTTGAACGTGTCGCTGTCGATCTCATCGGACCTATTATTCCAATCTCAGACCGAGGACATCGATACATCGTAACCATGGTCGACTACGCCACCAGGTACACTGAAGCCAAGCCACTCAAAACGATCAAAGCAGAAGAAGTGTCTGAAGCACTCTGGGAGATGTGGACACGCCTAGGAATTCCAATGGAAATTCTCACAGATCGTGGATCTCAGTTTGTGGGAAATCTAGCAGACGAAGTCAACAAACTCTTGAGCATCAAAGGATTACGGACCACTCCGTATCACGCGCAAGGAAATGGGCTGGTGGAGAGATTCAACGGAACCATCAAAAGCATGCTCAAACATCTCTGCCAGGAACAGCCAAAAGATTGGGACCGGTTTATTCCCGCTTTGCTTTTCGCAATTAGAGAAGTTCCACAAGAGTCTCTTCAATTTTCTCCGTTCGAACTACTCTATGGGCGTACAGTGCGAGGTCCTATGCAGATACTCAAGGAGTTATGGACAAAGGAAAAGCAAGACGAAAAAGTTCGTACTACTTTCCAATACGTGGTCGATCTACGTAATAAGATCGAAGACACATGTGCAATTGCTAGAGACAACCTACAGAAAGCCGCAGCTAAGCAAGCAAAGTTCTTCAACGTGAAAGCCAAAGCTAGGTCATTCAACGTAGGGGATAAAGTTTTGCTTCTTCTTCCAAATAAATCTAACAAGCTTCAAATGACATGGAAGGGTCCATACATTGTGTCAGACAAAGTCAACGATTTCGACTACAGGATCAATATCGGCGATAAGGAGAGACTGTACCATGCCAATATCCTCAAGAAGTACATTGACAGAACGCCTACCACAGAAACGCACATCGTTGCCGTGGTAATGACTGAGGATAAAGATGAACCAGACACACCCACTTCTCGAACTTCATCGATTCCTCTGATTGCATTGCAAAGGACAGAAGGACCGAAGGACGTTCATATTGCTGAAGATCTCAGCAAGAGTGAAAAAGCAGCGTTGCTTCGCGACATTCAGACCAGAGAGTCAGTTCTCTCTGATTTACCAGGTTGCACGCCTCTGCAGTCTTGCGAAATACCGCAAGAGAAAGAAGGAGCTGTATTTGTTCGTCAGTACCCACTGCCGTACTCGAAAATCCAAGCAATTGGCAAAGAGGTAGATGCCATGTTGGAAATGGGTGTAACTGAACCAGCAGCGTCACCATACAGCGCTCCGGTTGTTTTGATACAAAAGAAGGATGAGAGCAACAGATTTTGTATCGACTATCGCAGGCTGAATCAAGTGACAAAATTTGACGCTGAGCCGATGCCAGATGTGAACCAGTTGTTCACAAAGCTCAGTAACAAAAAGATAATGTGAGAGCAGACTTCATCAGTCGCTCCATGTAACATTCGGATGTAATCATACAAAATAAATATGGGAGAAATAGATTTTTGTATGGATTATTGTTATCTGAATGGTAAAAAAAAAAAATTGAGTATATGCCGTAAGTAAACCAGGGTTTACTAAACTCAGTAACAAGAATATGTTAGTTGTTGAAATTTAGTTGTTTGTTCGAAGTAGAAGGTTAGAGTAAAGTAATAATTGACTTTCTCAGTCGCTCATTGTTACGATAATGTGTTATCCACATTTCGCTTAAGATGGGGGGTATTGTAATGTTTATTTGAGCTCCTCGCAAGCATAAGTGCAGAGAATAATTATGTTGGGAGCCTGTACTATAAAGGATGTGAGTACCGGCGCGAGACACGATTATATTTAGTTTTTGGATGACGTCGACCGAAGTTTTTTGCATCACACGTACACAATGACGTGGTTCCTGCGGTATTTAAAACATTCTTTGGACAGAATAAAATATTGCCAACCAGTAATCTTAATCGTTTCACGGAGTTGAATGTTAGTATATATATATAATATTTACAAACAACTTAACAGATTAAGAGAGTTCAATTTCCATGACAGCTTATCAACTTCCTGGATATTGTTTAGCAACGAGAACTGTTAGCTCGGGACTAGACAACAGAACTTTGCCAAAGAAGGATGAAGCTGAAGATCTGGAGTTTGGAAACCTCCTTAGTTCCTCTTTCACGCCTTTTAACAATAACTTTACAGTTAGCGAAGTAACTAGTCGACCATTCAACGCAGGGTTGAAACTGCAGGATTTGAAGAAGTTCGAACTGGTAAGAATTTTAATTCTGCGCGTCCGCGGAGGAGAATGTATTTGTGTCAGGACGACCGCCATTAGCAACAACACATCATTTTTTCGAAACCAAAAAAAAATTTTTTTTTTGCCTAAATTTAATACAGGATAACATGTATATTGCAAAACAAATTCATTTTTTAACATAAGTCGAAAACTTTTTTTTTATAGCCATTAAAGAAAAAACGCCGAATCAACAGTTTCAGCTCTTTTTCCATTTTAGGTAACCGGCCGATGGCCTGCTTATATATTGGACAGAATGTTAATTTAACGCTTTAATAAGTTAGTCCTCGATGTGATCTTTGTAAACAAATAAAAAAAAACTCAAACTTAATGTATCATGCATAAGAAATTATTTGTATTTCGAAGCACTGACCGTAATGTAGTAGCCATGTTTTGAAGTGTGTAAGCATAAAATAGGCCTATCATTCAGAGTTATTAGGCCTATCACTGAGGGATAACTCTATTTGTCATCACGGACGACAACTCTTGGCATGTGTTGATGCTACGTGCAGGAACTAAAAACCACTTTTTCAAGTATTTTACGGTCGAATTTCAAAATTTTTTTTGCTTTGACATGGAAATGGTGCATTCAATTATCTGTACACAAAGTTTTAGCGAGGGGTCTTATTATTTAATAACAATTATTACGATAAAACCCGCTTTTTCACTTGCCATTTCAGCTACCAGAACGCGGACGTCTCCTTTTGCAAAAACCCCGAAGCTACAGGCTTTCATTAATAATTATTGGTTAAAATTATTTATTTCTGATAAGTTTTCGCTTAGAAATAGCGCGTAATTTCATACTGCTGTTCTGTGGACACACTTTGGGATAACTCTATTCGTCATCACGGACGACAACTCTTGGCATGTGTTGTTGCTACATTGTTGTTGATGCACATTTGTATTCGTTCGATTGAGTGTTTGCGCGATCATTTTTTTTGAATAAATAATGGGGTAATATTATTTGTCAATGATCGAAGTTATGTTTTTTATAAATCTTGTAAATGAAATGAGTATCATCGACTTGGAGAAATGAATTGCAACATTGGTTACCATGTCAACTATTTAACGGTTTTGGTAAGACGGTTTTCTAGCAAGTCGATACTCATTCTCAGACCTCTGTAAGCTGATGATTAACGAAGTTAGGTACTTCGCTATGTTGCAGGGTCGGACTTCTTCCTTTGTTCTCATTCTACCTGTGGTTACCTATTTTGCCGAGTTTCACCGTATTGTTTCGTTGCGGAAGATCCGGCGACTATCGTTCATCGTCGTATCCACCCGAGTGATCGGTATCATCATGACATTACACGAAAGATGAAGGGACTTTGAAAGAACTTCGCGAATGCTTATAAGACTCTTCGTATCATCTACATCCTCAATCGTCATTACGTCAATGTTAATCAAGCTGAGTCCATATTTATTTTATGTGTTGGCTAAGTTAGAAAGCCATCTTACTATCATCCATTCATTAAAAATAAGTTAATGTGAAGTAAAGTTGTCTTTTAGTTTGTAAAAGAGAGATGAGGAAGTGTTTGATGTGTAAAGTTTAATGTTCAACATCATTTCAGACAAATGACAACACACGCACATAACTGAAAACTTAAAACTAAGTGCACTTCTGACGGGGCAAGCACTGGAAGTTTACACCAGACTGTCGAACGATGACGCCAAAAACTACGACGTCTTGAAAGAGGCCCTATTGCATTGCTACAGCTTCACAGAAAAGGGCTACCGTAAACGCTTCCGCGAATGCCGACCCTTGTCAGGCGAGACACCAAAGCAATTTGTGGAGCGCCTGTCGTCATACCTGCACAAGTGGGTCGAATTATCAGGCAAAGGGAAGACTTACGAGAGTCTCCATGATCTGATCGTCAGGGAGCAATTACTCAACGCCTGCCCTAAGGACCTCGCGATCCACTTGGAAATACAAAAGTTGCAGACGCTAAAAGACGTTGCTGAAGCTGCTGAAAGATATCTCATGGCTTATGAAAAGACGCTGGGGCCACCCCAGGCGACGAAACACTTTCAGAAGACTGGAAACCATGGGAACCAGATCCAGGGGAGCCAGACGAGCCAGAGAAAGACGGACTCCACGCCACCTCCCAGGGAAGGGCATTCAAGAGGCTGTTTCACCTGCAACGCTACAGACCACAGAGCGGCTAATTGTCCTCAAAACAAAAGTAGCGGACAGCGGAGCAATACGGACAATGCAGCGGCGGGCAACCGGCAGAGGCGGTTCTCCAATCAACGGCAAAACAGCAGATCTGACCATCAAGTGTGCGGCGGGAGCGTCATTCTTTCGAGTGAGACCGAGCGCACAGCTACTCCTGCGGACGTGCAAGAGTGCATGACCGATGGCCAACTTCTCCTTGCCAACGGAAAATCCATCCCCGTCGTCGCCAGCGCAGCTGTGACCGTCCAGAACATGCCTGTTTCCAAGGGACGCGTCGGAAATCATGAAGTGACTGTTCAAAGAGACTCTGGCTGCAGTGGGGTCATCGTCAGAGAAGACCTAATCGCTAAAGAACAGTTCGCTGGCGATTCAAAATGGACACTTATGGCCGACAGCAAATGTGTGAAAGCGCCAGTTGCGAAGATTCACGTCAGCACTCTTTTCTACAAAGGCGAAGTAGAAGTGGTTTGCCTGAAGAAGCCGCTATACGATTTGATGATCGGGAACATCGACGGCGCGAGACGACCCGACGACCCCGATCCAAAGTGGAGTCCTGCCTCAACCCAACGCGCCGAAGTTGTGGAGGGGGATCCATTGCCATTTCCCGATGAAGACCTCACAGAGCTGCTACGGGACAATGTGGCTACTCCGGCTCAGCCCTGCCGACCAGAGATCGTCGGTGCCGCTACTACTAGGGCCCAGGCCAAGAGAGACAAGACGTCTACGCCACTGAAGGTCGCCGACAGCTCCAAAGCTGCCATCGCTGACAGAGATAAGCTGATCCAGCTCCAGGAAGCTGATAGCACTTTAAACAAGTACAGGAACCGCCAAGACCACGTGAACAAGGGCAGTGGCACGGTCTATTTCGAGGTGAAGGCCAAGATCCTGTACCGAATCTTCCAGCACCCGAGGGTCAACGGAGGTAAACCACTACGTCAAGTCTTGGTAGCGTTACCCATAAGGCGCCAAGTGATGGAAGTAGCACATGACTCAATCATGGAAGGTCACTTAGGCATCAAGAAGACGTCAGACAGAATCCAGGCGGTGTTCTACTGGCCAGGACTTCATGCGGACGTCATCCGTTTCTGCCGATCATGTGACATTTGCCAGAAGACCATACCTCGAGGAAGGGTCCCGAAAGTGCCTATGCAGAGGATGCCTTTGATCGACCGAACTTTCAAGAGGGTGGCTTTAGATTGAATCGGCGAAATAAAACCTCCGAGTGAAGAAGGTCACCGGTGGGTACTGACTTTAGTGGACTACGCAACTCGGTACCCAGAAGCAGTGCCCCTGAAGAAGATTGACACTGAAACTGTAGCATTGGCACTGGTGGATATGTTCAGTAGACTTGGAGTGCCTGAAGAAATTCTGACAGACCTAGGGACGCAGTTCGTATCTGACTGCATTAAGGAGGTCAACAGACTGATAAGTATCCGGCATTTGACTACGACACCCTACCATCCAATGTGCAACGGGCTCGTCGAGATGTTCAATGCTATGCTGAAGTCCACCCTGAAGAAACTGTGCAGCGAGCAGCCCAGACAATGGCATCGCTATATCAACGCCTTACTTTTCGCCTACAGAGAAGTGCCGCAGGAGTCCGCCGGCTTTTCTTCGTTCGAGCTGCTATACGGAAGAACCATCAGAGGGCCGATGCACATCCTGAAAGAACTGTGGACGAAAGAAGTAAACACCCCCGAGGTAAAGAACAGCTACCAGTATGTGTTTGAGCTACGGGAGAAGCTAGAGCAGACTCTCGAGATAGCCAGAGAAAACCTGATGATGTCCCAGGACTGTGGAAAGCACTGCTATGACCTAGGGACGCAGTTCGTATCTGACTGCATTAAGGAGGTCAACAGACTGATAAGTATCCGGCATTTGACTACGACACCCTACCATCCAATGTGCAACGGGCTCGTCGAGAAGTTCAATGCTATGCTGAAGTCCACCCTGAAGAAACTGTGCAGCGAGCAGCCCAGACAATGGCATCGCTATATCAACGCCTTACTTTTCGCCTACAGAGAAGTGCCGCAGGAGTCCACCGGCTTCTCTCCGTTCGAGCGGAAGAACCATCTGAGGGCCGATGCACATCATAAAAGAACTGTGGACGAAAGACGTAGAAACTCGAGAGGTGAAGAACAGCTACCAGTACGTGTTTGAGCTACGGGAGAAGCTGGAGCAGACTCTCGAGATAGCCAGAGAAAACCTGAAGAAGTCCCAGGACTGTGGAAAGCACTACTATGATCGTAGGGCTGTGAACAGGAAATTTAAACCTGGCAACAAAGTGCTGGTGCTGCTACCTACTGATCACAATAAGTTGCTGATGCAGTGGAAAGGCCCGTACGAAGTGGAGACCGTGGTGGGGATTGTTACACTCGGTTTGATGTTGGTGTTTTCTATCAGTAGTGGATTCAGCCCCAATGCTGAAGTACTGATGAGTGTAGCTCAGATTCGTTTATTCACGAAACCCGCTCAATCAGCATACAAGTCACAAAGTCGACGTATGAAGTTTTCCTCTTTTATTCAGCACACATCAACAACTGCATACAATCGCCTTTTCACTCTCAAATTTCACTTTCCAACTCACTATCAACAACTATCCACAACAACACACAGGGCATCCATTTTATAATTTTTTCTCTCATTCGAGATGACAACTGGACGTTCTAGAAATGACGCATTACAACCAACCAATCAGAATTAAAGATCGTCATCACTGACTTACGTCATACATATTTCTTCTGCCTCCGGGAATGCTCTCATACTTCGATATCCATCGAGAAGTTTCCATCGATAGTAAACACTGAAATCTAGAGAATTCTCCAATAAGATCGACCAACGAAAATTATCAACGTTATACAAAACCTCTCCTAACAACAATGCAAACTCAAATCAAAGGTAAATAAACTCCATTATTGAATACTTTGCAAAACGAAACGATTAGATCTATCGTGCGCGTTTCAGACATACTTTCGTTTGCGTTTCAACGTAACAGGGATCAGCGACTACAAGGTGAAGGTTGGCCAGCATTCCAAGATATACCACGCCAACCTTAAACTGTACGTGGAAAGGCCATCAGAGACTGTGCACGCAGCCACAGCAGCTGTGATCGACGACAGCTTTAACAGCGAGGAACTGTTGGAACTGGGAGATTTCCACAGCAAAGAAGGCATCGATGATGTTAAGCTAGGACCAGGCTTGACGGAAGGTCAAAAGATTGAGCTCAAGGACCTTATGGGCGAGTTTCCCATAGCTTCAATGATGTCCCAGGCTCTACGACTTTGATGTCCCAGGCTCTACGACTTTGGTCGAACATGAAGTCCACCTCACTTCAAATATTCCCGTTCGATCCAGACCCTTCCCGATCCCTTTTATGGCCCGCGAATCCTTGAAGAAAGACATCGATGAGATGCTGAAGATGGGCATCATCAGGGAGTCCAGTTCCCCCTACGCGTCCCCTATCGTGGTCGTGAAGAAGAAGGACGGGAGCAACAGAGTATGCATCGACTACAGGAAAGTTAATAAGATCACAGTCTTCGACCCTGAGCCGATGCCTACTGCAGCAGACCTCTTCCGCCAATTATCGGGGAGTAGAATCTTCTCAAAGATTTACCTCAGCAAGGGTTATTGGCAAGTCCCAGTGCGTCAACATGACATACCAAAGACTGCTTTTATAAGTCCTGATGGGACGTACGAGTGCCTAAGGATGCCCTTTGGCATGGTCAACAGCGGAGCTACCCTGAAGAGAGGAATGAGGAAGATGCTCAAAGGGATGGACAACGTCGCGTGTTACTGGGACGACCTGCTAGTCCACATCCAGACCTGGACGGAGCATCTGCAGACCTTGAGGGAGCTGTTTCGCCGTCTAACAGAAGTTAACCTGACCGTGAGACCCAGTAAATGCATTCTGGGAACCGACAACGTCGACTTCGTCGGACATTGGATGGAAGGGGGAGACAACGGAGGATGCACTGACTCCAGGAAAGCCCACGAGATTACTGTCTTTGACCCTGGTCCGATGACGACAGTAACGGACGAGGGCGTTGTTTTCTTGCGATGAAAAAAACATTGACTGTGTAGATAAACTGTGAACATTGACAGTATCCAGAAAGACTTGCAGATGAGAAACATTGACTCTATGTGAATGAACTGTGAACATTGACAGTGTTCAGACAGACTGAAATAAGTTTTAATTCTGGACTTTGTTTGTGCATTACGTTTCAACGTTGTTGAAAGAAATTGGGTAAATTTCTTCCTGAGTGGGGGGTTATGTTACGTTGAAACGCGAAGGATAGGATGTCTGAAACGCGCACGATAGATCTAATCGTTTCGCTTTGCAAAGTATTTAATAATAGAGTTTATTTACCTTTGATTTGAGTTTGCATTGTTGTTAGAAGAAGCTTTGTATAACGTTGATAATTTTCGTTAGTCAATATTATTGGAGAATTCTCTAGATTTGCGTGTTTACGGTCGATCGAAGATTCCCGATAATTGTAGAAGTTTGAGAACGTTCCTGGAATGTGAAGGAAGATGTGTGAGGTATGTCAGTGATGACGAAGTCTAAAGCGATTGGTTAAATTGCGTCATACTCGATGGTTCCAAGGTGTTCTGGGGATGAGAAAGGCTATATATGTGCCGCACTGTTTCAAAAAGGGGAGTGTTGTTGTAAAAGTGAAAAGGCGATTGTATGCAGTGGTTGATGTGTGAATAAAAGTGGAAAACTTCATACGTCGACTCTGTGACTTTGTATGCTGATTGAACGGGTTGCGTGGATAAACGAATCCGAGTTTACACCTATCAGGAGAATTCAAGCATTGGGGCTGAATCAACTACTGATAGAAAAACACCAACATCGAATGAGTGTAACAGTGTGTGTGCGTGTTGCTAGGTAGAAACGTCGTTATTCTGACATACACTTGAACCTCTACGTACTTTTTTTTGACGGACCCCGTTATTTTGACGTCAAAGCAATGTTCCGTTAGGGTTAGGGCTGTGTTAGGCTTCAGGTTAGGTTAAGGGTAAGGGTTTGGGTTAGGGTTTGGTTTAGGGTTAGAGTTAGGGTTAGGAACAAATTCATAAAAATGTCAAAGTAACTTATGTAGAGTTTCATTTAAGTCATCACAACGGCGTTTCTCCACGGTTGTGTGTGTGCGTGCGTGTCTGGGTGTCTACTTATGTGTTGATGATGTATTTCTCTTATGGGTGTGTTTTGGGGGAGGGGAGGGAGGAGGTCACCTTTATGTTATTACTACTAAAATCGGGATATATAGGGTGGCGTACGGGTGGGGTGAGTAGAGCAGTTGGACTTATTCTCAAATGAATTGATCATGATTTTTATTTATTCTTGATTAATTTGAAATTGTTATAAATATGATTTAATGTCTTTTGTTTTAGAATTAATAATAAAGAAATGATAATAAGGATATTTATATAGCGCTTTTTCCCAATGAACAATATCAGTTCAAAGCGAAGTACTCACGAATTCATTCTAAACATCCGGCTTCATACAAAATAAAATCAGACACTTGCTAACGAATAAGAGACGAGGGAGGGAGGGAGGGAGGAGGGGAGAGCTAAGGATGGGTGATGGGGTGGGTGGTGGCGGTGGTATGAATCAAAACAAAAAAAAAAACAACAAAACAAAACAAATGTTTTTAATGACGACGAAGATGGGAGGCAAGATCAGAAGCATTTAAAGAAGAGATGAGTTTTCAAGTTGGATTTGAATTGGCCAGTGTTGTACACTTGAAAAATGGTTTTTAATAAACCAAAAATGTGTGTACTTACCTTGAGAATTATGTTTTTAAAAAAAATAAATTTCTTCTTTAATTATAAATAGTAAAAACATGAAAAATTCAATATATACACACGTGCATCTAGAATAAAGTTCAAGAACAAATATGTATACATCAACAATACATCCCCCTGTGCGCATACCGGGGGTTTCTGTATAAATAGTATCCCCACTTTCTGGAAATTTAGTGCTTTAAATTCTCACTGTCGCTGTCTTTCTCCTTTGTTCTTTCTTATTCCTACTCTCAATCTACTATACTATCTTCTTCTTCGTTAGACTAGTCAACTACCTGTTTTCTTGAAAACTCTTCCAAAACTCCTCATTTGTGTATGAGGTCTGTTGGGTCAGCTTGGGTATATTGGACGCTTTCTGCCAAATGGCCACTAGGGCTTCCTATATTATTATTTAGCAATGTAGGCATTGTATATGTATGTTTTGTTGATATTTTATAATGATGTTTATATTCCATTTTATTTTTATAAACAGGGGTTCGATAAGTTAGTGTAGGCTTATTGCCTCAGAGTCCCCTGCGTGGGATGCCTTTGTTGTAAAGTGACCGGATGGTGCAGTGCCTTCAGTGTAACTGCTAGGGTTACTTCAGCAGATCTTTTAAACGGATCAGGCTGAGTACTTTTTCAAAAACGTTGTCCTGATTCGGCTCATTGCAGACCTTTGGACCCTGTAAGTAATGAATAAATAATTAAACCAATAATACACGTAAATCTTTGCAGTGTAGCACAAATTCCAAGCCATTTGCGCATACAACATATGTGACGTGGGGTTTTGTTGTTGCTGGGCTCTGCACAATGGACTGCTATTACCCATAAGTCTTAGTCTATTGGGATCGCTAGTACTCTCCATTTGACTTCACTTAATACATTTATTTGTATAGCTCGGTCTGTGGTTAGGCTGGGGTACAGAGATAGATAGAAAAATGGTAAAAGATCACTGTCACACTAGCTTTCACACGGCTATGAAACATATGCAGTCCAGCCACTGTTCAGTAAATATCACACATTTATTTCCTCTACTCTATACATGATCTTCGAAGTACGAAACTAACTTAAAAGATCAAATGTCAATGCGAATGGTTCGCTCGTTGATAGGTCTAGGCAGCTACTTTCTCATCATAGGGCACTGGATACTTTCTGCCCTAATGGTCAGAGTTCTTTAAGAGCGGACTACTGTGGTCCTGTTTATACAGAGTTTGGTGCACTGAAGGCTGTGTACTTAGCTCAGTGTCCGAAGAGCTGTGTTGCGGTTGATTCCTTGACATGCTGTGTTGTTTTGGAGTTTTTTCCCTGTGGCTAGACTGGTGGGCTCTCTTTGCTCATTGCTAGAGAGGCCTCTGCAGACCAACTTTCAGCGACGACTTGTTCTGGTCTTTCGCCGAGTTGGGCTCACGATACAATGCCTGCTCGTCTGTAACATATGAGACAAAATTATGCACAACCCTGTATAATAGGTGTGTGCAGAGCGTCTCACTGAAGGCCGAAGTAGCCCTCAGTGATTAGCTCCACATCTCTATAGGTAAGCGACGAACATTCTGCTAAGTCCGTGGTCCACTGGAATCTCCAATTTAATTTCCTATACATATATAAATATAAATCATGGCTAACTATACACATAGAGAAAGAATTAATATTATACACATTCTCTGGTACAGCCACTGGTCTGCATGCATACATATAGATTAAACAACAATGGTTCCGTACGTCTTTCAACATGGCGTCGACCGGTCGTGTTCGACACGTGGTCACGCAACGTCGGACTAACAATTTAATTCTGAGCATAGCAAATTTCACAAACATAATTCAACAATAATATTAATACATCATGATGAAACAGAAGTATGTTCATTTACCTTTTTGACAATGTTAGGCTGTGGCTAGCTTGCTTGAATTCGAATATTCAACAAGCCCTGCTTTCCTAAGTCTGCTCAGTGGAGAGATTCTGTCAGAGTGTAACTGTGTACTGCCCGACGTTTGAATTTAGACTGACCCTCTACCTGCCTCTGCTTGAATCAGCTAGAACTGGTTCTACCTAACCTAGCTGTGTTCTTATTGGCTGGAAAATTCTGAGTGGAGTAAAATCGAAGCTCTATCATAGGCTGCGATGATGTCACTAACTGTGCGGGCGTCAAGCAACAACTGTGTTACGCATGATCACTTCTGTCGTCTGCTTCAGATTAACAGTAACCTTCTAAGTCTACACTGACCAAACAAGCAAAAGCTCAAATTGTGCGGGGTAAACTGGTCCTCTTGTTACAACATAAATACAATAAACATGTGTGTCACATGAATCAAAATTCTGGCTTTGAAACGCCGACTGCACGTGGCTAAATGATTGACGTGTTTGGATCGGCTCAGGTCAAAACGTTTAATGGGGACCGGGGCGCGCGGAGAGTGGCGTGTGAAGTGATTTGTTATTTTTAAAACTTCCGTTCTTCATTGCGTGGGCATTCCCAGATGTCGATGTTGGTGACGGTATATATGTAGAGGGTTAGCTATGAATCAGAATATGTAATATTGCGTATAAATCCACGTAACCTCGCGACAGACTGGGCGATTTTTCGAGGCACTCGGGAGTGAGAACTGCGTATTGTCAAGATGGGACAATCACAGGCTACTCTACAAATTTGGGAGCCAATTTGAGCTCCATTTGTATGTGCGATTATCTTTGGATAATTGGGCACGCCAAGTGGGAAAAATTCGCGTGTAAAAAGAAGATCAACGGGCCGGTAAGCAGGGCTATGTTTTTTTTTTTCTATTTTATACTCTAACTCTGTCTGCCAGCGATACCAAGAGAGAATGTCCATGTTCAGTTTTGGTCAGAAATGTGTTTAAATTGAATGAAACGGTTGTAACGTGAAGTATGTCTAATTTTGCGAAGTAAAAACAAATATTTTATTATTGATGGTTTATAATGAAAGTTGGTATTTTTTGAAAATCTTGTTTGGATTTTTGTTGTGTTGAATATTTTGGAATTGTTTTTTTGTGTGTGTGTGTTGTTTTTTAAGGTAATACGGTAATGAATGAATGATGGTATGGGTGAAGAATTTTTGCAGTGTATAATTTTTGGTGTGGAACGGTAAACGAAATGTAAATAGTGTGATGATATTTAGTGAGTTGTTACTGCTCGCCCTCCCAATTCATACACGGAAGTCACAACGCAGGTGTAGGTATAGGTTGATATTTTATTCAGTACAACTGTACCCCGTGACCTGGTGAAAACTAGAAACTAGGTATAAATATCTAGTACCACAACAAATGCAATAAATGGCAAACACTGAGATCGGCTTCATACAAACACAAGAGATAAAAAAAAAAAGAAAGAAAGAGACAAAGACACAGACAGACAGACAGACAGACAGACAGACAGAGAGAAAGAGAGAGAGAAAGAGAGAGAGAGAGAAAGAGAGAGAGAGAGAGAGAGAGAGAGAGAGAGAGAGAGAGAGAGAGAGAGAGAGAGAGAGAGAGAGAGAGAAGAAATGCATCATATTATTATAAATCAGGTAACGAACAAAGCTACATATCTCGGCAATAGTGTGGTCGAGTATGGACTCAAAAAAGGTACAACTGATCAAAAAATTTATCGCTAACATTCGAAACAAGTTTAAGCATAAGTTCAATAAACGATGATATAAAGAATGAAAAAGAAAGACTTATCCAAAATGATAGATCGTGGCCTAAATATAAAATATTTGAGTATTTACCTTGGAACCGCGTATTGGGGCGATACAGTACAAAACTGGTGCGATCGAACAAGACTTGTTCCTCGTATCAAGGTTGACATAAAAGTGAAGCGGAATTCCAAAATTCATCTAGGCTTACTTATTACAAAAAAATCCAATTCGTGAACCCAAAAGAGCCTCGTTGTCAAACTTATAATTAGCATTCTTCTCAGTTCGCTTTTATGGCAACAATAATTCCTATAGCAGAACAGCGCGGAACGTGATATTAAGTGGGTTAATAAACAAGCAAAAAACGTGCTGCTCGGTGCAAGGTATTACTAGCACAAAAAACTTAGCGTTGAACAATACAGTGAGCGATTTGAATGCATATGACCCAAAGCACACACGTGTGCACGTACAGGAGCTACAAATGATTAGACAGATGAAAACAAAGCATCAAGGCATTACAAAAAATCCTTCCCAAGCCAAATAAGGATAATATTGTTAACCAAAATAAGACCCAAGATGACTCAGACTTCCAATACAAATAAATCTGATCTAGATAGTGGTGTCTCATTAGCTTTTTATCATCGTTCAAACGTCTTTATTGGCACACGGGGGAAGAAGACCAGAGGGGTGGGGGGAGGAATACATACATACAAACATACATTCACAAAAACAAACAAACAACAACAAAATAGACGAAACAGGTGGCCACACATCATGAAATAATAACTAAGGAGCTCTTACTATCAGCCCTTCCGCGCGCTGAAAGGACTAATAAGGCTTGAAAGGGACAAAAGCATAATAAGGAGGGAGGGGGGATGACGACACAAGACGAAAGATAACAAGGGGGGACAACGAAGAAGACAAGAAGACGCCTTTACATACAGACTCAACACACTGGCAAGAACACCCCCGGCCTTAACTTATCCCCGGAAGTTAATCAACATTGTCTCCAAAGCTATTTTTTTGCAACTGAGATCTCAGCATTAGGTTCACTTAGAGTCCAGAGTTATTGTCTTAACGCAAGCAGGAGATACCATAACGTAGGCAACAGATAGCATGATACATGTCATAACTAGTCACTGTCAGACATTTAGTTTGTATAGTTAGTCTATGTAACCTCTAAAGGCTACTCATCACATCCACAGCTAGCAATCTAATTACTTGACTGGAAGGGTCACATGTAGAGGGATGATTTTGTGGACAGGCCTGTCCAGAAGGGAGGTCCGCACAACGTGGGCGCCTCTTTTCCCCTTTTCCACAGCTGCCAACCTGAGTTGGACAGACCTGACGAGACCGTCTCGACTGGGGTAGAGTTTCTCGATTCTGGCGAGCTTCCAAGTTCCTCTTGGCGTGCTTTCATCAGTCAGGATGACCACCATGCCCTCACGAACGGAGTCCTTGGCGTCATACCACTTCTTGCGTGGCTGCAGAGTGGACAGGTATTCAATTCTCCAGCGTTTCCAGAACTGCTCGACGAGGTACTGCACTCTTCTTCAACGCTTTGTAGAGTACAGGTCGTCCTTCTGAAAGTTTCCTGGAGGAGGGAATATGGGTTCAGGTTTAACGGTGAGGAGGTGATTTGGAGTTAAGGGAGCTGGGGCTGATGGGTCTTCGAGGGTGTCAACGCAGAGAGGTCTGTTGTTCACAATGGCGGCCACCTCGTAAAACAGAGTAGAGAGAGTGACAGCTGTCAATCTCATGCTGTGTTCCCTCAGCAATCCCTCGATCACGCCACGCGTCGTGCGAATGAGCCGCTCCCAAACCCCTCCAAAGTGGCTAGCAGACGGAGGGTTGAAGATGAAGTCGCAGCTTCTATACTGCATGTCGCTTTTGACCCTGTTGCCATCGATGTTCTTCTTAGAGCTTCTCAGCTCTCTCTCACCGCCGATGAAGTTGGTGCCCCTGTCACAACGTATGGATCTCACGTTTCCACGAATGGCTACGAATCGTCTCAGACCACATATAAAGGCGTCCGTCGACATGTCTTCCAACACTTCTAAATGAACAGGCCTGGAGGCCAGACATGTGAAAATGAGGCCATAACGCTTGACCTCCCTTCTTCCAGAAGCAACGTGAAAGGGGCCGAAGCAATCCAACCCGACGTGAGAGAAAGGAGGAGCAACTTCCGTTCTGTCTGGTGGAAGATCGGCCATCTTCTGAGTCTCAGGTTTCCCGCGCAACCTGCTGCAGTAGACACATCGGTGGATCACAGCGGAAACAACTCTCCTCGCACCACAAATCCAAACACCAGCTGTACGAAGAGCACCCATCGTGGTCGTCCTTCCTTGATGCCCATTCTTCTGATGGTGATGTCGGACAAGTAAGGTAGAGAGGTGACTTTCTTTGGGAAGTATAAAGGGGTGCTTGATCTGATAGTTCTCAGCAGACTGAGCGAGGCGGCCACCGACTCTCATGATGCCCAATTCGTCTATGGAGATGTCGAGACGTTTGAGCTCAGGGAGAGTGGATCGCAGCGATGCAGGAAAGTGTTGAGACTGAACACTCTGGATGATTCTCATGAGTGTGTCGTGGGTTTCTTCCAATGGTGACGGAGCTGCTTGTTTCAGTTTCGTACCCTTCTGTCGTATGCGCTTGACCCAGGCCAGGATTCGGCTGATGACGTTTAGTAGTCGATGGAGGGTGGAGAATCGGTTAACTATTTCCTCAATGCCCTTTTTTCCATTCACCGCAGTCTGAACTCTGAGGACCTTCACTTCTTTATCTTCATCAGCGACAGACACTTCTGGAATTTCATACACGATAGGTTCATTGCTGAGTAGCTGGGGGCCAGAGTACCAGTTTGATTGGTTCATAGCTTGTACATCCAAACCCCGTGAAGCATGATCTGCAGGGTTTTGTTTTCCGTGGAAATATGGTGCCACTGTTGAGGGCGACTGAAGTCACGGATTTGCTGGACCCTGTTGGCCACAAAGATATGGAATCTCTTCGTTTCGTTGTAGATGTAGCCGAGAACCACCTTCGAGTCAGTCCAGAAGTGATGTTGCGACACGAGGCCTTCAAATTCACGCTGAAGAAATCGAGCAGTCTTGACAGCGAGGACTGCTGCTTGTAGTTCGAGACGCGGAATGGTGACTGTACGAAGTGGAGCAACCTTGGACTTGGCCATCACCGTGGAGCAGTGGGGTTTCCCTTCACCGTCAACGACACGAAGGTAAGAGCATTCCCCATAGCCACTGTTGGAAGCATCTGCAAAATGGTGAAGTTCCACGAGTGACCAAGGCAGCTTTGCATTTGAGAAGTAGCAACGTGGTATCTGTATCGAGGACAGTGCCCCGAGATCGCCCAACCAGGAATTCCAACGCTCCAATAGACCAGAGGGAAGTGTGTTGTCCCATTCAAGGTTCTGTCTACACGCTTCTTGCAGTATCAGGCGACCCCTGAGCACCAAGGGCGAGACCAATCCCAAGGGGTCAAAAATCGAGGCGATAACGGACAAGGCTCCTCGCTTAGTCAATGGTCTGTCCTTGAACCCGTTGTTGAAATGCAAGGTGTCCGCTTCCAACGTCCAACATATGCCAAGGGCTCTCTCAATGGCACTTTCGCACTTCTCAACTTTCCTTTAACACTTGCAGTCTGGACCACCTCAGTTTCTGGGAAGGACGACATGACCTTCTGTGAGTTCGATGCAATCTTGTGAAGGCGTAAGTTTCCCCTTTCACAGATTTGGCGCGCTCCCTTCAGCAATTGTACGGCCTCAGCTTCGCTCTTGTCGGAGTGAAGACCGTCGTCGACATAGAAGTCTCGTTGGATGAATGTGGAGGCCTTTGGGTTCAGTTGGCGATTGTCCTTGGCTAGCTGCTTCAAGGCGAAATTGGCGCAACCTGGTGACGAAGCAGCGCCAAAAAGGTGTACCCTCATGCGATGATCAACAGGCTCGGCAGTCAGATCGTTTTGAGGCCACCACAGGAATCTCAGATAGTCTCTGTGACAAGGTGCGACGTGAAATTGATGAAACATGCGTTCAACATCGCAGGAGACAGCAATGGGAAACAGTCTGAATCTGCACAGAACTCCCATCAGCGAGTTCAAGAGGTCTGGGCCTGACAACAAGTGGTCATTTAGAGATGTTCCTTGGCATGTAGCGGCACAGTCGAACACGACCCTAATCTTGCCTGGCTTGTTGGGGTTGTACACTCCATGATGTGGAATAAACCACACGGTTCTTGAAGATGTGTCGGAGTCGCGAACAATTTCTGCATCACTTCGTTCTAACATTTGGTCCATAAACTCCTTATACAGCTGGAAATGGTCGGGATTGTTGCAGAACTTGCGTTTGAGACTCATCAGCCTTCTGTACGCGACGTATCTGTTGTTTGGAAGCTGAGGATCATCACCCTTGAATGGAAGTGGTAGTTCATAGTGTCCTTCCTCATTGACCTTGATGTTTTCAGTAAGGATCTGCATAAAGCGTTGATCCTCTTGCGAAGCTGGTTGTTCATCTGGGAAGGCAAAATCTCGCTCCATCATCTTGATGAGACGCTCATTCGTGACATCCTTGGTTCTAAAAGAAATCGCATGGACGGGAATGCTGGTGGTGCCGGTGTAGTGAGCAGATGTAGAGTTGACCTCTGGGCAATTGGGACCGAAGGATCGCTGAACCTCACCAACCACGCTCCATCCTAAACGTGTTTTTTGAGCGTAGGGTTGTCCAAGTTCGCCCGATACCACTTGCAGAGGTCGTAAGGCTTCAGACACGTTGACACCAAGCAGTAGGGCGACTGGGGCATCGAAGAGGGGGTAGAAGTGGCAAGCAAGATGCTTGAGATGTGGCAGGGATTGAACAAATTCACGTGTAGGAATCTGTCCCTTGTCAGTGCAGATCTCGCGATGAGAATGCGTGGCGGGCACATCAACGTAGTCACTGGAGTCATAAGCCCGCACTCTCAAGTCAGTGTAAGTCTTGCATTTGACCGTCTGTTTAATAGAGGTGAGCGTAGTCAGAGTTAAGCATGTGTCCCGTTCTTGCAGGTGTAATTTCTCTGCGACCTGGTCTATCACAAAAAAAGTATCGCTCATTGTGTCTAACATGGCGTACACCAGTACCTCGTTGTGAGGCTCGGATTTGGCAGGCACACAAACAGGCACATAGAGTGAGTAGAGGCGTGATGTGGGAAGCTGAGATACTCTGTAGGCTCTCTTGCCCTTAGTCTCTACGTTTTGGTTTTGCTCAGGATCAGCTGCGAAGGCCCCGACGACATTCACCTGACCTTCTTCCTTGGGCTCACTTCGGTTGTCTGAATCGCCACTTTGGCGATTTTCAACAAGTCTTGACTGCCTTAGAGGAGGGCCTAGGTCGTGCAAGGCGGTGTTGTGGTTGGCCTTGCACGTCTTGCATTCATACTTGGCACGGCATCCCTTTATGAAGTGACTGTTTTGAAGGCATCGATGGCACAGATAATTCTTTCGGATGAAGTCCCTCTTAGCCTCAGGTTTGATGGCGATGAATTTCCAACAATCTGTGGTGAAACTGACACAACGTAAGATTGGCTCTACGCTGGGGATGGACCTTCTCACCCCCACAGAGTCAACAATGGCAAGGATGGACTCGCCCTACAGGGAACAACCAATCAGCTTCCCGGAGGCAGGCACGTGCCAGTAGCGAATATGCTGGAAGCGGAGACCCGGGTGGGCATTCCTATTCCTGTTCCTACTGCGTTACGTGTACGACGACTGAGTCCTTAGCCTTTGCCACAGAGCGACAGTAGCCGGTTATCACTACGACTACATGTGAGTATAACTATGTAGTTCATATAACCTATTTAGGAGTCTACCGCGGACACGAGTATCACTATACTTGGCGTCGTCTGGACTGCGGTATTTTAATATGACATTTTTACTGAACGAACCTACTGACGGTCCAGCGGTAGAGTTCACGACTTGTAACTACCGGCCATGAAGAAAGAGAGATAACCCATATATTAAAAGATGACGAAACGTACCCCAAACATGACAATTTTGGCTATTTAATAAGCCTACCGATATGACATTTCTTGTATAATTTATATTTTCCTTACTTATGTGTTTCTGTGCTGAAGTTGTATACTTTATTTTCGATTTTCAATAGTATACTCACCCTATTTTCCATTTCTCGTTCACGGTATTCTTTGCAGACCGTGATTCTCGATATTTATTTTATATCGGTCACTTCCGGTTGTTTGCACTTCCGTTTGTGCTTCATGAATAATGTATAATTTGGTATGCACTAATTTTATTCTTTTACAGGTTTCTGACTTTATTTTCGAGGTATTGTTGAATCTCCCTTATTTTTGCCCTTTCTAGGATAGTGCCATTATAGTTTGACAACATTTATTTCCAGTACTTAGTTATTTATTTTGATACATTCTCGAAGATATATTTTCGTGCCTACACGTGCTTCTGCGTTAATTTAATTTTTATTGTGAGATTCTTAGCCTCTGCAACAGCATTATTTCTGTGCTGGCATTAATGTAACTTCTCTATAATATATTAACTTCTACTCTTAGATCAATTGATAGGCACATGACTATAGTAATTTAAAAAAAAAAATTCCCTACACTTCAACTTTGTTTTTGGGGGTGGGGGAAAGGGTAGTGGTAGCCATTAGCAAATAGACTTGTGGTTGAATTTTGCTTTTATGTTACAGATTCTTCATATAATCACAGGGTGTCTTTTACATTCATTGCAGCCTACACTACCTGATTTTTGGGAGATTCTTCTAGCACTGGTTGTCTTCTACATTCATTGCAGCCTACATTACCTGACTTCTTTGAGGTTGGTAGTGTTAGTATTAGCACGTGCGACAACTGTGTTTAGTTCTAGTTTTCTGTTTATCCCGTTGCCAAGACTTCAGTGTGTCAGTGTACGTCTTGTATTCTGTCGTCTTGTGTGATTTTCAGTGTTTATCTGTTCTAGAGATATTGCTGTTGATAGTTTCATATATTATTTTATTGTGCACAGTTGTTTGTTTGTGCAATAAAACCTCATGGAAGGTGCCGGTACTCCACCACAAGTATCATGCCAGGATTTGGTGACAAGGTTCCAAATCTCCCGAAAATATGCGGAAATAATTATCGCATGGCTGGAATGCACCAATTTCAGCAAGCATGCATATTTCGCATCCACCGCTTTGCCAAAGGCCCTAAAAGTAAAAACGGCTAATTTTGTCGAGCGGATGATTCAAGCAGGGTGTAGAATTGATACCCCATCACCTTACCTGGTGTCAGAAGACGGTGTGGTGAGAGTGATTGAAACGGCAGCTGAGGTGAGTTCGATCACCGACTCTAGTGTCGGTGAGGAACCCGATGCCGAACAACCCCAAACTTCCCATTCACGTAGATCATCTACATCCAGTAGGGATGGTTCAGATTCATCCCTACGGAGAAGGGAGAGAAATGTTACGCTTCGCACCTTACAACGTCAAGCGTCCCAAACTTCACTCATGTCCAATGAGAGCACATACCCCTCAGATGTTTTACATCAGGTCAGTGAGGGGTTAAAAGAGGTTGGGAGGATGGAAGTTGAAGAGCCTATCATTGACTCAGTGGGTGTTAGTGGGGATGTTGACGAGGAGGGTAGGGGCGTGAACATTTTGGGGGGAGGAGAATCGGAGGCAGATGATTCCAAAACGCAAGACGATAAAGTACCAGCATATGGTATGGGTCTTGGTGCATATGGGAAATCTGATAAATTTGATACAACTGCCTTGGATGAACGGATGCCACAGAGCACTCGTTCTAAGGTAGGGTTTGACTACTTCTCTGTTGATGGGGAGGGTCAAATTAAAAATGAAAAGATGTCGGGCATATATGAGGGGAAGGAAGGTCGATTTAGTGAGGTCTCCCCACGGTCCCTTCCTGATGACACGTCGCCCCACATTGATTCTGAGGGAAATGTATGCTCGCCGCCTGGACATTCTCTATCCGAAGACAGGTCCTTCCGCATTAAGGTGTGGAACACTTTTGCTGAGCAACGCAGGAGACAGGACAGACTTGAAGAGGAGTTGCGAATACTCATGAAGGTACAACATGACAGGATGAGACTACCCAACCCTGTCATGGAGAAACGCCTCCGCCTTGTCGAAGAAACGCTTGAAAATCTCCTGTCAGCAAATGAGGATATCAGGGGGAGAATGAACAAACTAACAGATGAGGTTGCTGAGGATATTGCTAAAACCAGCACAAGCCTCCAAGCCCAGGCGGATGCCACGTTCATCCAATCTGAGCGAGAAGTCAGAAGGATGGGCGTCAGAGTACAGGGTCTGGAAGAAAATGCCCAGATCTTGATGAAAAATTATCAGGCAAATCTAGTGCGCCTGCAGCGTTTGGAGATGGGGAAACCTTCAAGCAGGATGGAGGAGATGGCTGCTTTAGAGGATAATCTCAAAGCGACCCAAGAGATTTTAAATCAGAAAACCCGTCAGCTGCAGGAACTAGATGCGGAAATAAGAAGACCCGTTGAAACGCATGGCCTAGCCACGACAATTGAACTCCAACGAGCCTTGCAGGACCATACTCGAAGAACTGAAGAACAGTTGGACATGCGAGATGGAAACCTGAGGAAACAGTTGGAGTCCATCCAGGCCACAGTAAACGGGGTAATGCAAACCTTGACGAATCAACAGCGTCAAGAATCGCTGAACCTAGGGTTTATAGGCAGTCCTCCGGTATTTGGGTCGAAGCCGGCACCTGAAAACGCCTATACACCTGGGTCTCAGCCAGAAATAAAACCAACTCTCTCAGCTAGGGGCACAACCTACTATCAGAGGCCTGCAGCAGCTGAGGAGAGTAGTCCAATAGGTTACCCTGGCAGTTATGGAACACCAATGAACAAATTTGGGGAAATGCCAGGGGATACCTATAATGAAAGACGCAGACGCTCTGCGCGAACTCGAGCAGAAGACTCTGGGAGCGAAAGCGAAGAATATCCAATCCGAGGTTTGCCGAAGCTCTCACCTTACTCGGGGCAATGCCCATGGAGGGACTTTGCCGGTCAATTCCAGCGTCACAGTGTGCTGGGTCGATGGAGAGCCAGGGAGATGATTGACCGCCTACAGCTACATTTGACCGGCAGTGCCTTGCACTACTTTGAGCAATTGCCTGCGGAGGTGAAGACCAACTATCACAGAGCCATGGAGGCAATGGATCTTCGTTTCGGTCAGCAAGTGCCGGTGGAGGCTCAGAAAGCCGCGTTCCACAATATGAGGCAAAAGGACAAAGAGTCATTACGAGAGTTCGCAGATAGAGTAAGGGAAACCGCAACAGAAGCCTTTCCCGGTCTGCCACCCCAGTACGTGGAGTCTGAAAGTATCGCCACGTTTCTGAGGGGAATTACTGCCCAAGATGCTGGATTCTTTGGCCTCAACCAAGCGTATCGACGCCTTGACCAAGCAGTCCATGGGGTACAAGTATACATCGAACACCAACGGTCAATCTTTGGTGGACGAAAAGTACGTCGGCTATTTGAGGAGGATAGTGACGGGGACACCTCGGTGGTTAACCGGGCCAGGACACAATGGTCCAATCCTAGCCAGAAGACGAGTCCCCAGTCCCCCGGCAAGGCCTCAATAGCGGCAAATACAACGACCGTCACCACAACTCCAGATGTCATGAAGACCCTACAAGAGGCGTTGGGACAAATCTCAGAAACGCTGAAAAATTTGCAGCTATCCAACACTCGGGGCAGACAGGAGGACGTGGTAACGCAAAGCCAGTTACAGGAAGCCATGAGACAGATGGGCAGGTATGGACAGGGATCAAGCCTTTCAAGGCAACCCAGAGGAGGTTCGCAGTCCCCAGGGAGGCAGGAACGGGCCACAAGAGACAGATCGAATGACCAATGCAATCGCTGCAAACAAATAGGTCATTGGGCTCGAGACTGCCCCCAAAGGCAACGATCCCGATCACCATCGCCAGCTGAACGCTTGGTTTCCAAGAATGTAAATTTTACTTTAAACGGCAACGGGGGAGTTTGAATGACGGGCACAGACTCCCTCCAACACCTCAGCCCGCGGATACCATTCTCGCGATGGAGAGAAAAGAAATAAAGGAGTTGAGAAGAGAACTCTCAGACTTGAATACTGAAGCGGATGAACAGTTCCCCTGCGTCTATAAGGTGGACCAGCCCAGGGCTAAGAACTTGGTCATTACTGTGATAGTGGAAGGGATTCCTTTACTGGTTGTAGTGGATACTGCAGCACAAGTAACTGTGGTCAATCAGACCAGAATGAAGGATATCTTGCAAGACAAAGCGACTGTATCCACTTGCCTAAGAGGCATCGGCAATAACGATGTTCCAGCACCGTTCGCAAAAGGGATCAGGGTATTGATTGGAGACATACCCTATACTGCACCCCTTTATTTTGCCAAAATTGATGTGGATATGCTGTTAGGCATTGATTTCCTTGAGCGCTACGGTGTGACCATTGACTTTGCCCGCCATGAACTTTTGGTTGATAATCAAATAATAGTGGCTAAAATGGTGAGAGACGAAGCACTTCACCTGGCTGAGGTATCCAGAGTGACGCTAATAGGGAGAACACGAGTACCCCCGCAATCCGCAACGTATACAGTCGCAAAACTGGATGAGAGGATGCCTCAAACGTTCCTGTTCTCTCCATTGATGGATGCCGTGCCATGCTTAATGCCTGCCTCATTCCATCCGAGTGGACAAATGACCACGATACTGATGGTAAATGACACGGATAATGCCATATTCATTGAGGCAGGAACCGTCATTGGGACAGCCATGATGGGAAGGGAGCTCAGTCCACCGAAACTGGGAGTGCGAAGGGTACATGAACTGAAAAGAGCCACCCAGAGACAAGAGTTGCCAGAACATATGCTTGACCTGTTTGAGCGATCGTCCACAGGTCTTACGGCAATGGAAAAGCAAGATCTAAAACAATTGCTGCTGGACTATGCTGATGTGTTCGCCGCACATGATCTTGATCTAGGCTGTTTCAATGCCTTGAAGCACCCCATTCAGTTGGAAGGAACAGCCGACCCATTCAGGGAACGAATGCGAAGAGTGCCTCTAGGGTTTGAGGATGAAAAGAATCTAAAAGCCATGCTGGACGCTGGTGTCATTCAACCCTCAATTTCACCCTGGGCTTCAGCACCAGTCTTGGTCAGGAAAAAGGATGGCGGTGTGCGATGGTGTTTGGATTTCAGACGTCTGAACGCCATCACGAAAAAGGATGCCTTTCCATTACCCCTGATCTCTGACTGTATTGACACGCTGGCTGGAAATAAGTACATGTCGACACTGGATATGGCCGCGGGATATTGGCAGATTGAAATATCACCAGAGGATCGAGAGAAAACAGCATTTATCACTCGGTTCGGCCTATTCGAACACAAAAGGATGTCGATGGGGCTGTGCAACGCACCAAGTACTTTCCAGCGCGCAATTAATCTGGTCTTTAGGGGGCTAACATGGAGAACTGTACTCGCCTTCATAGATGACGTGTTGGTACTGGGGAAAGATTTCCATGATCATCTGAAGAACCTACGGGAAGTCTTGGACCGTTTCCGGGCGCACAATTTGAAATTAAAACCAAAGAAATGTGTGCTTTTCCGGACAGAGGCCAAGTTCCTAGGAAAAATCGTGACAGGCGAGTCTGTGTCCATTGATCCCGAGAACCAGAAAACCATTGCAAGATGGCCAGAGCCCAAGAATACGAGGGAAGTAGAGAGTTTCCTCGGTTTTGTCAACTATAACCGGGAACACATTCCCCGACTAGCAGAAATGGCAGCACCTCTATACGCCTTGACAGGGAAGGCCCCATTTCAATGGTCCGATGATCATCGTAAAGCCTTCGAACAGTTGAAAAAAGCCTTGCTATCAGCCAAAGTGTTAGGCTTGCCACGAAGAGAAGGTACTTTTATCCTAGACACTGATGCTTCAAATCTTGCTATCGGAGCTCAACTATCCCAAATGCAAGATGGGAAAGAGGTCCCCTTGGCCTTTGCAACTCCAGCCCAATGCAAGTATTGCACCACCAGGAAAGAACTACTAGCCATAGTGACGTTCACTCGTCAGTTCCGACACTATCTGCTGGGACGCCAATTCCTGGTCTGTACTGACCACAGCAGTTTGGCATGGCTAATGAGTTTCAGAAATGCTGAAGGCCAGCTGGCGCGTTGGCTGGAAGAACTTGCACAATACAACATGTTGGTGACACACCGCAAAGGCAAGGATCATGTAAATGCAGATGCCTTGTCTAGGATCCCTGATGATCTGGAACCATGTGACTGTTATCGGGCAGGGGAAGATATTTCACGACTGCCCTGTGGAGGATGCCATTTTTGCGAAAGAGCTCAACGCCAATGGCGAGACTTTGAAGATGCAATAGATGACATCATACCCTTGTCTTATCCAGCGGTACGGTTATGCTCAGAAGACAGCAACTGGACAGACATCCTGGACCCCAAGAAGAAGGGGGAAGAGCAGAATGAGGACCCTGAATTGAGAAGGGTGAAGCGCTGGATACAGAACAAGGAACAGCCCACAACTGAAGAATTGTCAGCACAATCTCCGGGGACGAAGATCTTATGGGCCAACAGACAGCAGCTCCAGATGCAAAATGATACCCTGATGTATAAATGGGAAAATGAAGGTGGAGATAACAAATTGCTGTTTGTGGTCCCGAGACGAATGAGGGACATAGTGTTGAGGCTGGCGCACGACAACTCGTTGTCTGGACATTTTGGCATTGAGCGCACCTATGAGAGAGTCAGAAGACACTTTTATTGGCCCGCCTTGAAGAAGGATGTCGAGAAATATGTGAAGGGATGTTCAGCATGTAATCGTAATAAGCATCTCCGTCGCAGATACAGGGCACCTCTTCAAGAGTTTACAACGGGAGCCCCCATGGAAAAGTGTCACATCGACGTACTCGGGCCTCTGCCAAAGTCCAGGCAGGGAAACTGTTATATCCTGGTATTGGTGGATCAATTCACAAAATGGATCGAAGCTTTCGCCATGCCAGATCAAACGGCAGAGACTATTGCCAGAGTTGTCGTGGATCAATTCTTTTGCCGGTTTGGATGTCCACGAGAGATTGTGACTGATCAAGGCACTAATTTTGGAAGTGAGCTGTTTACACAGTTGTGCCAAAGACTGGGTATAGTGAAGAAGAGGACCACTCCTTATCACCCCAGTGCGAACGGCCAAGTGGAAAGAATGAACCGCACATTGATGCAGATGGTGCGATGTACCCTTACGGAGGGTCAAACCAATTGGGATGACCAGCTCCAATTGCTGGTAGGAGCCATGCGGTGCACTATCAATCGATCCACAGGTTTTACTCCGAACCATCTCATGCTGGGAAGAGAAGTAATGCAGCCCCTGGAGATCATGATGGGTATAACTCAGGAGGAATCCACGACGTGCGCTTACATTGACCAGCTGGAGAGGGAGTTGGGTCGAGCGCATGAGCTGGCTCGAGAGACCCTCCAGGAACAGCAAAGACGCCCAAAGAGAGATTATGATCTAAGGCAACAGACGGCTAAATACCAAGTGGGGGATATAGTCTATTTGGCGAACTCTGCATCGGTGATAGGCCAGTGCAGGAAATTAACCCCATTATGGAAAGGGCCATTCATTGTCTGTAAGGTCTTATCTCCAGTTTTATATCAGATTGGGGCCACAAAGAAGACTTGGATCGTGCATCATGACCGAATACGGCCGTGTCATGATAGCTCTCTACCTTTGTGGCTGGAAAGAAAACGTGATTCACTGTTGGGCCAACCCATAGTGAATGACGCAGAATCAGACCCTTTGGATGACACTCTGGGACCATTGGTGGATGAACCCCTGTATTGCCTGTGTCGAAAGCCAGATGATGGAGCCTTTATGATTTACTGCGACATCTGCCGCGAATGGTTCCATGGGAAGTGTGTGAAGATGACAGAGAAACAGGCGGAAACAATTGATTTCTACCGGTGCCCAGAGTGTAAACGTAAAGGGCATGTATTATAACACTAATTTTCCATAATGTCTAACACATTACCCCTAACATGGAATGAGGTTTGTGTATGCAGATGGAAGGAAAAAGGCCGTGCCCAATTCCCTCATGCACCAGGGAGCCAGCGGACGTGGGGGCCCACTTCGCCGCCAAGCACATGCCGGAGGGGTGGGTTACTTTCACCCCAGCGGAGAAGACGGCCGCGCTCACGGGCCTGGCGTACCATGCCACCGGGGAGCCGTGCCTGAAGATGGCCTACCGCCTGGTGGAGCAACAACGGCAGTCGCGGGAGGAGAGCCGTTCGACCTTGACCCGAGAGGAAATCCGGGAGATCAGCGGGTTCGGCGAGCATTTGGGGGTGGCGGTGCCACGATGGATTGAGGTCTGTCCCCCAAACTCAATGGCTTGTCTGGTCAACTGGAGAGTACTCTCTGTACTCTTGGTCGTCGCTGGGGCTCGGGGTCAGGAAGCCTTCCGGTGCTACCGTCGTGTTGGGTGCCGAGCGTCCAAGCGGCGGTGGGATGAAGGCGAGGGAGATGAGGAGAACCCCAAAGCCCGGAGATTGCTCGCCTCCAGCGACCAGCCAGCGCCCCGGGGGAGCGAACCAGCGAGGCGGCAGCGAGAGAGACCACGGCGCCGAACTCAGGACCCACCTCGGCGTCAAGCTTCCGCCACGATCACCAGTGGTGCGGCAGAGACGGGTCCCAGCACTGCCAGTACCCTGGGGACGGAGGCGCGCCAGGTTACCCCTATCCAGGCATCGGCTAACACCAGGCCTGGGTACAGGGTGACCTTCTCCAACCACCAGGGAGCTGCCGCAGCCGAAACAACGGCCCCATCGCTCGTCACCCAGAATTCAACTCCGGAGCGGGCGATGGAGGAGAAAAAGACTGCCACCGCCAGCCCTCCTATAAGCCTGACAGGGTTGACCATCGCCTCCCCACAGGTAATGATAGGGGTAGAGCAAGGGATGGTGGAGAGAGGGGGCAGAGATATGGAGGTGGGGGAAATCTCTGTCGAGAGTAAGACAAGAAAGGAAGTGGAGGAGGGAGAAACCCCTACTGAAATGGAGGGGGGACCAAGGGAGTCCAAAAACAAGACCAAATGTCAGCACTGTCCAAGGGCTACGTGGATAGCCATTTCCACTTGGACAGATTGGCTAACAGAATTGGCTATCGGTTCGACCGACAACCCCTAGTTTTGGCGGACGTGTTGCATGCAGCAGAGGAGAAAATGAAATTCCGGCATGACCATCGGATTCCGTTGCGTCTATGCGTGACCTCTTTCTGCGATGATAAGACGCAGAGAAAACTGCTAGCAGATTCCCGCCTCAACTCAGATCTAAGTTCAGATGAGCGATTGAAGTTGAGTTTCGGTCTCCACCCCAAGGAGGCGTCCGAATACGTGGATAAGATAGAGTCCACAGAGGGACGGACTTCCTTGGTTCTGAAACCAAGTAAGCTGAACCGGGTCCGAGAACTGATGAAAGGACCAACAGTGGTGGCATTCGGGGAAGTCGGATTGGACTTTACCACCCCAGAACGGGAATGGGACCGTCAGGTGGCTGCCCTGGAGCAACTGCTGAACGGTCTCAAGGATCTGTTAGTGGAACGGAAGTTGCCGGTGGTGCTGCATTGCCGGCAAAATCTAATACCCGTCCGCGATGCGGTCACAGAACTGCAGCAGGTCTTGATGGCCACCATAGGGGGAATCATCCCATCCAGGTGCACCATTTTACCGGGACAGCTGAGGATGTACTCCGCTGGAAGGAGTTCCTTCAGGCCTATTTCAGTGTTCCGGTGGGGAAGGTGCAAAACCTGTCGCGTTCGCAGGCAGATGGGGTTCGAGCCATACCCAAAAATAGGCTACTGATTGAGACTGATGCCCCATACCATCCTCTGGCAAGACAGCCTTTCAGTACACCCTATTCTATTCGGGAAGTTGGCGCGAGTTTCACAAAAGCCATTGGCCTATGCATACCCGAGCTCCTGGAGCTCACCGCGCAGAACGCCCTACAGTTGTTTTGCACACTTCCATGAAGAGAAAGAAAAACACGTGGACAATACAAGGAAAACCCCCTGTCTATATGTACGGACACAGTCCGGAGGGAAGCTGGTAGTTTATCCCTGGATAAGCTAAACGTTGTGGTGCAACACATGACATTGTATCATGATAACCAGTCTTTGAATGTCCACAGGCGGCCAAGGGGAGCGAACCTTGTGCCACAGATAGGGCTTCCGCCCTATAAACCGAAGGGCCAAGCTGGAAGGGCTGAGCAGTGACTGAATCCCCTTCCTACGGCTCTGATGCTGTCAGTTCCAGACTTCCCCCAATCAACGACTTTTCAAAAGGGGGAGGAGTGTGGTGAAACTGACACAACGTAAGATTGGCTCTACGCTGGGGATGGACCTTCTCACCCCCACAGAGTCAACAATGGCAAGGATGGACTCGCCCTACAGGGAACAACCAATCAGCTTCCCGGAGGCAGGCACGTGCCAGTAGCGAATATGCTGGAAGCGGAGACCCGGGTGGGCATTCCTATTCCTGTTCCTACTGCGTTACGTGTACGACGACTGAGTCCTTAGCCTTTGCTACAGAGCGACAGTAGCCGGTTATCACTACGACTACATGTGAGTATAACTATGTAGTTCATATAACCTATTTAGGAGTCTACCGCGGACACGAGTTTCACTATAGTCGTAGTGATAACCGGCTACTGTCGCTCTATGAAGTGACTGTTTTGAAGGCATCGATGGCACAGATAATTCTTTCGGATGAAGTCCCTCTTAGCCTCAGGTTTGATGGCGATGAATTTCCAACAATCAAACACATGATGGCGGCCATGACAAAATGCACAACCATCACCTCTCTCTTGGTTGCTGTTGTTGCCTTGTCCTCTAAAGTCTCTAGGTTTGGACCGATCAAGTTCAGGAAGCTTATTCTGTTCTTTTCCATCCATGGCTTGGTTGGAGTTTCCGGACGTGACAAAAGTTTGCCCTCCTCTGCTTTGTCTTCCAGCAGGGCCGTCATACTCAGGGGGCTTCTTCTGGTTTTGTTTGAGATGAGCGTTGTGAAGGCAGTCAGTTTTCTCCTGCAGGAAAGAGACGAAGGTTCTGAACTCAGGGTATCTTCCAGTTGCGTTCTGATGAGTTACGACTCGGCTACCCCAAGACATTGAGAGAGCCTCAGGAAGTTTCTGAAGCAGTTTCTTTATTTGCGACGGATCGTCAAGCATTGCTAGTCCTTGAATGTTTCGTGACATCACTTCACACTGTTTTAGATAATCGGCGAAACTCATCAAGGAGTTGTAGTCCTTGGCCCTCACGTTGGGCCAACTGTAAAGTTTATCTTTGAGAGACTCCGCGATCGTGTAATCTTCACCAAATCTTTTCTGGAGTATCTCGAGAGCACTGAAGTATGATGACTCACTTAGTTCGTAGTACAGATCTCCCACAGCTTGCTTCGCAGGTCCATCGATGTAATCTCGCAGAATGAGCATTTTGTCCTCAGGTTTGATCGAATCGCTGCTCACCAGATGCTTGAATGCGGCGATCCAGCTGGGGTAGGATAAAGGATCACCCTTAAAGACTGGTGGCTTTGGCACGGGCAGCCTGGTGATGGCCATGGCTTCTGCTAAGCATTTAACGAAAATGTCACGTCCAGAAGGGTGCGTGCATGAAACCTCCCACACTCACTAAGAACCAAAACTCAAATCAAGTTACACTTTCACACACATTTATTCCCCACATAAATTCCCTCCCCGGTTACAAGACAAAATTACATACACAATACAGCAACAACAACAACGGGATGATATCCGATAACTATATGAATGTCAGGACAAACAAACACAAAAATGTTCACTGAAGATTGTCAGAGTAGAAAACTGTAGACTAGTAATGCAATTGATTGTTCCAATGTCAAAATCGCTAGAAGGACGGTTCCAGATTTTTTACTCAAAGTCATAAAGCACACAGCTGGAGTAATAGAATGTATCACTGTGTGTAGAACTGTAAAATGCCATGTTAATGTAAAGAGACGAACTACACTGGCGCGATGCAATATCGAATAAGAAAACAACTTCCCTTTTACGATGCTGCTCCGGCATGAAGTGAAGTGTGCCGATGGAAGCAGGTGATCCCTCAAGGTTGAAGTTGCAGTATTCGGACGTCACGCCGATGATCAACGCCATGCAGTCGCTCGAATGGCGAGAGGGGAAAAGTAGGTAGCAGTCATAACAAGGTGCAGTCCCACCGACAGTCTCCTCTCAACAGCACAGATGAAAGTGAGGATGGTTGAGATGACGGTGATAACCGCCGTAGAAGAAGATGTAGCGGTTGCGATAGCCGAAGCGATAGCGGAAGAAATAGTAGTCCTGTAAGAAAACTTGTCTACTATTAGACCAAGGTTACAATAGTAAAAATTGTAGTCATCTAAACAGACAACACATAATTCCACAACAAGTCCACGTAGCTGAAAAGTTGCACAGAATATTATGCAGCCGAAACAGAAAACTTACGATTGTACTACGACCTTGACCTTGAAACAGCGCAACACGCGCAAAAATTAGACTGGACAGTAAGTATAATGATGAAGAATAACATTTTATATCAACACAACACAATACAATATTACAACATGCTACAGCTCAATATACCAAAAACAGTTTCCAAGAACAACAATGGCTAAACTAATTATGCAGCCAAGTGGGCCAAGCTAGGAGAAGAAGAAAAAACACCATTCCTACCACCCGACCAGTGACCAACGGCGACTAACCACGACGACGTGATAATCAAACAAGAGCCTCCAAATGGCAGCAAGGTTCCCTCTCAAGAGTTACACTTAACAGCAAGAGCTTCAGGGTTCCGTTCTGTCCACTTCCAATGGTATCCGCAGAATAAACACCCTAGCATAAAACACAAACACACAAAACAACAACTCAGCTACAATTTCTTGCTACCGCCTAGTGCACTAATATAACGCACGAGAAAAACGAGGATAATGCAATTCCTTAATCCAACTGGTTACGGTCCCGCTTCTGGAGAAAATAAAGCTTCTCTACGAATCGAAAACAAAACAAAATATTAATAAATGAACATGGATTTCTGACTTGTGACATACCTTCCACCACAAGACAAAACACACGTTTTGTTTGAACTTAATGGCTCACAAGCCAGAATACAGCCGTTGATTTTTCTTCTCCATCTATTCCAACCGACTCAAGAAGTCAGCTCCCACGTTTTCCCGTCCCGGAATCGCATGCACTGTGTACGTGAACGGTTGCAGATGCAGTGCCCAGCGCATCAGACGACCATTGGCTGTCTTCATCCGTTGCAGATGCTGCAGAGGCTGATGATTGCTCTGCACGATGAACGGCCGACCATATAGGTAATGCGCGAACTTCTGGATCCCCCAGACGATGGCGAAACACTCCTTTTCTATTGTGGAGTAGTTTTTTTCTGCTGATGACAGCTTCTTGCTAGCACATGCCACTGGCTGGAGGCCTTGTCCCAGGTCCTGAAGCAAAATGGCCCCTAGTCCCACATTTGAAGCGTCTGTCCGCAACACAAACTTCTCAGAGAAGTTGGGTAGGATGCACACCGGGCTGGAACACAACCGGCTCTTCAAGGTCTCAAAGGCTCGCTCGAGCTCTGACGTCCAATGCACTTGGTTGGGTTGTTTGCCAAAATGTCACGTCCAGAAGGGTGCGTGCATGAAACCTCCCACACTCACTAAGAACCAAAACTCAAATCAAGTTACACTTTCACACACATTTATTCCCCACATAAATTCCCTCCCCGGTTACAAGACAAAATTACATACACAATACAGCAACAACAACAACGGGACGATATCCAATAATTATATGAATGTCAGGACAAACAAACAACACAAAAATGTTCACTGAAGATTGTCAGAGTAGAAAACTGTAGACTAGTAATGCAGTTGATTGTTCCAATGTCAAAATCGCTAAAAGGATGGTTCCAGATTTTTACTCAAAGTTTTAAAGCACACAGCTGGAGTAATAAAATGTATCACTGTGTGTAGAACTGTAAAATGCCATGTTAATGTGAAGAGACGAACTACACTGGCGCGATGCAATATCGAATAAGAAAACAACTTCCCTTTTACGATGCTGCTCCGGCATGAAGTGAAGTGTGCCGATGGAAGCAGGTGATCCCTCAAGGTTGAAGTTGCAGTATTCGGACGTCACGCCGATGATCAACGCCATGCAGTCGCTCGAATGACGAGAGGGGAAAAGTAGGTCGCAGTCATAACAAGGTGCAGTCCCATCGACAGTCTCCTCTCAACAGCACAGATGAAAGTGAGGATGGTTGAGATGACGGTGATAACCGCCGTAGAAGTAGCGGTTGCGATAGCAGAAGCGATGGCGAAAGTAATAGTAGTAGTCCTGTAAGAAAACTTGTCTACTATTGGATGTCGGTATTCGCAGGGGTGGCAGAGTCGACATGAGAACACTCTGCACGTCTGGACGTGTTGATCGATGGGTGCACTGGTTGACTCGCGGGAGGAGCTTGACTGACCTGACAGACTAAGGGCACGAACTCGGGAGCTTCGCTTCTCAGCGTCGAGTTGCCCAAAGGCATTTGAACTTCGTTGTAGTTCTGATGCTGAGCAAGAGGGACGGTAGCGGTAAACGAAGTGTGGCAGTCTGGTCCTTGTCTTCGTTCAGGCGCGGCACCGTCACTCCGTTGCACGTTTCGTAGTTGTGGCGGTCTTGGTGGTCACGGCCAGCCAAATAAATTCTGGGATAGATCTGACTGGCCTCAGAGTGTAGTGGTTGGATTTGAGTAGGATGTCTAAATCGCTTGAGACTTCCACCGACACTGTACTGTATGTATGGTAAAGACTCTTCTGTCTCAGCTATCCTTGCCAATGATGTTGGTCTATGCGCCTTAGGCCAAGTCTCTTGGTCATGATGGCTTTGGGTCATGCGTGATTGGACAAGGACTTTATCAGTACGAGAGCGTTCACTTTCATCCACCAAGGTGGTGGTCATTTCAGTCTTTATCTTTACTGGATCAAACATAGTTCGTTCTTTCTCAACGTGGATACCAGCTAGATCACAAGGAAGGGTGTATGCTGCTTGGTTTCCTTTGAAATATGACGGCACGGAACTCGCATCGTGATTTATCCCTTTGGCAGAATTGACGTGAATGGCTGAACCTCCCGAGACGGTTTCAGGTTTGAGATTCAGAGTGGTGGAGATATTAGACGGTTGCGTTGATGAAAGCAGACTTCTTTTGGCGTCAGCGTAGTTGGTAGTCTCGTGACCGACCATGAGTTTACTTCTTGCTGCTCGAAGTGCGTTGAAGTTCAGTGATACGTCCTGATTTGAGTCTCTCACATTTTCGTTCACCATTTTTTCCTGGGCTGACGAGCTACGAGGCCTTCGAGAGTTAAATTCTGCGGCATCGTCAATTTCTCCCCACTGTCCGTCAGGACGACATAAGAAGAGATCGTGGACCTTATCGATTGTAGGTAGTGATGACAGGGTGGAGCTAGCTACGCCAGATTTGGAGCTACTCTCCAGAACGGCTGCCGCTGCAAGAGCTGCGTTGATCTCTGCTTGCCTTTCATCACGTTCTTCTTTCGCCTTAATAGCCGCCAGTTGGTTTTCCATTTCTTGAATCTCTCTTCGGGTTTCACTTTCTCGCCGAGCTTCATCCTCTGCTCTACGTGCTCTCTGCCGTGCCCTTTGTTGTGCCTCTTCAGCCTCACGTTGTGCCATTTCTGTCTTCCATTGTGCCCTTTGTTGTGCCTCTTCAGCCTCACGCTGTGCTTCTTCTGCCTCCCTGTCGAGTTTGGCCTTTATTTTAGCTTCGTTTAGACGTGTCTGAACTTGCTGTTTTTGCCATTGTGAGCATTCCTTCTCGTAATTGGCTCGTTGTTTGACCTCTAATGCCGCAACCTCTGACAGCCTAATTCTACGTATTGAACTGGACGAGGAAGTAGATTTTATTGAACGAACAACCGACCTTCTGGTTAGAGATCTAGTATTGTTCACGTTCACTTCAGTTTGAGCTTGTCCCATAGGCGTTGCTGCATCACGGATTTCAGATTGATGACCCACAGAGTCAATGTTCATACGACTTCCAGTACACTCTGCCTCTGCCGGACATACTGGTTGCATGAGGCTAGTGAATGGGGTCGATCTGTATGTCAAACCCACAGACTCCTCAGAAACAACACGATCATGATGCACAGGGTTAGAAACTCCATCGAATTGTTGTTGAGGTTCAGGTTCTTCTAAATAAGGGGTTGTTTCAGCATCAGCATTTGCGTCAGCGAGAGGCAGTATGGATATGGAAAGGCGTCCGGCGAGGTTGTCACTTTCTTTCCTCAAGACTGAGAACGTGGTTTCAGTATCATCATCTAGTTGTATGTATCTTAATGCATTCCTACGGGTTGTGAGAACACGAGTGAGGTCTGTTAGCTGGTTGAGTAGTTTCTTGGTTCGCGTATGAGTTAAAGGACCTTGCTGGGTTTCAACGTTAACATCACGAATGAACGACTCTAATTCATGAAAAGCACCGTGATAGTCACTGAGGCGTATGGGTCCATACTGTTCCACGAACTGAGAATTGGGCATGACGGTTCTTTGAGGCCTACTGTAAGACACAGTTGTTTCGTTTGAAGTTCCAACACGAGTTGCTGCGGACGACAGACACGCGGTATCAGCAGATGTTGTGGGGTAAGAGAGCGATGTGCAGAAAGGAGAATCCACCCGCTCTTTGGTACCGATGGTAGATGACGTCACGAGCAGCGCATTTTCTACAGACGACGCTGCAGACTCGAGCGCTGTCTCATGATGCAAGTCCTCTTCCTCCTGTTGCATGACTTGATGTATGGGTGCCTCCTCCGACTCGAGCAACGTCGAGAGGTCGGATTGGTCTTGTGGTAGGACTGTAGACTCGGCTAAGCTCATGTTCATTGAGTGGCAATTCTCCAGACGTCTCGTTATGACGGTGACTTAGAGAAGTCCGCAAGGTCAGCGGTCCCCAACACGCTCGGACGTATATGACCTTGGGATCCTGAGTTGGTGGCATGAAGGGTGACGTTCTCTTGGTGTGGTTGGACGTCAGCCTCGGATGCGCCAAGTTTTCACTGTTACTGCTCGCCCTCCCAATTCCTACACGGAAGTCACAACGCAGGTGTAGGTATAGGTTGATATTTTATTCAGTACAACTGTACCCCGTGACCTGGTGAAAACTAGAAACTAGGTATAAATATCTAGTACCACAACAAATGCAATAAATGGCAAACACTGAGATCGGCTTCATACAAACACAAGAGATAAAAAAAAGAAAGAAAGAAAGAGACAAAGACACAGACAGACAGACAGACAGACAGACAGAGAGAAAGAGAGAGAGAAAGAGAGAGAGAGAAAGAGAGAGAGAGAGAGAGAGAGAGAGAGAGAGAGAGAGAGAGAGAGAGAGAGAGAGAGAGAGAGAGAGAGAGAGAGATAAGAAATGCATCATATTATTATAAATCAGGTAACGAACAAAGCTACATATCTCGGCAATAGTGTGGTCGAGTGTGGACTCAAAAAAGGTACAACTGATCAAAAAATGTATCGCTAACATTCGAAACAAGTTTAAGCATAAGTTCAATAAACGATAATATAAAGAATGAAAAAGAAAGACTTATCCAAAATGATAGATCGTGGCCTAAATATAAAATATTTGAGTATTTACCTTGGAACCGCGTATTGGGGCGATACAGTACAAAACTGGTGCGATCGAACAAGACTAAACTGTCTTGTTCCTCGTATCAAGGTTGACATAAAAGTGAAGCGGAATTCCAAAATTCATCTAGGCTTACTTATTACAAAAAATCAAATTCGTGAACCCAAAAGAGCCTCGTTGTCAAACTTATAATTAGCATTCTTCTCAGTTCGCTTTTATGGCAACAATAATTCCTATAGCAGAACAGCGCGGAACGTGATATTAAGTGGGTTAATAAACAAGCAAAAAACGTGCTGCTCGGTGCAAGGTATTACTAGCACAAAAAACTTAGCGTTGAACAATACAGTGAGCGATTTGAATGCATATGACCCAAAGCACACACGTATGCACGTACAGGAGCTACAAATGATTAGACCGATGAAAACAAAGCATCAAGGCATTACAAAAAATCCTTCCCAAGCCAAATAAGGATAATATTGTTAACCAAAATAAGACCCAAGATGACTCAGACTTCCAATACAAATAAATCTGATCTAGATAGTGGTGTCTCATTAGCTTTTTATCATCGTTCAAACGTCTTTATTGGCACGCGGGGAAAGAAGACCAGAGGGGTGGGGGGAGGAATACATACATACAAACATACATTCACAAAAACAAACAAACAACAACAAAATAGACGAAACAGGTGGCCACACATCATGAAATAATAACTAAGGAGCTCTTACTATCAGCCCTTCCGCGCGCTGAAAGGACTAATAAGGCTTGAGAGGGACAAAAGCATAATAAGGAGGGAGGGGGGATGACGACACAAGACGAAAGATAACAAGGGGGGACAACGAAGAAGACAAGAAGACGCCTTTACATACAGACTCAACACACTGGCAAGAACAGAGTTGAAGGTTTATTGTTGTTAGATAACAAAATGCTTAGATTCCTTTTGTTTTGTGACAGGACGGGCTTCATCGTTATCTACTTCATTATCAACTTCATCTTTATCTTCTTCGTTATCTACTTCATCGTTATCTTCTTCATTATCTACTTCATTATATTCTTCAGTATCTACTTCAGTATCTACTTCATAATCGACTTCATTATCTGCGTTATTTTATTTGGAGCTTCCTGACTCCAAAAGGAGGGTGGACACGTCTGCTGATTTTCAGTTGGAACTATTTTATTATCCAGTTAATTTAATTCAGAATGCTGAGCACCAGCTGCGTTCTTCGTTTTTGTGAACTAATTATTATGAAGTGACAAAAACTATTCAAGTGAACTAATTATTATGAAGTGACAAAAACTATTTAAGTGAACTAATTATTATGTAGTGACAAAAACTATTCAAGTGAACTAATTATTATGTAGTGACAAAAACTATTCAAGTGAACTAATTATTATGTAGTGACAAAAACTATTCAAGTGAACTAATTATTATGTAGTGACAAAAACTATTCAAGTGAACTAATTATTATGTAGTGACAAAAACTATTGAAGTGAACTAATTATTATGTAGTGACAAAAACTATTTAAGTGAACTAATTATTATGTAGTGACAAAAACTATTCAAGTGAACTAATTATTATGTAGTGACAAAAACTATTCAAGTGAACTAATTATTATGTAGTGACAAAAACTATTGAAGTGAACTAATTATTATGTAGTGACAAAAACTATTCAAGTGAACTAATTATTATGAAGTGACAAAAACTATTCAAGTGAACTAATTATTATGTAGTGACAAAAACTATTCAAGTGAACTAATTATTATGTAGTGCCAAAAACTATTCAAGTGAACTAATTATTATGTAGTGACAAAAACTATTCAAGTGAACTAATTATTATGTAGTGACAAAAACTATTTAAGTGAACTAATTATTATGTAGTGACAAAAACTATTCAAGTGAACTAATTATTATGTAGTGACAAAAACTATTTAAGTGAACTAATTATTATGTAGTGACAAAAACTATTCAAGTGAACTAATTATTATGTAGTGACAAAAACTATTCAAGTGAACTAATTATTATGAAGTGACAACAACTATTCAAGTGAACTAATTATTATGTAGTGACAAAAACTAATTAAGTGAACTAATTATTATGTAGTGACAAAAACTATTCAAGTGAACTACTTTTATTTACATATAATTGTTGACTGTGTTTTCTTCAAGAAGTGGAGAACAGTTTGGATTCATCTTTTGGACAGTCGTTAGTGCATAGCCTACATATTTTGTTGTGGTGTATTTGAATCACCAATTGAAAGTGCATATAGACAACATTTTATTTTATTTTATTGTTGTGTTGGATTTTGTGGTGTTGTGTGGGATTGTAGGGAAAAGGTAAGGGTGGACTTAATTATTGTTTTTCAACCATTAAAATTCACGTTTTAATTATTATGTTTGTTTAATTTTTTGTGTTTGATTTTGAATTAAACCTTTTAGTTAAATTTAATAAAATTTGTGTTAGCGTTAGACTAAATAGAAAGAGGGGTGTTTGATTCGCACACACGTAACAGCACGCCGTTTTGACGAGCAAGTCACATACAGGCTGCATACACACACAAAATACACAGCGACACAAAATACACAGCGACACAAAAGTATCGTGCCAATGTTACACAAGACACAAAGTAGACTATTTTTTAATATTTCCTGACCTGGGACGTCCCCATGTGAAGCAGACAATGGCGACGCTGGAGATGACGGTGACGACGGCAGGGACTATGAGCAATAACACCATTAGAGAAATGTACGCGGGCAGGGAATATCGTTTATTGTGAAGTTGAATAAGCAGCACTGTAAGCAGCATGCTCCAAGCTGACGTCACAACGCACGTAGCGATGACGCGGCGGCGTGTTAGGATGGTGTGCACGTGTATAGGTCTCCAGACAGCGAGCAAGCGACTGACAGTGACGATCGCTGTAGTGTAGAACGATATTGCCGCAATCATATATCTCAGGTCAGTCATCAGATTCATGGCCTTATAGAACCTGAGGAATATAGTATCAAACATCACGCACCGAAGTCACACAATACCATCACACACACACACACACACACACACACACACACACACACACCCCTACCCCCCCCCCCCACACACACACACATACTTGCACAGACACCGTTAATTGGACTTTCCTCAAACTCCACATACGTTGTGTGGATAATGGGTCGTTTTTCGACCCCATTTTTAAGTACTTTTAAGAGCTCTAACCCTAACCCTAACCCTAAGGGATCACTAAATGGACGTCCCAACAAGGAGGTCTGTCCAAAGAACGTATGTAGATGTGCACTAGTTTGTCCAAAGAACGCCGTGTAAACATCCACACACACATACACACACCAACACACAGTATTATCATGACTTTTCCGAAACGCCACCTACGTTGTGCTGACAATGAGTCATATTTCGTCCCCATTTTTAAGTACTTTGCAGTGTTCGAACCCTAATCCAAACCCTAACCCTAACCCAAACCCTAACTCTAACCCAGCCCTAACCCTAACGGATCATTGTTCTGACGTCAAAACAAGTAGGCATGTCAATACAAGTTATGTAGATGTTTACTGATTTGTCCAGATAATACCTTGTAAACAAGGACACATACACACACACCCATACACACACACACACCAACACACACGCACATAAACACACCACACACACATACACACATAAGTATGCAAAACACCAAGACTGGGTGTTTCTAAGAATGTAGGAATCGGAAAGTGTTTTTTTTACCGAAAGAAGGCAAACTTGTTCTAAAAATGTCAGAATCTAATGCAAAATCGGCTCTTTCCGTCTCAAAAGTTGACCTAGTCCGTCTCCTATAGGCGACGAAATAGGTCGAACTTTCTTCAAAATTTTCCCGGAAATTGATTGGATTTTTTCCGTCCAGGGTAGAGCACTCCCTTGTACTTAAAACACTCTCATGCATTACAACTGCACTCCCATGCACTGTAATTAGAAAAAAGTGGGTGGCTGGAAAAAAGTGGGTGGCTAATACACACACCCATTTTCTGCATGAAAAGCAAAGTCAGTGACCCAATTCAAGGCTTATGTCACCTGTCACAAAGAGAGGGGTTGGGGGAGGGGGGTAAGCTCTTAATCTCTCGCGCTGTATTACCTCCTTTGTTAGGTTAATGGTGCGATGACATTCAAGAGATTAATGCTAGGCTAACTAAATAAATGAGAGACAGGCAAGGGGATAGACGAGAAGGATGATAGACTACACTAGTTCAGAAATTCAAATACAAAGGCCAGACAGGATAAGTGCAATTTCTAACTATTTAAATTTATTAATTCGAAGTGGGTAGTCTAGGTCAAATAATTCTAAAGTGAGTCACTGGGATAGCGTCTATAAGTAGGGAGTAGCTAGGTGATATTCTGGGTGGTCGACATCTGGGTTACTAGGGCTACTGTGGACTGATTTCATCACAGGGCAGGAGTATATCTGTATGGTTTCAGAGTCTCTCTGATAATCTGGCGAGTGGTGATTCTCGTAGGTCAATCACTTAGCTGGTTTAATTGGAGGGCGGCGGGTGATCCAAGATAGTCTGGGTGGTCACTTGACCAGGGTCCGCGTGGGTTCAGTAGCAATGCGGGTTAGTCGGTCACGGGGTGACGCAATGACCATGAGTGATTGTCTTGTGGGAGGTACAGGTCTAGATTCCAGCTTTCGTTGCTAGCTGTCTAGGAAATGGCGAAGTTCAAAGTAACGCTTCTCGTTGACTCCCTGGGTTGTCAGGGGGCCTGCAGCGGGTCAGCGACTGGGAGATGATACAGGGCCGGGGTAGTTCGCCCGGTACAGGAACCGTCTGTAACGCAATACAGACTCTGTATCAGCGGGGGGATGGGAATATTCTGGATTCAGGGCCTGTGGCGCAATCGCCCATCTCAGAATTCAAATTGGTTGCCCGGTCAAGGTTGAGCCGGTGCATTCCAACAGTCCATCAATGCAACTAGGTTTACAGGGCCATAGTGGAGTTTATTGGCGGCCGCTAATATGTGATACCTTCGGCGCATTAAGATGGGGTAGGCAACAGGGGCGAATATTTATACATTGGGAGCATGGAGGGTGGCAAATGGAATAGGTACAGGGCAAAGGGGTTGTAGGCCTGGGCTGTACTGGGGACTTTAATCTATGAGGGGGGCAGCATGGCATTGGGTTATTTACACATGGGGCTAACGGGGAGCATACAAGTATAAATTCAAACATGTCAAGAGTCATATACAAGGTAGAAAATATGTGCAAGGAATAAATACATGTCACAGCAACACATCAAGGCAAAACTATAAACATGAACATACATATCGACAGGACGCATGAACATGTTGGGCGAACGACGGGTGATGGGTTTGCTACATGACAAAGAGTAAGTTCCCTCTCTTACCTTGAATAAGACGGGTGGAAGCACACGAGTACTGCCGTAGCTCAGAGGTCCCTCGGTGATGGAGACGTGTCTTCGGATAAGTCGTTGTGGCTTCAAGGCTGGAGGATTCTCGACTGACCCTGAGTCTAACTTTGTATCAAGTTTTAACAAGGTTTCCCCGAGGGGCGGGGCTTAAGCGCGTTGGCGAGCGAGCCTGCTAGGGATGACTGGTTGAGTGAAGAGTGTCGCTGGCTGGGTGTGAGGAATGACTGTTAGCAGCTTAGCTCAGAGGTTGATTGCACGCCTCGTCACAGAGGCCCCCCCAAGGAAAAAGGCGAGGTCGTAGGCCTCGACTGAGACGCGGCCAATCAGCTCTGAGGTCGGCTGCCGGGTGAGACGATGGTTTGAGATGATCCGGGTGATGCGGGGCGATGCAGGGTTCTGGGTAGTAGGTGGCGGATGCCCAAGGCTGGGGTCCGCGGAGCTGCCGGGTCTCGGCTACGGTTAGTGGGCGGCGGCGGGTATGAAGGCTGGGGCGTCGGCCCTCAGTGGCGACTCGATGGAGTCGGTGGCGGGGTGGCGGCTGAGGAAGTCTGCGCCATGGTTGTCTTTTCCTGGGATGTGCTCCAGCTGGAAAGAGTATGCTTGGAGCAGCAGAGCCCACCTCATCAGCCGGGCGTTGAGCGATTTAGATGTCGCCAGGAAGGAAAGCGGCTGATGATCCACTTGGACGATGAAGTGTGAGCCGTAGAGGTACAGCTGGAACTTCTGGACTGCCCAGACGAGGGCGAGACACTCCTTCTCCGACGTGGCGTAATTCTGTTCAGCCGGCTTTAGCTTCCGGCTGGCGTACGCGACGGGGAAGAGCGTCGGGGCGTCCGCGGAGTCCCGTTGGAGTAGAACGGCTCCGAGGCCTACGTCGCTGGCGTCCGTGCGCAGGACGAAGGGCTGTCCGTGGTTGGGGAGTCGCAGGACTGGCTGTGACGTCAGCTTGTCCTTGAGCTCCTGGAAGGCAGCTTCACATTGCGGGGTCCAGAGGACTCGATCTGGTGCTGATTTGCGTGTTAGGCTGGATAGTGGCGCGGCAATCCCGTTGTATCCGGGTACAAACTTTTGATAAAAGCCACTCAGTCCCAGGAAGGACTGGACATCTTTCTTGGTCTTGGGGCGTGGCGCGTCTCGAAGGCGCTGGACGGTCTTTTCCAGAGGCCGGAGCTGTCCACGGCTGATGGTGTGGCCAAGGAATTCCAGCTCTTGGTAACCGAACTGGCATTTGGTCGGCCGGGCAGTGAGGCCAGCTTCTTTGAGGCGGCGCAAGAGTTGGCGCACCACTCGCAGGTGCTCCTCCCATGTCTCCGTGGCGACGAGTATGTCGTCCATAAAAGAGTGTAGGGACGGACAGTGGAGGGGGTCCAACAGCTTCCGCATCATCGTGCTGAAAATACTTGGGGCATTGTGTAGACCAAACGGCAGAACGTTAAACTCATAGTGGCCGTCCATCGTGCTGAAGGCCAGGTACTGGCGGGATGAAGGGTGCACGGGGATCTGGTAAAAGCCCTTGCTCAGATCCACTCTGGAGAAATATCTGGCGGACTGTAGCTTTGCAAACAAGTCTGTCGGGTCGGATAGGGGTCCGGGCACGAACTGGGTTACGAGATTCAACTGTCGGAAGTCGATACAGAGGCGATGTTCTCCGCTGGGCTTCCGGGATAGCACTATACCTGCACTGTAGGGGGAACGGGAGGGAGCGATGTAGCAGAGCCTCTACTTCCGTTCTTACTACTTGCTGCTGGGAAAGTGGGACGGGGTATGGTTTCTGGCGGACGGGAGTGGGGTCCGTCAGGGTTAGTTGGACTTCTTCTAGGTCCGTCCTCCCAGGAATGTCGGTGAGGACTTCCCTGTATTCGGCTACGATGGCGCGTAGTTGGCGTTGCTGGCCGGCGGGGAGTGAGGGGTCCAGAGAGACGTCCCGGAAGGATTCCTTCCCTTTTAGCGGAAATTCGGCGACGCCGGTCTCCGTGCCATCCACCTCGACGGCCAGCGCGACCGTGAGTAGCGAGTGGGTGTCTGGGGCGGGTGCGGGTTGCTCCAGGTACCGCTTGAGCAAGTTGATGTGGTGGGTCCTGGGCTTCCCGCCTACCTCGATGCGATAAGTGGTACGTGAGAGCTTCTCCAGCACCGGGTAGGGTCCTTGCCAAGCTATGTCTAGCTTGTTCGTGCCGCTGGGGAGAAGCAGTAGGACCTGGTCTCCTACCTGTAGTTCTCGGTCCCGGGCGCGGCGATTATGGTAGCGGGCTTGTCTCTCTCTCGCCTTCTTCAGGTTGGCGGAGGCGGCTTTCCATGTGGCCTTGAGGGTTTCCTGGAGCTTGGTGACGTATTTCGTGGCGTCGACCGGTGCCTCGTCCAGTTTGGCGTCGGTCCAGCTACGTCGTAAGGCGGCCAGAGGTCCAGAAAGGGGTCTCCCAAAAAGCAACGTGGAAGGCGTGTATCCGGTGGAGGTGTGTGGGGTCTCTCGATACGCGAAGAGCGCTGACGCGACGTAGGTGTCCCACGCTTCCGGCTGTTCGTCGGCGATCTTGCGGATAATCGAGATTAGAGTCCCGTTCAGGCGCTCGACCTGTCCGTTGCTGGCGGGGTGGTAGGGTGGAGTTCGGATATGGCGAATGCGAAGTAGTTGGAAAACTTCCTGCATGAGTTTTCCGGTGAACTGGGACCCGTTGTCGGTCAAGATGTTGTCCGGGAATCCGACTCGTGTGAATATGGTGACGAGCGCGTCGGCGACTCGGGCGGCGTCAATCTTTGGGAGTGGAACGGCCTCACACCACATCGAGCAAGCGTCGACAAGGGTTAGTAGGTACTGGTTCCGCTTCTTGGTCCGCGGGAGGGGTCCTACTATGTCGACGGCCACTCTTTGGAAGGGCGTTCCGACGACGACGGTGGGGCTGATAGTGACCGGTACGGTGTGATGGCGGGGCGAGTATCGTTGGCACTGGCGACAGGACTTGACGTAGCGCTTCACGTCTTCTGTCATCCCGGGCCAGTGGTACTGTGCGCTGATGCGTAGGGTGGTTGCTCCTATGCCCATATGTCCACTTAGGGGCATGCTATGGCCAAGTTCCAGGACTTGGGGGCGAAGGGTCGCAGGTACGACGAGTTGCGAATGGTCGTCCTTCTGACGGAAGAGGAGTCCGTCTTCGACGAAAAAGTCCCCGGACTTGGGCGGGGTGCGTGCGGCGGGGAGCTTTCCGTAGCACTTGCGGAGGGTGACGTCGTCTTCTTGGGCCTTCCGGATCTGTTCCGGCATCTGGTTGGGTATCGGGGGTGGTGTCGCGGCTGTTTTCGCCTGGGCGCGCGTCTGGACGGCGGCCATCGACTCCCCAGGCTGGGGCGGCATATCCAAGAACACGTAGCGGCATCCTAGGATCAAGTCATACAGGGGCTGGTCCATCACGGCCGCTTGAATGGTTCCCGTGACGTACCGGCTGGTGACTTGGATCCGGGCTATAGGGAGCGTGGTGCTGGGTTGGGACGCGTCGGCCAACTTCAGGGTGATAGTTTCGCCGGTCAGGTCTTGTTCCCTGATGAGCCAGCGGCGGACGACGGCGTCGAAGGTGAGTCCAGTGTCGTATAGACAGTGGGCTGGGCGATCGTTGACGGTCACTTGCTCGGTGACGGCCGGTCGATCGGCGGGAGTGACGACGGGGGTTACCGGGTTCCCGTCGGGAGTAACTTGGCGTAGGGCCAATACTGTGCCTTGTTTGCGACGCTGGTCGCTGGTGCGGCAAAAACATTTCTCCCGGGTGTGTCCTCGGCGCTGGCAGTAGCCGCAGTAGAGCTCTGTGCTCCGCTTCCCAGGCTCTGCTCCGGGGTTTGGGCGTCCTTTAGGCGGGTGTGGACGGTGGTTCGCTGGCGGGACTGGCCGGCGAGGCTGGTGGCGGGTATCTGGTGACGAGGGTGCGGGGGGATCCCGGCGAGGCTGTCTGTCGTCGGGGTGGGCGGTGAGGTAGCGGTCCGCGACGATGATAAGGTCCTCTAGTCGGGCGGCTCCCTGTTCGGCGGCGAAAGTCCGAAGTTCCGCTGGCATTGTCCTTCGGAGTTGCTCGGCTAGCATCAACTCTAGCAGTCCGTCGTACGTCTTTGGTTCGTCCGTTTGCTCTATCCATTTGTCCCGTAGAGTGGCTAGCCGGTCGGCAAATTGCGTAAACTTCTCCCCTTTCTCTCTCCGGGAGTTCCGGAAATTCTTGCGGTAATGCTCACCTGAGAGCTCGAATCCATGCAGTAGAGCTTTCTTGAGGGCGGGGTAGTCGCCCTCCTCGGAAGTCGGCGTCTTGGCCAGGATTTCATAGGCCTTCCCCTTAAGGCCATGACTAAGCTTGCGATACCAGTACTGGGGGTCAAGGCTGTTTTCTCTCGCGACTCGTTCGAATCGGGCGAGATAGACTTCAATCGATTCGTCTCGTTCGACGAATGGGTCCAGGGGAAAGTTCATCCCCGGAATCGGCGGGGGGACTGCGGATATTCCGGCGCTGGCGGCGAAGCTGGGGGCGATGAGCGAGAAGTCTTCGCTCGCGGGCGATGCGATACCTAAATCGCGGCGGTCGCGCTCAAGCTGGAGGAGTGCTTGGCGCCGTTCGAGCTCCTTGTCCTTCCTCTTCTCCTCAAGTGCCGCGACCCTCTCGTCCTCCTCCTTCCTCCGTGCGGCGGCCCTCTCCTCCTCTGCTATCCTCTCCTTCGCCTCCTCTCTTCTCCGCTCGGCGGCTCTCTCCTCCTCGGCAATCCTCTCCTTCGCCTCCTCTCTTCTCCGCTCGGCGGCTCTCTCCTCCGCGGCGATGCGCTCTTTCTCTTCCTCCTTCTTCCGGGCGGCGGCCCGTTCTTCCGCGGCGAGGCGCTCCCTCTCCTCCTCTTTCTTCCGTGCCGCTGCTCTTTCTTCCTCCTGCCTCTTCGCCTCTCGCTCTTTAGCCCTCTCCTCCCTCTTCAACTTTTCCTCGGCCACGTCCGCATCTACGCTAGCCAGGACGTAGTCCTTGAGTTCGGTGCCGGCGAGCCCTAAGCTCTCGCCAATACTCTTGCACTTAAGCGCAAGCTCTCCCCGGTCGGCCATGGTAAGGGAGGTGACTTACCCTGAAAAGTCCTAACCGGAATGAGGGGCGCACACAAGGGGGTACACCGACGGAGAACAAGGGGGTGGGCTGAATGAGCTACGATGAAACTGCACAGGGGCGAATACAACACAACACAACCACAAAGACAAAATGCAATCAATCAAAATACCAAAATGAATGCAAAAAAAACCTTTTGAGACACCACCACTCGGGAAAGCCAGTACGGGACCTATGGGGCTATGCTATCTACTACTAGGCTTAGGGGGTTGGGTCCTATCTATACTGGGCTGGGGTGGAATTTAAGCTTAGTCCTTAGTCTCGTCAAGTTGGAATGGGAAACCTAAGTCTTTTAGTCTCGTCGGGTTGGAATGGGAAACCTAAGTCTTTAGTCTCGTCGGGTTGGGATGGGAAACCTAAGTCTTTGGTCTCGTCGGGGTCGCCAAAGTTAATGTCACAAAGAGAGGGGTTGGGGGAGGGGGGTAAGCTCTTAATCTCTCGCGCTGTATTACCTCCTTTGTTAGGTTAATGGTGCGATGACATTCAAGAGATTAATGCTAGGCTAACTAAATAAATGAGAGACAGGCAAGGGGATAGACGAGAAGGATGGTAGACTACACTAGTTCAGAAATTCAAATACAAAGGCCAGACAGGATAAGTGCAATTTCTAACTATTTAAATTTATTAATTCGAAGTGGGTAGTCTAGGTCAAATAATTCTAAAGTGAGTCACTGGGATAGCGTCTATAAGTAGGGAGTAGCTAGGTGATATTCTGGGTGGTCGACATCTGGGTTACTAGGGCTACTGTGGACTGATTTCATCACAGGGCAGGAGTATATCTGTATGGTTTCAGAGTCTCTCTGATAATCTGGCGAGTGGTGATTCTCGTAGGTCAATCACTTAGCTGGTTTACTGGAGGGCGGCGGGTGATCCAAGATAGTCTGGGTGGTCACTTGACCAGGGTCCGCGTGGGTTCAGTAGCAATGCGGGTTAGTCGGTCACGGGGTGACGCAATGACCATGAGTGATTGTCTTGTGGGAGGTACAGGTCTAGATTCCAGCTTTCGTTGCTAGCTGTCTAGGAAATGGCGAAGTTCAAAGTAACGCTTCTCGTTGACTCCCTGGGTTGTCAGGGGGCCTGCAGCGGGTCAGCGACTGGGAGATGATACAGGGCCGGGGTAGTTCGCCCGGTACAGGAACCGTCTGTAACGCAATACAGACTCTGTATCAGCGGGGGGATGGGAATATTCTGGATTCAGGGCCTGTGGCGCAATCGCCCATCTCAGAATTCAAATTGGTTGCCCGGTCAAGGTTGAGCCGGTGCATTCCAACAGTCCATCAATGCAACTAGGTTTACAGGGCCATAGTGGAGTTTATTGGCGGCCGCTAATATGTGATACCTTCGGCGCATTAAGATGGGGTAGGCAACAGGGGCGAATATTTATACATTGGGAGCATGGAGGGTGGCAAATGGAATAGGTACAGGGCAAAGGGGTTGTAGGCCTGGGCTGTACTGGGGACTTTAATCTATGAGGGGGGCAGCATGGCATTGGGTTATTTACACATGGGGCTAACGGGGAGCATACAAGTATAAATTCAAACATGTCAAGAGTCATATACAAGGTAGAAAATATGTGCAAGGAATAAATACATGTCACAGCAACACATCAAGGCAAAACTATAAACATGAACATACATATCGACAGGACGCATGAACATGTTGGGCGAACGACGGGTGATGGGTTTGCTACATGACAAAGAGTAAGTTTCCTCTCTTACCTTGAATAAGACGGGTGGAAGCACACGAGTACTGCCGTAGCTCAGAGGTCCCTCGGTGATGGAGACGTGTCTTCGGATAAGTCGTTGTGGCTTCAAGGCTGGAGGATTCTCGACTGACCCTGAGTCTAACTTTGTATCAAGTTTTAACAAGGTTTCCCCGAGGGGCGGGGCTTAAGCGCGTTGGCGAGCGAGCCTGCTAGGGATGACTGGTTGAGTGAAGAGTGTCGCTGGCTGGGTGTGAGGAATGACTGTTAGCAGCTTAGCTCAGAGGTTGATTGCACGCCTCGTCACATCACCGCACACACAAACACACACACATACATACACACACACCACATGGCACATGTTACGCATCATTGTCCGACTTTAATTATGACAAAGGGAGGTAATTTATGAATAAGCATGATACTGGTGTCACGTCACCCGAGCGGGTTCCGCGACGTCAGCTCAACAATGAGTGGGGAGATAGAAACTCAAACAAAATAAACTAACACAAATGCCAGAATAACAATCACACTCTTTTATTCAACAATTAAACACACATACACAGGACAATGGGGTACTAAACCACCCTCCACCCCTATCAAGACCCCCACCCCAGTATTTACTAACAATTACCTCCCTTGTTTACCTGAAAAAAAAACAGAACTAAACATCAACAGGTTTCCCACAACAATGTACAGCAAATAGCAATAAACAATCAATTCAATTCAATATAAATTTCAGCTGAAGAAACGGAGTTGCAAATCTTATAATTTCAAACTATCATTCAAGCTAGCTTGCTGGTCAGAAGCACTGTTCAGAAACTGTCAGTTATTCAGAGCTCAGTAGGAGCTAAAGCAGTTATTCACTCAACATGATGAAATGATTTACACTAAATAAATGATGTATGTTTTTATGTGCGTGTCGTGCAAATCTGTGTGTGCGTGGGTGTGGTGCGTGTAGTTCCTGTGGCAAATGGCGGCGCCCACAATCCCGAAGCAAGACGTGGCGGTGGTGGCGAAGTGACCCGTCAACGTCCACACCTCCCAGCTGCAGAGGCAGAGGTTCCAGAGCGGATGCACAACCGGCACAATGGTACAGATGTAGTGGAGAAATAAACTACATTAGCAAAACATCAAAACAGCATAACAGCCCAAACCTGTAGACAAATATATAGTCTTAACACTCTGCCTACAAAACTCAAATACTACATAACATAATACGCCTTCCGCCATCCGCCATCTTGACCTGGTTATACATAATAATAATGATAATAATACAGGATGCTATACATACATCTCAATAATATAAAGCAATTCTTGATACCAATAATCATATCTCTTCCATAAGCACAGTCGTTCATATGAATATACATAATTATTACGACTACACTTCAGCCACACAGTCCCAATTCATTCCATCCTCATCTCCATCCTCACCATCCCTCTCAACTGTTATAATACATTATGATTATCTCCCTTCATCCATATTATCTCTATCATACCGTGACATAAACATGCTCCCCTCATACCCATCACCTTCTTCACCCCTCTCTAGCACAGTACAATTATTTCTCTTCCTTTACATACATCACCCCTCCCGCTCTCTCTAACATGCATTCTTCATCGTCACCTTTGACCCACTTTAGCAACAACAGCAAAGACATTCCGTTTATGTGAAAAGCAAGAAAATCATATGAAAATCATACAAAATCAATAAATTACTATTTATCAAATACACCCCTTTCCCCTCATTCACCATCGTTCATTCGCGTACGCAGTCTCGAAGTGCGCGCCACTGAGGAAATGAATTACAGGGTTTTACTCACCTTTTAAGTCTCGGCCTGTGACACACCCAGACGTACACTGTACAACACACCACTAAACAAAACACACACTGGTTAGTCTGAGAGTTATTCGTTATTGGCTAATTGCTAGCGATGCATAAGGACATCTCAACTCTGATAAAGAAATTGAGCCTTGGCAGGTGCCCAATCGAGGACTACACAACCTTAGAAAAGAATCCTACATTTATTCCCAATAAATGGCGATTACGTTCCTCCTATTGACAGACTTTTAGACATTCTTACCCCGACGAGGGCGTAAGACCTTGGGTGGTTCGAAACACAAAGAACACTATCCCTTACAGGAGAAATTAATTCTCATCTGAAACACAGTCAACAAATTGCTCCTGCCTAAAAGCTGACTTCTCGCAACAAACTCCCAATGACTCTGCTCTACTAAACACACGCCAGGCCATAGGCAACCGGTCGAGTCGAATTCAGTACCCCACTTTCTAATTCAGCATATCCCTTTTCCTGCGTTATGCACGTGGACTTAGAGCTACTGCATCTTTCATACGCAATAAAGAAAACTGCCGAGCTATCTATATACACTACAAGTAGAGAGTTGCAACTTCGCACAAAATATAGCTCTCTCTGATATGTGCTGAAACTCGTGTCGTCACAAATGGAATGAATGGAGAAGGGTAATGACGTGCACTTGGATGCAAAAGAGTATGAGGGTATTTCTCCTATGTGGGGTGATTATTAATGCAAAAACCTACTCGTGTGTATTTCTTAGTGTACTGGTAGTGGCATCTTCACTCTGGAATGTGATGTGGCTGGGCCTGACCGAGACCACCCGGAGCCTATGGTTACAACCTGGCCTCTCAACTGACCTAAGCATCTGAGGGAACTACACTGACTGCCATCCAGCGAGACTAACTTAAAAAGTTTGTAAAGGAAAAGATGTTTATTATTCCTTCATAAAATTGCTCAAGAAAATGAAATAAAGAATGCCACTAAAAGTCGCAGGTTGTATAAAGCCACATGTGTAGATAGATAAGATAAAATAAGACAACCTTATTATCATTTTTCAAGAAATTACATCAACTTAGTTGGAATGGCATTTTCTATTGTCGAGTATCTTGTATAATTTGTAGCCACTGAGAAATATTATTATTACTGTTTAAAATATCATTAAGTCTTTGTGTATAATTAATACTTTGTAAAAATTTGTTAAATAATTTAATAATCTACAGCCACTTGTGATTTTATTTAGGCTGTATCAAGGAAGACTCTTAAAGAAGAACTATTTTCTCAATCATTTCTTCTTTTTTGTTTACTAGTTCTGTTTTCATTATAGTTAAGTGTGACTGTGGGTACGGATGGTTTATTTCGTTATATTAAAATATATAGATTAGTTGTTTTGTTTACTAGTTTTGTTTTCATTATAGCTAAGTGTGACTGTGGGTACAGATGGGTTATTTCGTTATAGGAAAATATATAGGTTAGTTGTTTTGTTTACTAGTTTTGTTTTCATTATAGTTAAGTGTGACTGTGGGTACGGATGGGTTATTTCGTTATAGGAAAATATATAGGTTAGTTGTTTTGTTTACTAGTTTTGTTTTCATTATAGTTAAGTGTGACTGTGGGTACGGATGGGTTATTTCGTTATAGGAAAATATATACATTAGTTGTTTTGTGTACATGAAAATGTTGTCATTGTTCCATCTCGTGTTTTATGTGTTAGATTTTTGGCATGGTTGTTTCTCGTGTGGTTAGCACACACTGCTGTACTCACTGTTAAGGCAGTGGATGTGAGATAATAGAGGGTATTGTTGTGGTACTGGGATACAACAATATATATTTTAAAAGAAATAGGGTAATTGAAGAAAGAGAGAGGAGAGTGTGTTCAAGCTCAAAAGGCCTGTATTGTAATTGGTAATGGGTGGATAACGATAAAGAAAGAGAGAGGAGAGTGTGTTCAAGCTCAAAAGGCCTGTATTTTAATTGGTAAAGGGTGGATAATGATAACGATGGCGTTCATCTGTCATTTCTGTCCTCTCTGATGAAGGTAGTTCAGAAAGTTCAATTTTTGATGGAAGTTTTGGTGTTCCCCAGGAGGTCATTCATAGTGGAAAATAGTTCTTTAGAAGAAGTAGAGTTCTCAATCTTTGCGTTGTAGTAATGTATTTTAACTGCAGAGATGGCTTGTTGGTCATCACACTTGGGCTTCTGATAGGACTGTTTGTGAACTGTAAGTTTGGAAGACCGCCACATGCGCTCGGTTCTAGGCCGCTCTCGTTTGGTCTTGCTGATCTCGGGAGAGATCGACGGCGCAGATGGACGATCAGAGATCAGGCGGGAGGAAGAAGGAGCATGTTTGTTAAGGAGATGGCTGAGAGTAGTATGGAAAAAAGAAGCAGGTTCAGTTTTGGTAAGGAGCAAAATAAAGTAAGTGGACACCTTCTCCCTCTGTCATCTCAGTACCCTATCACAATATCCTCTGTCATTTCAGTACCCCACAACAATACCCCCTGTCATCTCAGTACCCCACAACAATACCCCCTGTCATCTCAGCACCCCACAACAATATCATCTGTTATCTTAATACTACCATAATAATACGCTCAGTCATCTCATTACTCCTACAGCAATACCCTTTGACATCTCATTACTCCAACAATACCCTCTGTAATCATAGTACCCCACAACAATACCCTCAATTATCTCAGTACCACAACAATACCCTCTATTATCTCAGTACCCCACAACAATACCCTCTGTCATCATAGTACCCCACAACAATACCCTCTAATATCTCAGTACCACAACAATACCCTCTATTATCTCAGTACCCCACAACAATACCCTCTGTCATCATAGTACCCCACAACAATACCCTCTATTATCTCAGTACCACAACAATACCCTCTATTATCTCAGTACCCCACAATAATACCCTCTATTATCCCAGTACCACAACAATACCCTCTATTATCTCAGTACCACAACAATACCCTCTATTATCTCAGTACCACAACAATACCCTCTATTATCCCAGTACCACAAAAATACCTTCTATTATCTCAGTACCACAACAATACCCTCTATTATCCCAGAACCACAACAATACCCTCTATTATCTCAGTACCACAACAATACCCTCTATTATCCCAGTACCACAACAATACCCTCTATTATCTCAGTACCACAACAATACCCTCTATTATCTCAGTCCCACAACAATTCCCTCTATTATCTCAGTACTTAACAACAATACCCTCTATTATCTCAGTAATCCACAACAATACCATCTATTATCTCAGTACCACAACAATACCCTCTATTATCTCAGTACTCCACAACAATACCATCTATTATCTCAGTACCACAACAATACCCTCTATTATCTCAGTACTCCACAACAATACCCTCTGTTATCTCAGTACCCTACAACAATACTCTCTATTATCTTAGTACCCCACAACAATACCCTCTATTATCTCAGTACTCCACAACAATACCCTCTATTATCTCAGTACCCCACAATACCCTCTGTCATCATAGTACCCCACAACAATACCCTCTATTATCTCAGTACCCCACAACAATACCCTCTATTATCTTAGTCCCACAACAATACCCTCTATTATCTCACTACTCCATAACAATACCCCTCTATTATCTCAGTACCCCACAACAATACCCTCTGTCATCATAGTACCCCACAACAATACCCTCTATTATCTCAGTACCACAACAATACCCTCTATTATCTCAGTACCCCACAACAATACCCTCTGTCGTCATAGTACCCCACAACAATACCCTCTATTATCTCAGTACCACAACAATACCCTCTATTATCTCAGTACCCACAACAATACCCTCTATTATCTCAGTACCCCACAACAATACTCTATATCATTTCTGAACCCCAGAACAATATGCTCCGTCATTTTTGATGTCAATATTTCTCTCTTTCTTCCCATAAACACGTATGCATCCCTCACAAGATTCTAGGCACGTTACGTCTATTATTCTTACCTTTGATACGCCTCGAATATATTTGGAAACTGAAAGGGAAGATGGTTCAGGACAATGTATGCTGTTGTGGCTATGAGGTAGAGTGTGTCTGTGATGGCGAGGTAGATGAACAGTAACGTTGTAGTGGACTTCTGCTTCTCACCCAGCCACGTCCACAGCGATACGCCGTTCAACACCACACCTGTACGACGAATGTACCGTTAGAGGGGTCATTTAATTGGGCAGCTACATAATACTTACTTACTTACTTACCTAATTAATTAAAACATTGAATGACTTAATAATAATAATAATAATAATAATAATAATAATAATAATAATAATAATAATAATAATAATGTAGCCATGCTTGCTACAAGAACTTCTGACTATACATAGGCATCACTATCTCTGCTAGGTTTAAACTAACAATGCACAATTACTTGAGATATAATTTTCAGATCCCTTAAAGCACATAACCGTTAGACTTAGCATTAAAATCTCTATCAGTGTAACGTATGGATATTTGGTTGGGTGCCTGTTTGTAATAGCTAAGTGAATGCAAATATAATTGACTGCTAGATCAAAATAAAGTGTGCGTGCAAGTCTCTCTACTACTACATCCACAAATTCACAGATTCCCACTAACACAGGTAAACACCAAAACAAATATACGTTCCACGTTCTCAATACTTTATATAAACAAACAACAATATTTTATATCAATCTTTCACACCAATCTTTTTACACCAATCTTTTTACACCAAGCTATTTACACTAATCTATGACACTTCACTGACCAGTCTAAATGTCTGTAGAAATCAAACAGCCCGCATTCTCATGTCCTGAGCCAAAAAAAACACAAAAAACGTGTTAACTGAAGGAAGCATGGGCCCACGAAGGCTAAGCCGAGCTACAGAGTCATGTAGACAGGTAGTTTGACGAACAGTGACGATGTTGACAGGCAGATGAACGAGCATTGATGTTGTAAACAGACAGATGGGCGCGCGCCTGCCCTATCTATCTGAGGTAGCAAACGCGTCTTGGTCAGGTATCAGAAGTACGGCCGACCCCGATGCCTCTTGAGTCGCCCTTTCTCCATTGTCCGAGACAACGCCGTGTGTTCAGGTGTTTGAAGCCAACACCAGCTTCCTGTAGTCAGCTGTAATCTTTACAGCACAAAATGCATCCACTTTCAGATAGAAAGTCCACCAAACCTACACAACCTGATAAGTTATCAGTGCTTTCTACCTCTTCACTTTGACAACAATCTTTTCTTTTTGTCTTTCTTAATCTTTTTTTTCCTGTCCTGACACACTGACTTTACATATCCTGACACCTTGTACACACAAATCAAATGAGTTCCCATTTGCCCTGACTGCCAGCTATTCATTATTCCATTGGTTTAACAATTTTAGCCAATGAAAATAATAACATAAGATATTTAAAAAATAACTCACATTCTAAAAATAGACATATTTATTGAGAACCGGATAATTCACGTTCTCTACATTATGAAAAAAAGAGACCGATCGAGGTTTCTTTTTCAACAACAGAAGTATTTTCGCAACATCTACGGCACAAACTGATCAACAGTGACCGCGACAAAAGATCTGCAAAAATGTTGCGAGATCCTGGAAGAGTCTCAATATGAAAATTGTAGGCCTACTCTTGCAAAGACAGAGCCAATCGCATGATTCATGTATTCTTGAACCTACATTTATTTTATTTATTACAGGCCTTTTTATATAGCACTTACCTATTAATCTAGCTCTAAGCGCTTAACAATTTACTGTTAAAACCTTTAAAGAACTATAACTGCGACTAAAATCAATCAGATAATGACGTAAAAAGTAAGTTAAGACACATATATAATTAATTTGACTAACACAGTAGTACACACGCGTGCGCACATACACTCACACAGCACGCATACAACACAAATCTAACTATAATACGTGAATTAACAAAGTCCAATTAACAAGTTTAAACAAGAATAATGAAACGATTGGCTGTACATGATCGCTTTCCGCTTTCTGTTAGAAAGATAATGAACTCAATTTATAAATGTCACATATACAGTTAGTATACAACACCCGGGCCGAGAACGAGACAAGGCGAGAACGTCACAGGTCATAAGCACACTTGAACAGGTGAGTTTTCAGGGACCTCTTGAAGGTGGGGGAGGTTTCACAATGACGGATGTGGGAGGGGAGCTGGTTCCAAAATGTAGGCGCGTGGAAGGAGAAAGAGCGTTCACCGAAGGTTTTGGTTCTAGTGCGTGGGATGGAGAGGATTCGTCTGTCGAAGGAGGAGCGTAAACGTCTGGAGGGAGTGTATGGAGGCAAGAGTTCAGAGAGATAGACAGGGAAGTGAGGGTCAGTGAACGAGTTGAAGCAGAGGTTGGCAGTCTTGTGCTTGATGCGGAAGGATATTGGGAGCCAGTGGAGTTTTAGCATGAGTGGTTGTATGTGATCACGCTTTTTTGCTTTGAAAATGAGTCTGCACGCTGAGTTCTGTACCTTCTGAAGTTTGTCTGTGAGGTGCTGAGGGATACCTGCTAGAAGAGTGTTGCAATAATCAAATATTGAAAGATTGAGTGAACAGACAAGAGTTTTGGTGGCGTCACAGGAGAGGAGATGTCTGATGGTACTGATGTTTCTAAGTTCAATGTATGCAGATCTGCAAATATTCGTGATGTGTTTGTCCATGGAGAGGGTGTCTCTAAAGGTGACTCCTAGGTTTCCAGAGTTGCCGACAGAGATAATAGAAGGAGCAGATGGAGGAAGAGGTTTGTATTTCGGGGTTGATGAGAAGGATTTCAGTTTTGTCATCATTCAGTTTAAGTTTGTTGCACGTCATCCAACGCCTGACGTCGTCAACACAATCCCGCACACAAAGGACGGTGGCTTCGAGCTGATCAGGAAGACAAGAGTCACAGATTTGAGTGTCGTCAGCAAATGACTGACTGGAAACTGAGTGGTGGCTGATGAGAGATGATAGAGGTTTGGTGTAAAGGATGAAGAGAACCGGTCCGAGGACCGATCCTTGTGGAACCCCAAGAGAAAGAGCTGAAGGTCGAGAACAGCATTTGGAAGTAGAGACTGAGTTCTGTCAGACAGATAAGACTGAAACCAGTTAAGAGCTGAGCCTGAAAGACCGAAAGAAAGGTGAAGACGATCCATGAGAATTTGATGGTCAATAGTATCGAAAGCAGCCGAAAGATCAAGGAGAGTGAGAAGGGAGAGTTTGCCACCATCCATCGCGCGCAGGAGGTCGCTCATGACTCGGACAAGCGCAGTTTCGGTGCTGTGACCTGGGCGGTAGGCAGACTGAGTAGAAGGAAAGAGGTTTTAATAATGAAGATAGTCTGAAAACTGAGAAAGAACTATTTTTTCTGTGAATTTGGAGAGGAAAGAGAAGTTACTGACGGGGCGATAGTTTTTGAGCGTGTTAGGGTCGAGTGAGGGTTTCTTGAGGGGTTGGAGGACTATTGACTGTTTGAAGATGGAAGGGAAAGTGCCAGAGAGGAGGAAGTGTTGACAATGAAGGTGTCTGCATGTAAGTGAGGGGTCTGTGAATGCAACACCCCACAGGAAACGTGAGAACTTGGAAACAGCCCAAACAAAAGAACAACCAAACACATACTCTCTACAAATGAACCCGGAATCACTGTCAAAATAACAGTATAAGCAGAAAAACCAGAGAAGAGATCCTAACGATCCAATGCAGGCAACAACTCATCAAAAACAACTGATGAAATGTCCTCATCTGTCATGTAACAAGAGCCTAGATTTACACACAGCACGATTGCGTTGGCCTTGTTTAGTCAGTGTAACCTTAGTAGGTTAATGTTAGTCCGCAGCAGACGACAGAAGTTTGGCTGTGTGTAACATAGTGGTAGACTGACGATAGCGCAGTAGGCCAATACATCACGCAGCTTACGGTCAGGCAGGAGTACAGCCAATCAGGTAGAGAGAGCTTTTGTTTACCGGTTCTACCTGGTTAGACAGACCGCGATAGGAGGCAGTCATGTTAAAATCTGTCTAGAGTACAGAGCTCAGCTCTAAGAAATCTCTCCATAGACGAAAAGCAGGACTTGTTGAAACTCTATTCAACTAAGGTAGCCACGGCCTGACATTGTCAAAAAGGTAAATGAACATACTTTTGTTTCATCATGATGAATTGATATTATTGTTGAATTATGTTTGTGCAATTTGCAATGCTTAGAATTGAATTGTTAGTCCAACGTTGCGTGACCACGTGGCGAACACGACCGGGTTCGACGGCAAACTTGTTTTTTCCAACCTAGTTAGAGTCATTCGCCCAAAAAGGCAATCACCGAAGTCAAACGAAGCTCTCCGATGTGTTACGAAATGATGCTTGCATGACTACGACTAGTTGACATTAAAAATGATCACTGTTGCTTCTAATTCTGTTCGATTTACACAGATTAGCATTTCGCAACGATATACTTTGTTATAATCGACCATATTTAATAGTTGCGTTCCTTGATTTGCATTTTGTTAGTTCTCAGCAGGAAGCTATTAATAGTATTCCCCATTTCCTGCCTAGAACCCAGTAGACACTGTTATAGTATACATAGGCTTAATTTACATTAGAACTGTATTGTTTGTTTTATACGTAAATAAATGTATAAACTATATCAATTCTAATTAATAATATTTAGACCTATACTTTATAATATTTGAATAGTTAAATTTCCGGAGAAAGACGAGTAGGCTAAGCGAATTTTTTTTATAACTCGAGATCAGAGTTCAAGTAATATCCTATCCTATCCTGTCCCATAACCCGACGGTCGTAGGGGCACCACAGATGATCGTTTAACCAGCATACTCCATCTTTCTCTGTCCTCAGCAGCCCTCATGGCTTCGCTCAGTGTCAAACCAGTCCATTCTCGAATGTTGTCCTCCCACCTCTTTTTCGATCTCCCCCTTCTTCTACCTCCTTGCACTGTGCCTTGCAGAATGGTCTTTGCAAGGCCTGATGATCTGGTGACGTGGCCATACCATCGGAGTTTCCGTTTCTTCACCACTGTGAGCAGGTCATCGTGTTGTCCAATGGCTTGTGTGATGGTCTGTCGGACTTCGTCGTTGGTGATGTGCTGGGTATAGGAAATGCACAGAAGTCTTCTGTAGCACCTCATCTCCATGCTTTGTATTCTTCGTTGGAGATCTGCTGTGAGGGTCCATGCTTCGCAAGCATATAGGAAGATGGAGATGACCAGAGAGCGCAGCAGTCTTACTTTGGAATGTAGACTGATGGTTCTGTCTTTCCAAATGGGTTTCAACCTTGTCAGGGCAGCAGTTGTTTGTGCGATCCTGGAGAGGACTTCCTGTCGAGACCCATGGTCTGACACAATGGCTCCTAAATATTTGAAGCTGTGCACTGTGTTGAGGGATTGGCCTTGTACTTTGATGTCCGTGTTGATGCCATTGGTGTTGGTAATCATCATTTTGGTCTTCTCTGCACTTATTTCCATTCCATAAGCTCTGGAGGTGGTGTCAAGCCTCTGTACAAGCTGTTCAAGTTCTTGTTCCTCTCCAGCCAATCCATCAATATCATCCGCAAAACGAAGATTGGAGATTGCTCTGCCCCCTATGCTGACTGTGCCTTCGTGATCTGCAAGAGCATCTGACATGATGCGCTCTAGGAAGATGTTGAAGAGTGTTGGAGAGAGTAGGCATCCTTGACGCACACCGATTGTTGTTCTGAACCAGTTCCCGATGACGCTGTTATGGAGGACTGCACTGGTAGCCTTGTCATACAGGCTTTTGATGACTTCTATAATTTTAGGGCTGATGTTGTACACTTTCATGGTTGCCCATAGAGCTGCATGCCAGACTCGGTCAAATGCCTTCTTGAAGTCTATGAACACATGATATAGATGTTGTTGGTGCTGTAGGTATTTCTCACAGATTATTCTGAGGTTGAAAATCTGTTCAGTGGTACTTCGCCCTGCCATGAATCCTGCTTGTTCTTCAGCTATGATTTGTTCAGCTTGTGGTTTCAACCTGTTGAGTATTATTTTCAGGAGGACCTTGCTGGGATGGCTGATGAGGCTGATGGTGCGGTAATTTTCACACTCCTGAAGGTTACCTTTTTTGGGAAGAGTGATGACAAGCGACTGGGTCCATGGTGTAGGCCATTCCCCACTCTGCCAGATCTTGCTACAGATAATGGTGAGAGCATCAGTCATCGCTTCTCCTCCTACTTGTAGCAGTTCCGCTGGTATGTTGTCCACTCCCGCTGACTTCCCTTTCTTCAGCGATTGCACTGCTGCCTCAACTTCTTCCCGGAGAATTGGGAGGATTTCTTCTTCTTCTCTGCTCTCGGGACATGCTAGAACTGATGGGTCTCCATTTGGTGTATGGTTGTAAAGGTCAGAGCAGTACTCTGTCCATCTGTCCAAGACTTCTTGTTCTTCTGTAAGGCATATGCCAGACTTGCTTTGGATAGTGGAGACTTTGGGCTGTTTAACACTTGTCAGCCGCTTCACAGTCTGGTGGCCTTCTTGCTGTTGTTCTTGTTCAGATTGTTCTCTATTTCCTGGCATTGATCTTCTATCCAGTTCTCCTTGCTGTGCGCATGCCTTTTCGGATGTCATTGTTGATTTTTCGGTAGACATCAGCTCCCTGTGAGGTGTTCTTTTTCTTTTTTAACTCTCTTTGTTTATCACACAGATCCAAAAGTTCAGGTGTGATCCACGGCTTCTTCTTTGGTCGGTGCTTGCCAAGGATCTCAGTGGCGGCATCTGTTACAGCTGAGTTGAAGGTATTGGTCATGGTGTTGACATCTACTTCGCCTGCCCCCAAAATAAGCAGTGGTGCAAATTTCCCTCCAATTGTGGCCTGAAATATTTTTGCCACCTCCGGGTCTTGCAGTTTGTCCAGGTCGAACTTCAGCCTGGTGCACTTTGCTGTATTTACTCTCTTCAAATGGAGCCGGAAAGACATCATCACGAGATCGTGGTCACTTCCAATGTCTGCTCCTGGAAAAGTGCGTGTCCTGCCAATGTTGATGCTTGATCTGAAGCGTTTCTTGACCATGATGTAGTCGATCTGGTTGTGATGTTCCCCGCCGGGACTGTGCCATGTCCATCGTCTGGATTTTTTGTGGAGACCAAGCGTGTTTGCCAGTACCAGATTGTTGTATCTGGCAAACTCCAATAGCCTCAGACCCCTGTCATTTGTCTCGTTGTTGCAGTGGGGTCCACATGTGTCTCCCCAGTTGTGGTGCGCATCTTGGCCAACCTTGGCATTCCAGTCGCCTTGCACTATGACTATGTCCTTCTTCGGCACTTGGTCAAGGACCGTCTGTATATTTTCATAAAAATCCTCCACTTCGCTGTCTTCATAATCTGATGTTGGGGCATAGGCCTGGATGATGGTAATGTTGAAAGGGGTTGCTCTCAGACGGATGGTAATGAGTCTACTGGAGACTGGGCGGCAACCCATGACAGTGGCTAGAATGTTCTTGTGGACCAAGAATCCAACGCCGTGTTCGTGCCTGTCATCTCTACCGCTGAAATAGAGCTTGTGGCCTTTGTCAGTCGTTGTTTCACCTAGGCCTTTCCAGCGCAGTTCGCTGATACCTAGAACGTTCCATCGATAGTGGTCCAGCTCGTGGGCCAGTTCTTCTAATTTTCCTTCCGCAGTTAGGGTCCTGACATTCCAGGTTCCTATGACGATGTTGTTTCTCGTGCGGATCTTGCTAATTTGTCCATCAGTAGCATACTTTTCACCTCCGTCCTGGTGGCCAACGGAAGGCGCGGTCCTTGTTCCGGGCGACGACCGATCCGGCATGGAATTAGTGGATAGCCTCATCATGTGTTGTGTCTTGGGGAAAAAAGACCTGGCAGGGCCCAATCCTCTCCAGGCTGTTGGCCACAGCCGAAATCCACGAATACAGTGTGGCTCGCCTTGGCCCTGAGCACGTGGTCGTTGAACCTGTAGTCACGTGAGGTTCCTCCGCCCTGGCCGGTGACTTCTGTGTAGAAGACTTTCGCCCAGTGATGCCGTGCTAACATCACCCCTGTTAGTCGCCTCTTACGACACGCCGGGAAACGTTGGGTCTATTCTATTTGCCCGAACCCACAGAGCTATTCAAGTAATAGTTAGTTATTCATTGCTTACAGGTTCCAGCAGACTTCAAAGAGCCGAATCAGGAGCACAAAATCAAGACAACTCGAGATCAGAGTTAAATTAATAGCTAATTATTTATTCATTGCTTACAGGGTCTAGCGGACTGCAAAGAGCCGAATCAGGACCACAAAATCAAGACCACAACTTCGCTAGTAGCAGCAGCAGTAGTAGTAGTAGTAGTAGTAGTAGTAGTAGTAGTAGTAGTAGTAGTAGTAGTAGTGGTATAGTTATTTAGTTAAATCTTTAATTTCTTTATTTGTTTATTATTATTATTATTATTATTATTATTATTATTATTATTATTATTATTATTTGTTTGTTGTTATTATTATTATTATTATTATTATTATTATTATTATTATTATTATTATTATTATTATTATTATTATTATTATCATTATTATTATTATTATTATTATTATTATTATTATTATTCCTACCTTAAAAAAGAAAAGAAAAGAATAGTGTGCTGCTGTGCGTGCTCAATAGTGTAAATATGGTCAGTGACGTTTTGTTTGTTTTTGCTGAAGTTGGGTGTAACCCGAAATATTCAGATGGTATTACTGGTTATTTTTGTGTTTTTTTTTCTTATAGATTTGTCAAAGTTTTCAGATGATTTATGGAAATTTCTGCCTGCCACGCAACATTTTTTTAATACGTGTTTGTCATTAAAATACATATCATTTAAATACATATAACAAATATACTGTATCAGTTAAAAAGAATAATATTAGTTAAATAAATAATTGCTTTGGCGCTTGCAATATAAATGTCACTGTTTTTTGACACCATTATAAACTTGCTTTGCCTTGTTGTGCTGAAGGGACATCAACGTATCCATAGCGCTTTGAAGTTTTGTGAAATCGTTTATGTGTGCATAATGTGTTATGTATTTTACTCTTTATTACTAATTGTGTCAGTATATTAATCATCATATAATAATAATAATACTAACCGCTTCAAAATGCGAATCTCGACTTGACTTACAGCTTGAAGATGTGCAGATCGAAATAGAATTAGATCTATTTTTATGCACGGATGTTTCACCACAGGCTCTGAAGTCTTTTCTTTCGTCTTTGTAAACCCGTGGGCCTTCTACATACGTACGTAGTATAGTATATTATTGAGGCCTACGAAAGACGAGACTTCCCAGCCTGTGGTTTCACGTAGTCCTGCCAGCATTCATTTATAAAACATCGGATAGCTTCGCTCGACTCGGACAGCTTCGTTCGACTTCGGTAATTGCCTTTTTCGGCGAATGACTGGAACTAGGTTGTAAAAAACAAGTTCGCGGTCCGACGCCATGTTGTCGACCCTACGGACCCACTGTTGTTTAACCTATATGTATGCTTGCAGACCAGGGCTGTACCAGAGAATGTGTATAATATTAATTAATTCTCTATGTGTATAGTTAGCCATGATTTATATTTATATATGTATAGGAAATTAGAGTGGAGATTCCAGTGGACCACGGACTTAGCAGAATGTTCGTCGCTTATATATAGAGATGTGGAGCTAATCACTGATTGCTACTTCGGCCTTCAGTGAGACGCTCTGCACACATCTAGAATACAGGGTTGTGCAGAATTTCGTCTCATATGTTACAGACGAGCAGGCATCGTATCGTGAGTCCAACCAGGCGGAAGACAAGAAAACGTCTTCCCTGAAAGTTGGCCTGCCACAGCTTCTCAAGCAATGCGCGACGAGAGCCCCTTAGTCTAGCAACAAGGAGAAGAATCAACAACTACACAGTTCATGAAAGAATCAACCACAACACAGCTCATTGAAGTTACAGTTAAGTGCAAAGTACTCAGTGCACCCAAACTGGTAGCCAAACGACCACAGTAGTCCACTCTTCCAGAACTCTGACCCTTAGGGCAGAAAGCAACCAGTGCCCGATGATGATACAGTAACGGCATAGAACTATCAGGAAGTGACCCATTTAAATAAACATTTGAACTTTTAAGTTAGATGCATACTTAGCAGATCATGCATAGAGTAGAGGAAATAAATATGTGATATTGACAAGTGGCTGGACTACCTATGTTTCATAGCAGTGTGAGAGCTAGTGTGACAGTGATCTTTTACCATTTTCTTTCTATCTCTGTACCCCAGCCTAAACACAAACCGAGCTAAACATATAAATGTATTAAGTTTAGTCACATGGATATTTACCAGCGATCCCCATTGACAATAGACGAGTGGGTAATAGCATTCCATTCTGCAGAGCCCAGCAACAATAGATCCCACCGTCACAGTCATATGGGATGCCAAAGGCAGAGTTGGCAGAAAAAACATCATCATCCTCATCATCCTGGACAACACTCACAGACGCCCAAATTTGTCTAGTTGTCTCTTCACGCACCACCTCAGAACTCACTACTGCCGAACCCACTGAACGACAACCGACGTGTCTATGATGAAAAACCCTTTCCTTGTCAACATCAACAAACCTGTCCGAAATCACAGCATCCCACTCTACCATCTTTCCTTCACAAACAACTGTATCCACACTAACTTCAACTTCAGCAACATTTTGGACAACGGCCAACAGTACCTGCAGAACCTTTCCTTTCGACCTAGACTTCTGACACACATCTCAAGTCCAAACATATCTTGAATTATCCGCCGACAATCCGGGCCACAAAAACTTCGAAAGAACTCGTGTCAAAGTACGACGTGTACCACAATGAGCAGGAAGCAACTGATCATGTGCAGTAGCCAACACAGCAGCACGTAACTTCTCTGGAACAACAATCTGCTGTAGAGTCTGGCCTGGTTTCTCATATGAACGATACAAAACACCCGCATCTACAAAGAAAAAATAAGTAGCAGAACCAACAGCTTTCTTTTCTTCTGACTGAGCACACGCAACACTTGAAACAAGACTATAATCTGATTTTTGAAAATCAATCAACTCCTGACGAGAAACTAAACTCCAAAATCCTGAGAAACATCAACCAAAGGGGTATGAGGAAAATCCTTCTGCGCAGTGCGAGCTCGAGTAGTGACAGCCGCCACACTCGAATCAACTGAAACCTGAGCACGAACAACATAATCTGTTAACCCAGCGATGTTCCCAATGATCAGATCAGCAACTGGATCAGGAAGCACAGCAGAAACCAACTGACCTGAAAAATAAGGACTGGACACATCAAGTTTGGCAAGCGGATAGACAGCAATCTTACCTCCAAATGTCTTACAACGAACTTGTCCTTCGATGTACTCGAGAGATGACACCAATCGCTGGCGCACACGACAAATCGTAGCACATGTGTCACGAAGAACAGAACACGGAATACCCTTTACTGAACCCAACTCTAAGTGTAGATGACCAACTACTGGAGCAGCAAATGACCAGACAACCTCAGGATCAACAGGCAATGCATCAGAACCAATCTAAGTCTTTGGTGTATCTGTTTTGAGTGCAGAAGTAGCAAACGGACAACTTTTCTTAACATGTCCCTGTTACACTCGAGTTTGATGTTGGTGTTTTATCAGTAGTTGATTCAGCCCCAATGCTGAAGTACTGATGAGTGAAGCTCAGATTCGTTTATCCACGCAACCCGTTCAATCAGCATACAAGTCACAGAGTCGACGTATGAAGTTTTCCACTTTTATTCAGCACACATCAACAACTGCATACAATCGCTTTTCCACTCTCAACTTTTTACTTTCCAACTCACTATCAACAACACACACATTTTGAAACAGTGCGGCACTTATCTAGTCTCTACATACTTGGGAACAAACGAAAATATCCTACATAAAACACCACAACCAATCAAAATTAATTGCATCATCACTGTCTCACGTGACACAACCCTATTTGGAATGGAAGCTTCCATGGTTAAAATTCGTCTTCCATGGTTAAAGTTCGTAGCTTGAACTTTTAGAAAGAACAAGAAGAAGACCAGAGCTCATGAACATGACCGGTTTATTCCAAAACTCAAGAAAAAGGGAAGGGAAATAACTCCCAGTTACAAAGGATAAAAGAAAACTCTGGGGCGATCATAGGCACATGATCGAGCAATAATGTAACATCCCCCATCGTTTAGCGAGTCCGAGATCAACAGAGTGCGTAAGTTCGGAACGCGTTCAGAAACCGCGAGCGAACGAATAGATCGAACGACACCGAAATACAAAGACAACGGTTCGATTCGAAATCGAGGGTTAAATCGTCTTTAACTCAGGTACACAAAGTCTTTCAGTCTTGGCACTTTCACTTCGCGACCGAAACGCGTTCGAATTGGAATCTTTGGCGAACTTCCAACAGCAGCAGGTTTTTCAGAATAGGATCGGGTTATCGGTCGAAAGGGTGTTGATGGTTGAGTTGGCATCAGGGCTACAGGCACTGGGCTTGGTCTACAGGGTGATGTAGATAGCTGGTCCTCAGGACTCTGAACATCAGGAACAGTGTCAGAAGCAGGATCAGAAGCGCCAGTTGTCTGGTCAGCAGGGGATAACACTTTCTTCAAGTGTACACGATTGCGACGATAGATAGCATCGCCAGAAGCAACTTCATAGGATCTTTCATCAAGTCGATTCATAACAGTACCACTTGCCCATTTCTTGGATCCGACACCGTACGGTTTCAGTTTCACAACGTCACCTTCCTCAAGAGGAGGTAAGTCCTTAGCATGGGAATTATAGTAGTGAGCAGCTAGATTTCTTCTGTTTCTCCAGTAGTTTTGCTCTGTGATTCTCAAGTTCAACAGTTCTAGGCTTCAACAGGTTCTCAGACATCGGCATTAGAGTTATTGTTCTTCGATTCAGAAAAGACTGTACTGGGCTGGTACCACTTTGGTTAGGAGTGTAGCGATGATTGAGCAAGGCTAGGAACTGGTCATCCTTGTTTTTCACCAGCAGAGTCTTAGCAGTCTTGACAGCAGATTCAGCTTTCCCATTAGATCTTGGATAGTGTGGGCTACTAGTACAATGTTCAAAGTCCCAATCTTTGGCAAACCTTGAAAATGATTCTGACGTAAATTGTGGACCGTTATCAGAGATCACAGTGCAGGGTATGCCATATCTGGCAAAGTGAGCTTTCAGTTTGCGGACAACAGTGGAGGCTTTAGTGTCCTCCAGTCGATCAATCTCAAAATAGTTGCTGAAATAGTCCACAGTGACTAGATAGTCTTTGCCTTCAAGCTCAAACAGGTCTACGCCTATCTTCTCCCACTGACGATTAGGAATGTCATGGCTCATGAGGGTTTCTTTTTGTTGTGCAGAGTTGAATGTCTGGCATAATTCACAAGTAGAGATATAGTGTTTGATTTCGCCAGTCATTCCAGGCCAAAACAAGCATTCGCGCGCTCTCTTCAGGCATCCTTCGATCCCTGTATGAGTAGAGTGTATAGCCATTTTCATTTCTGAGCGCATTGACATGGGCACAACGACTCTCTCACCTTTGAAGAGAAGCCCATCTTGTACCGACAGTTCATCTCTGAAACTGTAATATGGAGTCAGTTCGGCAGGAAGTAGAGTTTTGTCATCTGGCCATCCACGAAGGATGACATATTTCATCTGTTGGAGAATTTCATCTCTCTCAGTTGCCTCTTTCAGTTTAGAGAGTCTCTCATCACCAATAGGCAGATAGCTAACCATGTTGACAAATTCAAAGTCACCTTGGCTGTTATCAGAACAGTCAATGTATGCTCGAGATAGAGTATCTGCAAGGTACATTTCTTTTCCTTTCTTGTAACTCACAGTGATATCATAGTCTTGAATACGGAGCATCATTCCTTGCAGACGACGAGGAGCAGCCGATAGCGATTTTCTGAGTATCGCTTCCAGTGGTTTGTGATCACTTTCAACGTTGGTATGCCGACCAAATGTATACTGGTGGAATTTGTCTAGGGCAAAAACAATGGCTAGCATCTCTTTTTCAATTTGTGCATACCTTCTTTCAGTGTCAGTCAAAGAACGACTAGCGTATGCGATTGGTTTGCCATTCTGCATCAAAACAGCACCGAGGCCACTTTGGCTGGAGTCACACTGTATTGTCAACTCTTCAGCAGGGTTGTAGAATGCAAGCACAGGAGCTTCGGTTACCATTTTCTGAACAGCATGGAAAGCATGATCATGTTTTGCCGACCAACTCCATTCAACATCAGCACAAGTCAGCTGACGAATGGGTTCGAGAGTGTCAGAAAGCGCCGGCAAAAACCTAGACAGGTAGTTAACAAAACCACAGAAGCGCTGCACATCTTCAACGTTCTCGGGTTTCTTCATTTCCAGAACAGCTCTAACTTTCTCAGGATCGATCTTCAAGCCTTCACTTGTGATCCGATGATCTAGGAAAGAAATCTCAGTCTTTCTTATCTCAGCTTTGTCTTTGTTCAGTTTCATGCCAACAGAACGACATCTGTTCAGCAAGTCCGAGAGATTCTTATCATGGTCTCGAGTAGCAGCTTCAATATTGTCACCAGAGCCGTAGACAATGATATCGTCTGATACACCTATTACACCCTCAAGACCATCAAGAGCAACATTCAGACGCTTCTGGAACATTTCAGAGCTCACAGATGTTCCAAAGGGCAGTCTTTTCCACCTGTGCCGACCGTACGGAGTTTGGAAGGTGGTGAGCAGACTAGATTCATAATCAAGATGAACGTGCCAATAAGCGCTGGAGAGATCAAGTTTAGAGAAAAGCCTGGCATTAGATAGTTTCGGCAGAATGTCCTCCATGACAGGTAGAGGGTAACGCTCACGCTTTAGAGCTTTATTCAGAGGACGAGGATCAAGGCAGATACGAAGTTCACCAGATTTCTTCGTGGCAATAACCATTCTATTTGTCCAGTCAGTAGGTTCATCCACAGGTACAATGACATCTCTCTCAATCAATCGCTTGAGTTCAGTTTTCACTTTTGCATCCATAGACAGAGGTACACGTCCACTAGGGGAAGAAACATGCGTAACAGTAGGGTCAACTTCCAAATGAGCAACACCAGGTAAGTCACCCTGACGATCATCAAAAACATCAGCAAAAGTGTCAAAGATATCAACAGACGGTGAGGTTGAGGGCGCAGGTGTTTCAATAGAAGTAGCAGATTGGGAGTCAGACCGAGTAGTCACCTTGTCCACGCTCTCAAAGTTACTGTAGTTCACAGTTATCAAACCCATCTTCTCAGATGTCTCTTTTCCCAGTAGCGGAATCAGAGCTTTGTCAACAACGACAAATTCAATGTTGAAGATTTTCCCAGTCTTGGGGTTCTTTACAGCAAGAGTTGTCTTTCCAATGGGATTCAGTGTATTCCCATCATATACATGTAGGGTTGTTGAAGTTGAAGACAGTGGTGCGTTTTTAATAAACTTCACAGGAATAACATTTACACTGGCCCCAGAGTCAACTTGGCAGACAACTTTTTGTCCAAGAATGATCATTTCAGCCTTGATCAACTTATTTCGTCGTTCAGATTTGACAGTCAGCAATAGTTCTCCATGAGAAGATGTTTTGTAGCAGCCTTCATAATCATCTACAGAGTGTAGATTCTTTTTCTTATAACATTTCACAGCGAAATGATTTTTCCCCTTGCAGAGCTTGCAGACTTGCCCCCAAGCTGGACAGAGTTCTTTCTTCAGAATATGTTTCTGGCCACAAAATTTACAGCTACGCTGAGCATCAGCGTGAGAATAAGAAGCAGTCGAAGAACTCTTCTTTTTTGTAGCATCAGAAGACACAGCACAAGCGCCGTCAGCAGTATCAGAAGCAGAGTTTGCAGATCCCATGGTCTTCAGTTGTAGATGAGTTGCCTCAGCAGCCCGGCACATCTCAACACTAGTTTTTAGAGTTAGCTGGGACTCTGGCAGCAGACGTTTCCTGGTATCATCATCTCTGATACCCAGAACAATGCGATCTCTTAATAAACTATCAGATAGACAATCGCAAAAATTACAAGATTTCGCCAGAGTGCGAAGAGCAGCAATGTAGTCCTCTACATTTTCATCAAGTTTTTGGTCCCTCTTGTTGAAGACATATCGCTCGTAAGTTTCATTAGTCTTACCGATGAAGTGTTCATCAAAAGCAGCAATAATGTCTTTCACCGAGTGTCCATCAGCTAGCTGCATCCCATTGTATACAGCCAATCCTTCGGGACCTAAGGTGTGTAGGAACAAGGCCTTCACATAGTCAGCATCCCCTTCTGTATTGATGCGAGTAACAATACAATAATTGATCCACATCTGCTTGAAAAGTTTTCATTCCTCGGCACCCTTCTTCACGTTTAAAGATGGTGGAGGATTAACTTTAGGTTTATGAGCGTTTTGATGTTGATCGTTTTCAACATTTTCAGCCATACTGATAGTAGAAAAGAAATAATACGCAGCACATGCACAATCACCTGTCCGATAGAGGAAAAGTTTAGAACACTGTGGCGTAGTTGAAGCTCGCAGATGATGAAATCACTGTAGAACCAGACGGAACGTCAGAAACTGACGCAAGCAGTTGTCACAGAAGCAAATGACGTAAGCGCCCATCTGGCTTCAGTCAGTAGTGGAATAAACGCAATTTGGTTTCCATGTTTCAGCAGAAAAACGAGAAAAGTAGTGCTTTACTCACAGTTCATGGTCTTCTATAGACATTAGTAGACTTAACCGCTGCCACCATGTTAAAGTTCGTAGCTTGAACTTTTAGAAAGAACAAGAAGAAGACCAGAGCTCATGAACATGACCGGTTTATTCCAAAACTCAAGAAAAAGGGAAGGGAAATAACTCCCCAGTTACAAAGGATAAAAGATAACTCTGGGGCGATCATAGGCACATGATCGAGCAATAATGTAACACCATACGCTTCGATCGATAGTAAACAACCAATTCTCGAAAATTCTCAAATAATATCGACCAACTAAAAACACCAACGTTACACAAAGCCTCTACCAATAACAACGCAAAACAAATCAAAGATAAATACACTCTACTACTGCACGCGCCGCAAAACAAAACACAGATCCATCGCGCGCGTCACACACAACATCGTGCGCACCTCACACGCACCATCATGCGCGTCTCAACGTAACATAACCCCCCACTCAAGAAGAAATTTACTTAATTTCTTTCAACAACGTTGATACGCAATGTACAAACAAAATCAGAAATTAAAACTTATTTCAGTCTGTCTGGATACTTTCAATGTGCCCAGTCCATCCACACAGAGTCAATGTTCTTTCATCCGCAAGGAAAAGACGCCCTCGTCAGTTGCGGTTGTCATCGGCCCAGGGTCAAAGACGATGATCACGTGGGCTTTCCTGGTGTCAGTGCATCCTCCGTTGTCTCCTTCTTCCGTCGGATGTCCGACGAAGTCGGCCTTGTCGGTTCCCAGAATGCACTCGCCTGGTCTCACGGTCAGGTTGGCTTCTTGAAGAAGGTGGAACAGCTCCCTCAAGGTCTGCAGATGCTCCTTCCAGGTCTGGGTGTGGACTAGCAGGTCGTCCCAGTAACATACGACGACGTTGTCCATTCCTTTGAGCATCTTCCTCATTCCTCTCTTCAGTGTAGCTCCGCTGTTGACCACGCCAAAGGGCATCCTCAGGCATTCGTACGTCCCATCAGGAGTCACAAGAGCAGTCTTTGGTATGTCCTGTTGACGCACGGGGACTTGCCAATAACCCTTGCTGAGGTCAATCTTTGAAAAGATTTTACTTCTTCTTCACGACCACGACAGGGGACGCGTAGGGGGAACTGGACTCCCTGATGATGCCCATCTTCAGCATATCATCGATATCTTTCTTCAAGGATTCACGGGCCTTGAAAGGGATCGGGAAGGGTTTGGATCGAACAGGGATATTTGAAGTGAGGTGGACTTCATGTTCGACCAAAGTCGTAGAGCCTGGGACATCAGCTATGGGGAAACTCGCCCATAAGGTCCTTGAGCTCCAACTTTTGACCTTCCGTCAAGCTCGGTCCTAGCTTAACATCATCATTGCCTTCTTTGCTGTGGAAGTCTCCCAGTTCCAACAGTTCCTCGCTGTCAAAGCTGTCGTCGATCTCAGCTGCTGTTGCTACGTGTACAGTCTCTGATGGCCTTTCCACGTACAGCTTAAGGAGGTTGGCGTGGTATATCTTGGAATGCGGGCCGACCTTCACCTTGTAGTCGTTGATCCCCACCACGGTCTCCACTTCGTACGGGCCTTTCCACTGCATCAGCAACTTATTATGATCAGTAGGTAGCAGCACCAGCACTTTGTTGCCAGGTTTAAACTTCCTGTTCACAGCCCTACGATCATAGTAGTGCTTTCCACAGTCCTGGGACTTCTTCAAGTTTTCTCTGGCTATCTCGAGAGTCTGCTCCAGCTTCTCCCGTAGCTCAAACACGTACTGGTAGCTGTTCTTCACCTCTGGAGTCTCTACTTCTTTCGTCCACAGTTCTTTCAGGATGTGCATCGGCCCTCTGATGGTTCTTCCGTACAGCAGCTCGAACGGAGAAAAGCCGGTGGACTCCTGCGGCACTTCTCTGTAGGCGAACAGTAAGGCGTTGATATAGCGATGCCATTGTCTGGGCTGCTCGCTGCACAGTTTCTTCAGGGTGGACTTCAGCGTAGCATTGAACTTTTCGACACGCCCGTTACACATTGGATGGTAGGGTGTCGTAGTTAAATGCCGGATGCTCAGTAGTCTGTTGACCTCCTTCATGCAGTCAGAGACGAACTGCGTCCCGAGGTCTGTCAGAATTTCTTCAGGCACTCCGAGTCTGCTGAACATGTCCACCAGCGCCTCTGCAACAGTCTCAGTGTCAATCTTCTTCAGAGGCACTGCTTCTGGGTACCGAGTCGCATAGTCCACTAAGGTCAGTACCCACCGATGACCTTCTTCACTCGGAGGTTTTATTTCGCGATTAGGTTTAAGGCCACCCTCTTGAAAGGTCGGTCGATCAAAGGCATCCTCTGCATAGGCACTTTCGGGACCCTTCCTCGAGGTATGGTCTTCTGGCAAATGTCACATGATCGGCAGAAACGGCTGACGTCCGCATGAAGTCCTGGCCAGTAGAACACCGCTTGGATTCTGTCTGACGTCTTCTTGATGCCTAGGTGACCTCCCATGATGGAGTCATGTGCTACTTCCATCACTTGGCGCCTTAGAGGTAACGGTACCAAGACTTGACGTAGTGGTTTCCCTCCGTTGACCCTCGGGTGCTGGAAGTTTCGATACAGGATCTTGGCCTTCACCTCAAAATAGACCGTGTCACTGCCTTTGGTCACGTGGTCTTGGCGGTTCCTGTACTTGTTTAAAGTGCTATCAGCTTCCTGGAGCTGGATCAGTTTATCTCTGTCCACGATGGCAGCTTTAGAGTTGTCGGCGACCTTCAGTGGCGTAGACGTCTTGTCTCTCTTGGCCTGGGCCCTGGTAGTAACAGCACCGACGATCTCTGGTCGCCAGGGCTGAGCCGGAGTAGCCACATTGTCCCGTAGCAGCTCTGTAAGGTCTCCATCGGGAAATGGCAATGGATCCTCCTCCACAACTTCGTCGCGTTGGGTTGAGGCAGGACTCCACTCTGGATCGGGGTCGTCGGGTCGTCTCGCGCCATTGATGTTCCCGATCATCAAATCATACAGCGGCTTCTTCAGGCAAACCGCTTCGACTTTGCCTATGTAGAAAGGGGTGCTGACATGAACTTTCGCAACTGGCGCTTTCACACATTTGCTGTCGGCCATGATTGTCCATTTTGATTCGCCAGTGAACTGTTCTTTAGCGATTAGGACTTCTCTGACGATAACCCCACTGCAACCAGAGTCTCTTAGGACAGTCACTTCATGATTTCCGACGCGTCCCTTGGAAACAGGCATGTTCTGGACGGTCATAGCTGCGCTGGCGACGACGGGGATGGATTTCCCGTTGGCAAGGAGAAGTTGGCCATCGGTTATGCACTCTTGCACGTCCGCGGGAGTAGCTGCGCGCTCGGTCTCACTCGGAAGAATGACGCTCCCGCCGCACACCTGATGGTCAGATCTACTGGTTTGCCGTTGATTGGAGAACCGCCTCTGCCGGTTGCCCGCCGCTGCATTGTCCGTACTGCTCCGCTGTCCGCTGCTTTTGTTTTGAGGACAGTTAGCTGCTCTGTGGTCCGTAGCGTTGCAGGTGAAACAGCCTCTTGAATGCCCTTCCCTGGGAGGTGGCGTGGAGTCCGTGTGTCTCTGGCTCGTCTGACTCCCCTGGAACCATGGCTTGCAGTTTTCTGAAATGGCTTCGTCGCCTTGGGTGGCCTCAGCGTTTTCCCGTGAGCGAGGATATATCTTTCAGCAACCTCGGTCACATCATTAAGCGTCTGCAGCTTCTGTAATTCTAAGTGGGTCGCCAGGTCCTTGTTACAGGCATTGAGGAATTGCTCCTTCACGATCAGGTCGTGGAGACTATCGTAAGACTTCCCTTTGCCTGATAATTCAACCCACTTGTGTAAGTATGACGACAGGCGCTACACAAATTGCTTTGGTGTCTCGTCTGACAAAGGCCGGCATTTACGGAAGCGTTTACGGTAGCCCCTCTCTGTGAAGCTGTAGCAATGCAATAAGGCCTCTTTCCAGACATCGTAGTTTTTGGCGTCATTGTTCGACAGTCTGGTGTAAACTTCGAGTGCTTGCCCCGTCAGAAGTGCACTCAGTCGAATTGCCCAGTCTTGAGGTTGCCAGTTAGAGCTTTCAGCGAACCTTTCGAATCTCGCCAGATAACTGTCAATCTGGTCCTTCCCGTCGACGAAAGCTGGCAATTTTGGAGCCGTATGTTTGTCACGGACAGGAATTGTTTATTTATACTAAGCAAACTGAACAATAAAGTTTATAGACAGTCAGAATGCGTGTTCACCGTTTTACATGCATATATACACACAAGACATACACAGAGTAAACAAATCCCATCAGAGAACAACAAATTAATATTTAACAAACAAAACAACAATGAAAATTCAGAATAATGTTACGAAAGAATGAATGAGTGTTGACGTCAATGTAATCCACAACAGCACAACATAAATCCAATGAAATGTAAGAAAGTAATCCATTAGTGCACTGAATGCCAACACCACTGTCAATGATATTCACACAATATGTATATCCACCACAACGATTTAGATAATCCAATAGCGATCTCAACACAGAGATAAAGCACAACCACCTCCGGTAATTAATCCACTTGGAGATCTTTTCCTCAGAACGTAAATAATTCACAACCATAATCTTCCGGGAGGTTATATCACTCAGCAGAGGCAGATAATCTTCTTGGAGATTACTATACACTCAGAACACAGATAATCTTCTTGGAGATTATAAATACGAATTCCACAGATAATCTTCTTGGAGATTATAAATACGAATTCCACAGATAATCTTCTTGGAGATTATATTATACACTCAAAACACACGAAGATTACAGAAGTAATAATAATCCACGCTGTGCTCCAAATGCGATGAAACATCTATTGGACCTGAATGAATATCTTCCTGATTCATTCTCTTGGAGAAAACCTCTGGGGGCCGTTTCTCCTGCTTCAATAGGACTCACACCCAAGGTAGGTAGTCTTACACAGGTATGTACACACACAGGTACATACTAACAGCTCTGAAAAATATTGTTCGTGATATTTAGTTACCAACATCAACACATTGACTATCAGTCCTCAACATAGCTTCAAAATGGATAATGTCAAAAGATGATGTTTTTTCCAATAAAAATTACCTCATACATTTGTAAACACAAAACAATTTACCTTTATACAAAGAAATGTGCTTACATAATTACATAATAACTTTTACATAGTTAAACATAGTTACATAGTTAATAAATGGAAAACTAACCTGTTGGATTAACCTAACAGAGCACACACAAAAAACATGTACACCTTTCCGAGTTGACAGTTCCGATGTGAGTGCCTACACCATTACATCAATACATAAAGGAAATTATAAAGGCAACCAATCAAAATTGTTCTTGCATAAATGGTTGGACACTTATTGAGCATAGGCACGAGAAAACCGAGCATCAATAAAACAACTGACTTTTCGTTTTGATGACAATGTTCGTTGGTGACTTGGGGCGCATGCTGATTGTTTTGGATACGCGCCAACTCTAGCTGGTATTGACGATCAGCTTCTCTTTCCTCACGCCTGCGCTCATCTTCTCTTTCTTGCCGCTGCTGTTCAATTTCCAGATGCTTCAGTTCAAATTCTCTTTCTTCACGCCGTCGCTCATCTTCTCTTTCTTCACGCTGACGTTGTTCTTCTCTTTCTTGTATTCTCTCCTGAGACTTGATGTACTCCGTCAGCTGTTTGCCTTTCAGATTCAGTGCAATCCCTTTCTGCCAGAAGTCAGCCATCTTGATGCTTTTCTGGAAAGTTCTTTTCTGGAAAGTTCTTGACTGTGCTGTACCTTTCTAGACTGTTCTAGAACAGCTTTTGAATCGACACAAATCGGTAAACCTAAGAGCTCTAACGGTAAAGTCATAATGTAATTTAGAGCCATTACAATAGCATAAAGCTCACTCGTAAAGATAGAAAATCCCTTTCCTAGATAATATGAGCGTCTTACATTTAATGCAGGAATAATAAAGGCCGATCCACTATCTAAAGAATCTAATACCGAACCATCTGTAAAAATCTTCAAATGGTGTAAATAAGTATTTGCAATATGCTCTTTTACCTCAGTAACTAAAGATTAGTGTTATCATCTGTTTTAGTTACACTATAATCAATGTTAAAATTTGCATTTCTGTGCTCCCATGGTGGAATAGGTGATATTAATGGCGTAACAGGAATTGCTGTGATATCAATGTTACACTTTTCAAAAATATCTTTTGTGTAGTTCTTAATTGGCTGCAAATAATTAATATGTTTAGTTCTTTTTGGGATAGTCCTCTGCATCTATAAAAATTTCGTCTTGTACTGAATTAGGGACAGATAAACATCTTATTACATATTTTGAAGTCGCTAATTGACGTTGTTGGTTTAATGGTAATATGCCAGCTTCTTGGTATGTTTTAATTGTATTAGCATGAAGTGGAACACCTAATGCAACTTTAAAAGCTCTACTGTCGATGCTTTGTAATTTATTTAATAATGTATTGTTTGTTGAAAAGTACACCTCCTGACCATAAACAAGCTTTGAACGGACTAGTGATATTGCTAAATGTAAGAGGGATTTGGTATCCTGACCCCAATTTTGTACACTAATAATTTTTAATAAATTTAGAGATTTTCTTGCCTTTGTTATTAGATGTTCAATATGTAATTTCCAGTTTAATTTAGAGGTTAGCTGAACACCAAGAAATTTAACCTGTTTCTTGTATAATTATGAGAATCTCATCATTTAATTTTAAAACAGGTAAACATTTAGGATTAATACCATTATTAAAAAGCATTAAAAACGTTTTTTTCAGATGACAATTCCAGACCTTTTTTTTCATAAATAAATTAAGGTTTTTCAGTTCTTCTTGAAACAGTTTCTGTACATGTATTATTACTCTCTGTTTAGTATGTTTTCGAAGAGATGTATTAATCCACATGGCAATATCATCAGCGTACTGAACAACATTTATTGGATTAGAAATAACCGTGGGAAGATCGTGAATAAGTACTGAAAACAATAATGGAGCAATTATAGAGCCCCGAGGAATTCCCATGTCAATGTTATGATAAGATGAATAAGTGTTTCCTACTCGTGTACATATAGATCTACCAATTAAATAATTTTTTATATAATTATACATATGACCACTTATTCCAATATTTTTTAATTTATATAACAATCTTGCATGCCATACACTGTCATATGCTTTTTGACATCGAAAAATGCAGCAAGAGTACTTTTTCTATGAGCAAACTGTTTTTTAATATGACTAGTTAATTTTACCAAGTGGTCAGTTGTGCATCGACCTTTTCTAAATCCTGCCTGATTTTTAGGAATTACGTTGTTCTTTTCACAAAAATATGTTACTCTTTTCTGAATTATTTTTTCAAATACTTTTCCTACATGTGAGTTCAATGCAATTGGCCTATAATTATGAATTGAGGAACGAGATTTACCTTGCTTATGTACTGGAACAACCACTGACTTCTTCCAGATAATAGGGAGAGTTCCACTCTGCCAACACTGTTGGCATAATGAATGTAGTAATTTTTTTCCATTTCAAAGGCAAATGTGTTAATAATTGATATGACATTCCATCAATCCCAACTGCAGTCTTGTTTGATGAAAATGATTGTAAACAGTCTAAGAACTCTTCAAATTCAATAGGGGCATTTATAAAATGAGAATTATTTGGTAAAGGATCTTCATATTCTTTTTCATTTTCTTTTTCTTTTCTGAATTGTTGTACTGATGGATCAAGACTAGATGATAAAGAATATTCTGCAATTCTTTACAAAAGCATCAGCCTTCTCTTTAGCACTTGGAAAATTATTATTGCTAAATTTAATTGGATACGACTGAAGTTTAAATCCATTTTTCATTTCTTTTACTTTTTTCCATACCTTTTGCATATCCTTTGCTTCTGAAACCTCTTTAACACAAAATTCAGACCAATACTGTTTTTTGGTCCGAGCTATAACCCTATTACATTGTATCTTAGCATATTTCATCTTTGTGAAATTTTCTTCAGTTTTATTTTTAATCCAATGCTTATATAAGTCTTTTTTTAAATTTACAGCTGTTTCACATTCACTATTCCACCAAGAATTTCCAGATTGGTTATTTAGTTTCTTAGATTTACATTTTGGAATATATTTTTCTGCTGCTGTTATTATATTATTTCTAAAATTTGAATAAAACACATCTATATCATCATGAATAATACTGTCAGTATCGATGGCATTGAGATGTGCTTGAAAATCATCCCACATTGCAAATTTATATTTAAATTTAGGAATGATGTCTTCTGTTTTATCATCATTATCATAAGCAACATCCTTGAGCTTAATGATAATTGGTATATGATCACTTCCTAAACAATCGTCTAGCGGAGACCAAGTGCAAGTTATTGCTAAGTCAGGTGTTGTAAATGACAGATCAATTGCCGTGGGCCTGTGGTATGAAACATCAGGAATTCTTGTATACTGACCGTCATTTAAGAGGCATAATTTAGACTCTTAGAGTCCAAAATATTTTCAACTAAACGGCTACTTTTTACTACATTACAACCTGGCTCCCACCACGGCGAATGCGCATTGAAATCCCCCATTATTAACCACTTAGCATTTGACTTTACTAATGTTTTTAGCCAATCTGTATTATCGTCTTTCGGACCTTCTGGTAAATATAAAGACAAAACATTTAAAACAATATGCTTGTTAATTTTCAACAATGCAGCAGTACTATAAATATTCTGTAACGACGTAGGTACAGGCGATGGAAATAAGCAGTAATCTAAATCACACCTAATATATAAGGCTGTCTGTACTTTTCTTTTGTCGTCGAATTCAAGAGCATGAAACAAAGGAGGATAATAATAATTCTTTAACTTAGGGAGCCTCTTCGGGTCAATATTCAATGACTGTAATGCTAGAACGTGAAAATTCTCATCCGATATATATTTTTCAAAATATAATAAATTTGTACCCAGTGACCTGCAGTTCCACTGGAAAAATGTTATTTCATTGTGCTTCATAATTATTCTAATAAATTATAATAGTGTAATTTATTGAACTTACACTTACTTTTAATGAGGAATAAATAAATAAATATATATATATATATATATATATATATATATATATATATATATATATATATATATATATATATATATATATATATATATATATATATATATATATATATATATATATATATATATATATATATATATATATATATATATATATATATATATATATATATGATGCTGTCTCAAAAGGAAAGGAAGCATGCAGTCTTTGAACCATAAAAAAAATATTTCGGTCATGTATTTTCTTTGCATTTATAAAAAAGCAATATAACTAGGTACTAACATATATCAACATTACACACACAAAGGTTGAAAGAAGTTTTTTATTGCTATTTTTCCACTAAAAATTGACAAAATTTTGTTGGCGCGAATGTGACATTCTGTGTGACCTGAAAAAACTCCATCTCCTTTTCAATAAAATTGAGTGAAACAAATGAACTTTTTATGTTTGATGTGTTGCATTAATGTTAATGTTTAACTTTAAATGTCTTTCAGCTTTGCAAAACATTTTTATTTATGTTTAGGGTTTTTTTAAAAATGACGTGATCGGTCGTGACGTACTTTGTCTCAACGTTGCTTGCCTTTCTTCTTAGATAAATAATAATAATAATAATAATAATGGGATTTATATTGCGCACATTTCCAACAAAGTTCATGGCGCGAAGAAAAAGAGCTAAAGGAGCACACACAGCTCTAAAAGAGCACACACAGAACAAACGACAGTACATCAACTGGGACACACGTTAATAGTCTACAGAGCACTCTTGGAAATGACTAGTTCAGTAGGGAGTAACATTTGCGAAAAATGTGTGTCTTAAGCTGGGTCTTGAAGGCGGGGTGGGATGAGAGTGATCGGAGTTCGAGGGGAAGATTGTTCCACGCTGAAGGGCCGGTGTACGTGAAGGCTCTTTCGCCAGCGGTGGTAAGTTTGGTTCGAGGAATTCTGCACAACCGTGTTTCGGCTGCAGATCGGAGGGAGCGAGACGGGGTGTAGAGGTGAAGACATTGGCCGAGATAGGCAGGGGCAGAGTTTGAAAGGCATTTATGACAGAGGCAGCACAGTTTGTAGTTGATTCGCTCTTCAATGGGTAACCAGTGAAGAGAATGGAGGAGAGGAGTTACGTGGTCAGTCTTTCTTTTGTTGAGGATCAGGCGGGCAGCGTTGTTTTGGACCCGTTGAAGAGGGTGGATGTGCTTAGACGGAGAATTGGCAAGAAGGGAGTTGCAGTAGTCAAGTCTGGAAAAGATCAGAGAGACGATGAGTTTGGTGCAGGTTTCATGGGTCAGGAAGTGGCGGACTGAAGAAATTTGCCGGAGGTGGAAGTAGCAGGTTTTGGTCAAAGATGAGATCTGAGGTTTCATGGAAAGGGTGGAATCGAGGATGACTCCCAAACTTTTTACTTGGTCAGAGAAGGGTATTGAAGTGTCTTCAAGGTCAAGGGAGGATGTGGCAATGGTAGAGAGTTTGTGTTGAGTACCAGTCAGAAGTGCTTCTGTTTTGTCGCTGTTTAGTTTTAACTTGTTTTCTGTCATCCAGTTCTTAAGATCGGAGATGCAGGTGGAGATGGAGGACAGCATATTGTCAACACCGTTCGGTTTTGAGCTGGAGTGAAGTTGGGTGTCGTCAGCAAATGACTGATGCTGGAGGTTGTGGCGGTTAATTATTTGTGAAATGGGCTGAGTGTAGAGGGTGAAGAGCACTGGACCAGGGACTGAGCCCTGGGGTACTCCACAGGAGACTGTTGCTGGCTGAGAAGAAGTGGAGTTTGTAACAACGGTTTGAGTCCTGTCAGTTAAGTATGATTCTAACCAGGCCAACGCGGTGTCTTGGATGCCAAAGATGTCATGGAGGCGACGTAGTATAATTTGGTGGTCGATCGTGTCGAACGCAGCCGATAGGTCTAGTAAGACAAGGGCCGATATTTCACCATTGTCTGTTGCATTGCGAAGATCTGACGTCATGCGCAGAAGGGCAGTTTCGGTACTATGTAATGGGCGGTACGCAGACTGATTGGGAGGTAGAAGAGAATGGAGGGAGAGATGTTGGTTAAGCTGTTCGAGGACAAGGCGTTCAAGGAGTTTTGAGAGGAAGCTGAGGTTTGATACAGGCCTGTAGTTTTTGAGGTCGTTATGATCAAGATTGGGCTTTTTGAGAAGGGGGCGGACAATAGCTGACTTGTATGTATGAGGAAAGATGCCGGAAGCCAAAGAAGAGTTGATGACTGCAGCGATGTGAGGAAGGATTTTGTCAATGATTTTTGAGAGGAGGCACGTGGGTAGAGGGTCAAGTTCACAGGTTTTCAGGGTCATGTTTTGGAGAGTTTTCTTGATGTGCTCGACGGAGACAGGTTGGAACATTGTTAATGGAGATCCAGAGAAAAGTGAGGGAGGGGGTGATGGAGTGAAGGGCGTTTGATCAAGGTCAGAGCGGAGGCGGTCAATTTTGTTGATGAAGAATGCTGAGAATAGTTCAGGGAGAGCTTGGGGGTCGTAGACAGTTGGAAGAGGAGAAGCAGTTGGACGGCCGAGGAGGTTGAACAAAACAGAATAAAGTTCTTTCGTGGTTGATGCTGTCGCGATGGCTTTGTTGAAGAATGCAGATTTGGCGTCTATGATAGAGGTTTTGACTTTATGTTTTTTCTCACTATAGATCTGACGATGAACTTCTAGCTTGGATTTCCGATAGGCAGCACGTTCAGCTCGGCGGCGTTCTTGTTTGGCTTCATGTATCAACTGAGTGTACCATGGTGCTGGTGGCCTATCGGGAAGGGTTCGGGACGAGGACGGAGCATGCCGGTCGAGGAGGTTTAGTAGAGTAGAGTCTACGTGGGCGGCGATGTCTGGGGTTGGGGGAGGTTGTGAAAGAAGTTGAACAGCCTCTTCAGTGAAGGCGTCGATATCTACAGCTTTCAGCTTTCGACGAGTAACTACTCTTCTCTGCTTGGCTGGTTTGGCTGTGTTGACGGCAAAGTTTACAACTGAGTGGTCGGAGATGGGGTCATCAGCTAGGTCTGTGAAAGAAACTTGATGGTCAGAGGGGCGGTAGATGATCCAGTCTAGGATATGTCCGAACTTTTGTGTTGGTATTGGGACGAGCTGGTCCAGGTTGAAATGGTCAAGGAGTCGTTTCATTCGCTTGACGTCGGAGCGGTGAACTTCATCCCAGTGAATGTTAATATCACCCAAGAGTAGTGTACTGATGTTGGTAGTGTTGTAATGTTCAAGAGTCTCTGTGAATTCCTCGAAGAAAGCTGATTCTTTCAGTTGGTTTACTTGATTTGGTGGGGGGCGATAGATGCAGAGAAAGTTGAGTGTGGAGGTGGATTTGAAGTTGATCTGAACAGCTTCAAACGTGGGGTGTGTGAAAGGAAGGTCAGTGGTAAAGCTTAAGGATGAATGCAGATGTTCTTTGTAAATGACAGCTATTCCTCCGCCAGATCTGATGGATGGCCTGGGAAAGGATTGTATCTTGTATCCTTCAGGTGTCAGGTTTTTACATGTTGGTGCATCATGGTCACGGAGCCAGGTTTCAGTGATGAAAAAGATATCAAGGTCTTTGTCTAGAATATAATCTGCAATCAGATCTGCCTTGCCTTTCGGCCGTACGGACTGAGCGTTGAAAAGACCTGCTAGCAAACGACCTGCTGTTTGGGGTGTTTGGGGATTGGGGCAGCTGTAAAGTCTCAACGTATTGAGCTCGGCAGTTTGAATACTTGGATCCGGTGCAGAGGGGTTTGGAGATGGAAGTAAGGTAGTGGCAAAGGGGAATTTAAGTTGACTTGCAGGGCTAGTGGGGTTAAATGTGAGCGTCTTTGCTCGTGTGGATGATGAAGAGTTGGAGACAGGTGTAGTTGCAGCGCTAGTTGCACCGCCGATGAGAGCAGCGCCAGTTGCACCACCGATGAGGGGAGCGCCAGTTGCACCACCGATGAGGGCAGCGCCGGGTGTAGTTGCACTGCCGATAGATAGCTAAACATCCATGCTGATTAAATAAGAAAAAAAAATCATTGACAGATTAAACATTACTTATCCTCACTTATTTATGTTTTTTTTGTAGGAAAATAATAATTCTTTCATAGTAAATTTATCGTAAATTGAACGTAAGTAATTCCTTTGTCTTTCGGTAACCATCATTTCCAATCCGAAAATTTAACAAATTGATGACGATTAGTACCTTTTCACACGGAAATAGTTACAGCGAAAGTCTCTTGAGATTTCCGATCCAAAGTTTTCATTCCAAGATGGATGCTTTGAAAAGCCCAGGTTGGTGTTTCTCTATCGATTTTGTTTTTTCCTTGTCACGACCGACCACATGTTACGACCAATCAAAGAGTCTATCAATATTGTAAGAAAATATTTTTATCTTAACATAAACTGGTTTATTCTATGTTAAAAATTAAATTACAGATGCTATTTTTCATTTTTCGCACTTGATGCACAGATGAAAACACGTGCTTTTAAATTTGCTTTCGTTTTTTACTTTTAGTGATAAAAGACGAAGTGATTCCTTGACTGCTTTGTTTTGCAGAGTTTATTTAAATCTTTCTTGTGCTATATGCAAATGAGTAAATATGCCATTCACCTTTTTTTGTGTTCTTCTCAATTTACTTTTTTTTTAATTCTACTAGTTAATCATGATTTCAGTGTTCATTGGATGTGACATGTCGGTTGTGACAACTTTGTCTTTACACTAAAGACAAAGTTGTCACAACCGACTTTAGACAAAAAAAAGAGTATATGGATGGTAAATGCTTATTAAAATAGATTTTATTCATTTATAGTAAAATATCTTATTTCTTGAGATGTAAACTGGCAAATAAACTATGGATGGTATTTATTAAAGTTGTTTTGATTGTTTTCTTGAAAAAATATACTTCATGGTTTGGTCGCGTGCGACAGGACAACATTTTCACTTTACCCTTTTATACTGATAATGATGTAATTGAAATAAATTTATACATTTTCTTTAAAAACATTGACCTTTTTTGTTTACTTTTTTATGCTGCAATTACTTTTTTCTTCCATGACCATCTTTTTACAAGTAAATTCATGATTTCAGTGTTCATTGGTTGTGACGTGTCGGTTGTGACAAAGACAAAATATATAAATATAGGGATGGTACATGCTTATTAAAATAGAACTTAGTAATTTATAGTAAAATATCTTATTTCTTGAGATGTAAACTGGCAAATAAATTATGGATGGTATTTATTAAAGTTGTTTTGATTGTTTTCTTGAAAAAATAAACTTCATGGTTTGGTCGCGTGTGACAGGACAAAGTTATCATTTCAAAATTTTGTACTAGTAAATGCTTTATACTAAAAGTAAATTAATACTTTTTCTTCAATAGTAATATGCTTACTTGGGCTGTGTTTAGAAAATGCTTAGCTGTTATTTTCTTTAATTTATTAAAAATTTTCTTTTGTCCACTGTCACACGCGACACATGCCACCTTCACCCTTATTACCAAGCATATCTCTGTAAACAGAAAAGACATTTTGTTTAAAATGTTATTTTCATGAAATTTAAGCTTAAGACCACACATTAACATCAAAACTGCAAGTCTCAGTCACTTTTCAATTTTTTGCTGCAATGTCACATTCCTAGGTTGACCTTTTGAGACAGCATCATATATATATATATATATATATATATATATATATATATATATATATATATATATATATATATATATATATATATATATATATATATATATATATATATTCTGTATTTATTTATTTTAACAAAAAGTGCGTTTGTATTATAATTCTTCATGAATAATTTACATGTTATTGTTTTCACAAATCCAGTCTTTATATTTTGCATGACATTTAGTAGAACTGCCAATTTTTGTTCCACCAATTTTCCCTTCGACGATCACTTTTTGATCTAACTTTTTCCCATAGGAGCCAATTCAGGTGACGCCCAATGTTCTTCGCCAGGGTTGCTGTAGCTCTTCGGTTGGGGTGTACTCCATCAGGACAGTCATACTTTGACATATTCTCATGTTGAACGAATGAAATGTTTTTGATTTCAAACAGTTCCGACACCAATACAGCATTAAATAGACATCTTTTTCTCTCCAAATCCTGATGACAAGTTGACGCTATTTTGCTTACTACGAACTTGGTCAAAGGCTTCTCTGCTACAAACTTCTTGATCTTGGTAGCCAGGTTCAATGCAGCTGGCTCCTTCTTTTTCAAATCGTTGAGCCCCACGTGAATAACAGCAGCATCAATATGATCCTCAATGTTTTTTGGAACGTATTCTGCAGTGAACATCTTCTTGTGTACATGGTTCTTGTCAGCCGAAATCTCTTCATGGATTTTCGATAGATCTTCTTTTGTAGATGCCTTCTTGTGAAACGCATGGAACCCGTACGATCTTCCAAGCCGTTTTCCATCAACATTTCTGATCACAGAATCTCCTATTACGGATACTTTCGGAAGCTCCGCGCTTTTATTCAAGTGCAGGTGGTCTTGTTTTTCTTTGGTCGTCATATCTTTCATGACGTCATTCTTTCTGGCATCCATGACGTAACTTTTACTTTTTTTCCGATTTCTTTTTTCTTGCTCTGTGGGTTCGGGCAAATAGAATAGACCCAACGTTTCCCGGCGTGTCGTAAGAGGCGACTAACAGGGGTGATGTTAGCACGGCATCACTGGGCGAAAGTCTTCTACACAGAAGTCACCGGCCAGGGCGGAGGAACCTCACGTTACTACAGGTTCAACGACCACGTGCTCAGGGCCAAGGCGAGCCACACTGTATTCGTGGATTTCGGCTGTGGCCAACAGCCTGGAGAGGATTGGGCCCTGCCAGGTCTTTTTTGCCCAAGACACAACACATGATGAGGCTATCCACTAATTCCATGCCGGATCGGTCGTCGCCCGGCTACACAAGGACCGCGCCTTCCGTTGGCCACCAGGACGGAGGTGTTAAGTATGCTACTGATGGACAAATTAGCAAGATCCGCACGAGAAACAACATCGTCATAGGAACCTGGAATGTCAGGACCCTAACTGCGGAAGGAAAATTAGAAGAACTGGCCCACGAGCTGGACCACTATCGATGGAACGTTCTAGGTATCAGCGAACTGCGCTGGAAAGGCCTAGGTGAAACAACGACTGATAAAGGCCACAAGCTCTATTTCAGCGGTAGAGATGACAGGCACGAACACGGCGTTGGATTCTTGGTCCACAAGAACATTCTAGCCACTGTCATGGGTTGCCGCCCAGTCTCCAGTAGACTCATTACCATCCGTCTGAGAGCAACCCCTTTCAACATTACCATCATCCAGGCCTATGCCCCAACGTCAGACTATGAAGACAGCGAAGTGGAGGATTTTTATGAAAATATACAGGCGGTCCTTGACCAAGTGCCGAAGAAGGACATAGTCATAGTGCAAGGCGACTGGAATGCCAAGGTTGGCCAAGATGCGCACCACAACTGGGGAGACACATGTGGACCCCACTGCAACAACGAGACAAATGACAGGGGTCTGAGGCTATTGGAGTTTGACAGATACAACAATCTGGTACTGGCAAACACGCTTGGTCTCCACAAAAAATCCAGACGATGGACATGGCACAGTCCCGGCGGGGAACATCACAACCAGATCGACTACATCATGGTCAAGAAACGCTTCAGATCAAGCATCAACACTGGCAGGACACGCACTTTTCCAGGAGCAGACATTGGAAGTGACCACGATCTCGTGATGATGTCTTTCCGGCTCCATTTGAAGAGAGTAAATACAGCAAAGTGCACTAGGCTCAAGTTCGACCTGGACAAACTGCAAGACCCGGAGGTGGCAAAAATATTTCAGGCCACAATCGGAGGGAAATTTGCACCACTGCTTATTTTGGGGGCAGGCGAAGTAGATGTCAACACCATGACCAATACCTTCAACTCAGCTGTAACAGATGCCGCCACTGAGATCCTTGGCAAGCAACGACCAAAGAAGAAGCCGTGGATCACACCTGAACTTTTGGATCTGTGTGATAAACGAAGAGAGTTAAAAAAGAAAAAGAACACCTCACAGGGAGCTGATGTCTACCGAAAAATCAACAATGACATCCGAAAAGGCATGCGCACAGCAAAGGAGAACTGGATAGAAGATCAATGCCAGGAAATAGAGAACAATCTGAACAAGAACAACAGCAAGAAGGCCTACCAGACTGTGAAGCGGCTGACAAGTGTTAAACAGCCCAAAGTCTCCACTATCCAAAGCAAGTCTGGCATATGCCTTACAGAAGAACAAGAAGTCTTGGACAGATGGACAGAGTACTGCTCTGACCTTTACAACCATACACCAAATGGAGACCCATCAGTTCTAGCATGTCCCGAGAGCAAAGAAGAAGAAGAAATCCTCCCAATTCTCCGGGAAGAAGTTGAGGCAGCAGTGCAATCGCTGAAGAAAGGGAAGTCAGCGGGAGTGGACAACATACCAGCGGAACTGCTACAAGCAGGAGGAGAAGCGATGACTGATGCTCTCACCATTATCTGTAACAAGATCTGGCAGAGTGGGGAATGGCCTACACCATGGACCCAGTCGCTTGTCATCACTCTTCCCAAAAAAGGTAACCTTCAGGAGTGTGAAAATTACCGCACCATCAGCCTCATCAGCCATCCCAGCAAGGTCCTCCTGAAAATAATACTCAACAGGTTGAAACCACAAGCTGAACAAAATAGCTGAAGAACAAGCAGGATTCATGGCAGGGCGAAGTACCACTGAACAGATTTTCAACCTCAGAATAATCTGTGAGAAATACCTACAGCACCAACATCTATATCATGTGTTCATAGACTTCAAGAAGGCATTTGACCGAGTCTGGCATGCAGCTCTATGGGCAACCATGAAAGTGTACAACATCAGCCCTAAAATTATAGAAGTCATCAAAAGCCTGTATGACAAGGCTACCAGTGCAGTCCTCCATAACAGCGTCATCGGGAACTGGTTCAGAACAACAATCGGTGTGCGTCAAGGATGCCTACTCTCTCCAACACTCTTCAACATCTTCCTAGAGCGCATCATGTCAGATGCTCTTGCAGATCACGAAGGCACAGTCAGCATAGGGGGCAGAGCAATCTCCAATCTTCGTTTTGCGGATGATATTGATGGATTGGCTGGAGAGGAACAAGAACTTGAACAGCTTGTACAGAGGCTTGACACCACCTCCAGAGCTTAGCTTATGGAATGGAAATAAGTGCAGAGAAGACCAAAATGATGACCAACAACACCAATGGCATCAACACGGACATCAAAGTACAAGGCCAATCCCTCAACACAGTGCACAGCTTCAAATATTTAGGAGCCATTGTGTCAGACAATGGGTCTCGGCAGGAAGTCCTCTCCAGGATCGCACAAACAACTGCTGCCCTGACAAGGTTGAAGCCCATTTGGAAAGACAGAACCATCAGTCTACATTCCAAAGTAAGACTGCTGCGCTCTCTGGTCATCTCCATCTTCCTATATGCTTGCGAAGCATGGACCCTCACAGCAGATCTCCAACGAAGAATACAAAGCATGGAGATGAGGTGCTACAGAAGACTTCTGTGCATTTCCTGTACCCAACACATCACCAACGACGAAGTCCGACAGACCATCACACAAGCCATTGGACAACACGATGACCTGCTCACAGTGGTGAAGAAACGGAAACTCCGATGGTATGGCCACGTCACCAGATCATCAGGCCTTGCAAAGACCATTCTGCAAGGCACAGTGCAAGGAGGTAGAAGAAGGGGGAGACCGAAAAAGAGGTGGGAGGACAACATTCGAGAATGGACTGGTTTGACACTGAGCGAAGCCATGAGGGCTGCTGAGGACAGAGAAAGATGGAGTATGCTGGTTAAACGATCATCTGTGGTGCCCCTACGACCTTCGGGTTATGGGACAGGATAGGATAGGATAGGAGACCCCTGATGACAAACCTAGGGCTGACAATGACTGAGGATCAGACTGAGAAGCAGACCGGCTGGAAGTCACGACCTCAGCGTAAGATCGGGCGAAGATGGGGGTTAGTAGCGTTTTTTTCATGGTCTGAACGTTGTTGCCACTGACTACCGTAGATTCGGATAGTTTGTCCTTTCCCTGCTCCCTCACCAAACTCTCTATCGCCATCATTCGCTCTTTTAGATCGGTCATCATTGAAAAAAGTTTATCGGAACTGACCTGATCAACTCTGGATTCACTGAGAAAAGATTGTTCTTCCGTTTGAACAATCACCTCTCTGGTAGGTCTATCTTTTTCTGCACCAAGGCCAAGCTTGACACAACGTAACATATTTTTGTAGAGTAAGGCCCACTTCGCCATGAGATGGCACATCCAAATAATACACTTCATTTTCACACACAAAAACATATAAATAGTCCACAGGTTATTCACTAATATTTCAGAGAAATCTCGAAAAACAAGATGTGCTTTCCTAGCCCAGCTGATGATTTGGGACCGGAAGTGGAAGTGGAGGTTTTGTATGCTTTAAAACAGGGTAATTCCAAAGTAAGAAATGAATTCATATATGAAATTAAACATATGATCCATTGTATATTCTTTAGAGGTATAGTTGTTGATTTCTGTTGGGTTCCATCACATTGTGGAATTCATTGGAATGAAGTGTGTGACACGTTAGCCAAAGAGGAAGCACTAAGATCATTAGATTCCATTTCTGTCAACAATTTGAGTATGTGTTGTTCTGAAAAGTATTCCTTATTAGAAAAAGTAGTATGTCAAGATACTAGCATTAAAAAGGTTACTATACCGAACTGTTCACGACAGTTGTCAAAATTAATATACAAGTTAAGAATGAACTCATGGAATACTAAATATTCAGCAGATATGCAGTGTATGTGTGGCAAAAATATATCAGTTTACCATATTTTATTTGAATGTCCAGTTTTAAATGCAATGTACGAAAACCAAGGACATCTTTTGACTGAATATGAACATTCTATAGATGATGTATTACATCATTCACAGATAACAGCAGTTGTGAAAATTATTGCAATGACTCCTATTGGTAGACTTTTATAGTTTGGTGTTAAATCCTTCTTCCCCTTTCATTCCATTTTGTTATAAGATTTCTTAGTTGTGATTTGATTTATATTGTTGTTGTTATTAATTAATGTCTAATATCACCTAAATGTGTGAATAGACAATAAATGAAATATTGATTGTTCTAGAACAGCATGCTTTCTGCAGTAGCGCTGATGCTTGTCACTAGTCGCTTTCGCTGACGCAGGCCCCGCTGTCCTCGTCGTATGCGACGCTGCACCACGCTGGTGTTGATGTATACGCTCCTGTGCTGAAGTAGACGCAACGTCTGCTCGTCGCTCTCTCTAATACTGGCGATGTAGCTCCGAGACTGTCCCTCGGCGTAGTCTTGCGGCAGCCACGTAGTCCCGATCTGTTGTTCGCTCACGAAGCAACTCTTCAGCGACAACACGCCCTTGCAGTCAACCCGAATCTATCGGTGATGTAGTCCCAGTATGTTGGCCCCTCCCGACGCAACGTTGGCGGCTACCCTCGATGACTGTTTCTCGTAGCGTTGACTCGCTTGTTGTCGCAGTTGAACCCTTGGCTATTGCATAGATCCCGGCTTGGCCCCCAAAATGTTACACTCGAGTTTGATGTTGGTGTTTTATCAGTAGTTAATTCAGTCCCAATGCTGAAGTACTGATGAGTGTAGCTCAGATTCGTTTATCCACGCAACCCGTTCAATCAGCATACAAGTCACAGAATTGACGTATGAAGTTTTCCACTTTTATTCAGCACACATCAACAACTGCATACAATCGCTTTTCCACTCTCAACTTTTTACTTTCCAACTCACTATCAACAACACACACATTTTGAAACAGTGCGGCACTTATATAGTCTCTACATACTCGGAAATAAACGAGAATATCCTACATAAAACACCACAACCAATCAAAATTAATTGCATCATCACTGTCTCACGTGACACAACCCTATTTGGAATGGAAGCTTCCATGGTTACCAACAGAACAATCCAAACGCTTCAATCGATAGTAAACAACCAATTCTCGAAAATTCTCAAATAATATCGACCAACTAAAAACACCAACGTTACACAAAGCCTCTACCAACAACAACTACTGAAGCTATGGGGAAACTCGCCCATAAGGTCCTTGAGCTCCAACTTTTGACCTTCCGTCAAGCTCGGTCCTAGCTTAACATCATCAATGCCTTCTTTGCTGTGGAAGTCTCCCAGTTCCAACAGTTCCTCGCTGTCAAAGCTGTCGTCGATCTCAGCTGCTGTTGCTACGTGTACAGTCTCTGATGGCCTTTCCACGTACAGCTTAAGGAGGTTGGCGTGGTATATCTTGGAATGCGGGCCGACCTTCACCTTGTAGTCGTTGATCCCCACCACGGTCTCCACTTCGTACGGGCCTTTCCACTGCATCAGCAACTTATTATGATCAGTAGGTAGCAGCACCAGCACTTTGTTGCCAGGTTTAAACTTCCTGTTCACAGCCCTACGATCATAGTAGTGCTTTCCACAGTCCTGGGACTTCTTCAGGTTTTCTCTGGCTATCTCGAGAGTCTGCTCCAGCTTCTCCCGTAGCTCAAACACGTACTGGTAGCTGTTCTTCACCTCTGGAGTCTCTACTTCTTTCGTCCACAGTTCTTTTAGGATGTGCATCGGCCCTCTGATGGTTCTTCCGTACAGCAGCTCGAACGGAGAAAAGCCGGTGGACTCCTGCGGCACTTCTCTGTAGGCCAACAGTAAGGCGTTGATATAGCGATGCCATTGTCTGGGCTGCTCGCTGCACAGTTTCTTCAGGGTGGACTTCAGCGTAGCATTGAACTTTTCGACAAGCCCGTTACACATTGGATGGTAGGGTGTCGTAGTTAAATGCCGGATGCTCAGTAGTCTGTTGACCTCCATCATGCAGTCAGAGACGAACTGCGTCCCGAGGTCTGTCAGAATTTCTTCAGGCACTCCGAGTCTGCTGAACATGTCCACCAGCGCCTCTGCAACAGTCTCAGTGTCAATCTTCTTCAGAGGCACTGCTTCTGGGTACCGAGTCGCATAGTCCACTAAGGTCAGTAGCCACAGATGACCTTCTTCACTCGGAGGTTTTATTTCGCCGATTAGGTTTAAGGCCACCCTCTTGAAAGGTCGGTCGAACAAAGGCATCCTCTGCATAGGCACTTTCGGGACCCTTCCTCGAGGTATGGTCTTCTGGCAAATGTCACATGATCGGCAGAAACGGCTGACGTCCGCATGAAGTCCTGGCCAGTAGAACACCGCTTGGATTCTGTCTGACGTCTTCTTGATGCCTATGTGACCTCCCATGATGGAGTCATGTGCTACTTCCATCACTTGGCGCCTTAGAGGTAACGGTACCAAGACTTGACGTAGTGGTTTCCCTCCGTTGACCCTCGGGTGCTGGAAGATTCGATACAGGATCTTGGCCTTCACCTCAAAATAGACCGTGCCACTGCCTTTGGTCACGTGGTCTTGGCGGTTCCTGTACTTGTTTAAAGTGCTATCAGCTTCCTGGAGCTTTTTACTTTCCAACTCACTATCAACAACATACACATTTTGAAACAGTGCGGCTCTTATATAGTCTCTACATACTCGGGAACAAACGAGAATATCCTACATAAAACACCACAAACAATCAAAATTAATTTCATCATCACTGTCTCACGTGACCCTATTTGGAATGGAAGCTTCCATGGTTACCAACAGAACAATCCATACGCTTCGATCGATAGTAAACAACCAATTCTCGAAAATTCTCAAATAATATCGACCAACTAAAAACACCAACGTTACACAAAGCCTCTACCAACAACAACGCAAAACAAATCAAAGATAAATACACTCTACTACTGCACGCGCCGCAAAACAAAACGAACAGATCCATCGCGCGTGTCACACACAACATCGTGCGCACCTCACACGCACCATCATGCGCGTCTCAACGTAACAGTCCCCCCAACCCACATATATAGCAAGGATTTGTCGGATTGTTTCAAAGTGGACATTTAAATGAAGAATGTCCAATGCCTTTGCAAAGCTGACATTTAGCAAAAATCACCGACGAGCCACGTCCAAATCCACCACCACTTTGACCTTGATGAGAATCCGAAGCAGTGGACGGCGTACTTCTATTAAAGTTCCAGCGGCCACGGTAACCAACCTGACGTCGATAACCACCGTCCTATCCTATCCTATCCTATCCTATCCTGTCCCGTAACTCGGAGGTCGTAGGGGCACCACAGATGATCGTTTAACCAGCATACTCCATCTTTGTCTGTCCTCAGCATGCATGCAGCCCTGATGGCTTCGCTCAATGTCAAACCAGTCCATTCTCGAATGTTGTCCTCCCACCTCTTTTTCGGTCACCCTCTTCTTCTACCTCCTTGCACTGTGCCTTGCAGAATGGTCTTTGCAAGGCCTGATGATCTGGTGACGTGGCCATACCATCGGAGTTTCCGTTTCTTCACCACTGTGAGCAGGACATCGTGTTGTCCACCGTATCCACCGCGAAAATCCGAACGACCCGAAGTCGGATTAGCCTCAGCAACTGTATTGATCTGACCTACTGACGCGAAAGCAGAAATACTGGCTTTGCGAGCTAAATTCTTATCCAGAGGAGTAAGACGGTAGCTTTCGGCTCATTTGACCATGGCCTCAAGGTTGACCGATCCTCTCTCATGAATGAAAGTAGCAAGGTTTGCAGACACACACTGAAGAAATTGTTCACCCAGTATTAAATCAACTATCCCCTCTAGCGAACGTTCTACACCTTACACGTTCCAATACTTTATATAAACAAACAACAATATTTTATAGCAATCTTTCACACCAATCTTTCACACCAATCTTTTTACACTATGTAATCTATTACACTTCACTGACTAGTCTAAATGTCTATAGAACTCAAACGGCCGGCATTCTCATGTCCTGAGCCAAAATAAACACAAAAAACGTGTTACCTCTATAACTGAAGGAAGCGTTGGCCCACAAGGCTAAGTTGAGCTACAGAGTTATGTAGACAGGTAGTTAGACGAACAATGACAATGTTGACAGGCAGATGAACGAGCAGTGATGTAAACGGACAGATGGGCGCGCGCCTGCCCTATCTGTCTGAGGCAGCAAACGCGTCTTGGTCAGGTATCAGAAGTACGGCCGACCCCGATGCCTCTTGAGTCGCCCTTTCCCCGTTGTCCGAGACGTATGCAGCTAAAGCCAGCCTCCCGCAGGCAGTTGTAATCTTTACAGCACAAAATACATCCACTTTCAGAAAGTCCACCAAACCTACACAACCTGATAAGTTCTCAGTGCTTTTCTACTCTTCACTTTTCACAACAATCTTTTCTTTTTGTCTTTCTTAATCTTTTTTTTCCTGTCCTGACACACTGACTTTACATATCCTGACACCTGGGTACACACAAATCAAGTGAGTTCCCATTTGCCCTGACTGCCAGCTATTCATTATTCCATTGGTTCCACAATTTTAGCCAATGAAAATAATATCATAAGATATGTTAAAAAAATAACTCACATTCTAAAACTAGACATATTTATTGAAAACCGGAAAATTCACGTTCTCTACAATCAGAATTATATACAGTTTATTTTTTTAATATTTATGTAGCAGCTTTTAAGGCGTGCGCGATGTTAAGAATTGCGCGATGCATATCACGTTGATAAAGACACCGCACTGTTATAGGCTATGCGTCAACGAATATCGTCCGTTGGTTTAAAAACAAACCGACCAGCCAGTGTAACATGTAGCGTAACTTTACATTACATTACATTACATGGTTATTGCTTTAGGTCCAGCGGATTCTTCCGAGCCAAATCATGACCAGAGAAGTGAAAGAGGACTCACCCCTGATCCTCATAAAAGATCTGCCGAAACAACCCTAGTGGAAACACTGAAGGCTATCTACCAGCCGGTCACTTTACAATAAAGACATCCCACGCAGGGGACGCTGAGGCTATACTGTAATTTATCGAACCCCAGTTTACAAAAACAAATAGAATACAAACATCATTATACAATATCAACAAAACACATACATATAAAGTACCTACATTGCTAAATAATAACATCATAGGAAGCCCCAGTGACCATTTGGCAAAAAGCGTCCAATATTCCCAAGCTGATCCAACAGACCTCATACACAAATGAGGAGTATTGTCCCGGAAGAGTTTTCAAGATAAAAGGTAGGTGACTGGTCTAGCGAAGAAGAAGATAGTATAATAGATTGATAGAACAGAGTAGGAATGAGAAAGAACAAAGGAGAAAGACAGCAACTGTGGGAATTTAAACCACTACATTTCCAGAAAGTGGGGATACTATTTATACTGAAACCCCCGGCATCCTAACGGGGGATGTAGCGTAACTTCCCGCCATTTTAACACATAATAACAACTTAATTTTAAATGACGCTATAGCAAAGATTATATACTATACCCCCTTAAATGAGATATTTTCCGATGCCTTAGTTCATTCTCTACAAGAAGATGCTAAAATCAAACATTAGATGATAGGGACGTACAAACTGAAATGGAAACATAAAGGCGAAGTTGTTAGAAGATTCCAGACTTGTTGCTGACGTTTTAGGTGTTTTCTAAATTAGTCCAAACAATAATAATAATAACCATGCCATATCATACAGTACAATACATCTTAATTCATCTGTACAAGAGAAATTACAAGCTTGACTGGATGTCTGTAAAATCCGTTAACCAAAAACCATGCACAAATTACAGATTCACATCACATGTTCACATCACACATTCACATCACGATATATCTATTATTATTATTATTATTATTATTATTAGTAGTAGTAGTAGTAGTAGTAGTAGTAGTAGTAGTAGTAGTAGTAGTAATAGTAGTAGTAGTAGTAGTAGTATGTCACGGATCATTTGTCATACTTTTATTTTAAAAGTAATGTCACGGATCGCTTGCCATACTTTTATTTTAGCCAATGAAATATTAGAACAATCGACAGCTGACCGGTTTTTGCGGGAATCGGCGAGTGTGACGAGAGCTATTGACAGGATAGGATGTCAGTGACTCGCTCCCGGAATATCAAAGTTATTTTTTGATATATTGGATTATGCTGTTTTATACAGGTATTTAAATATTGTTTAAATATTATTAGTCAAATTACTGTGAAATGTTTTATGTGTAATTCTTGGGGTTTTGTTAATTCAATGTAACCAAGAAGGTGAAATTTTGTTGTAATTTCATATTGTCAGTGAGTGAATTCACTGTGAAGAAATGTAAAGAATAATTGTTAGGGTATTCACCATTACGCATTATAACTGGGGCTGAAGTGATTGTTAGAATAGCCGAGTGATGCGTGAATGTGTGAATGACTGATAAACAATTATATACGTGACTCAGATATTAAGACACATGAAATGATGAATGTGTTGAGAAATATTTTATACGTGACATAACTGGAAAATGCGACCTATTGAGGCCGTGCAGTGAATTGACATTAACGTTGTGGAAACGTAAAGAAGATAACGTGACTAAACGCAAAGGAGGACAAAGAAAAGGAGAGTGAGTGAAAAAAAGAGAATAACTGACTTTGGTAATTAATAAACTTTCTCTTAAACTACAGCTTCCTACCCTAGGACCAATTTCCGGGATGTACCTCCCCACGGTGGGCTAGGAGGACAGCTGCAGCTGAGCTGAACCCCCCAGGTCTGCACGCGTGGATTGTGACGGTGCCGATGTCAGAACGGGATCTGATGGCCACCGTAGACTCCAGAGCATGGTAACCGAGGAGCAGGTTGAATTCCATCGCTTCTACTTGTGAGTCTTATTAGACTGAGCACTCAAAGAGAGGCCAGTCCTTCAGATTGTTATTCTACAGTCTATGTGAAATACATAAACAAGGAACTTCTATATTAATACGCCTATGTGAAATATATGAACAAGGAACTTTTTATAGGCCTGGATACGTGTGAAACATGAGTCACGGAATATTCTTAGTATGCTCTGAATGAGATACTATAGTCACGGAACTTTTCAGTATGAATGATATGTGTGTAATTTATATGTGTGATAATTGATTGTGTATAAGTTAATTGAATAGTGAACGGGGCAGAGAGGCCAAAAATGCAAGTAACCTTCTTTGTCCTGAATGAGTGTGAATGAACGACAGATACGAAAGAACACATGCACACAACATAATTATGGAGTCAGATAAATAAGCAAACAAGCATTTAATTAGTTTAATTCATGAAAATCCATTCGTGACAATTGGTGACCCTTTTCTATTCTGTGTAGCTTCATTCATATTCTTTAGCGTCTTTAGAAATTAATTTCTAGTAAGTCACCATAGTGCTGCACTACACATTATTAAATTTTCGGTATTAGGTTAGTTAGTGGGTATTCTCCCTTTTCCCAGTGTGATGGTGTGTTACTATCTTCTGTGTGCCATCTCCAGTTTTATGGCTGTGCTTCTTGTATAGTTCTGAGGCACTAAGGATCTATCTTCATTTTTCTTCCTGTGGGGTCTGTTTTCTCTCTTTTCACTGCTCTTTTCTACTATCATAGATATTTTGTTTATTTTTTTGAAAAAGTTTGTTTCTTTAGGCCTAATGTACTTTAGTTAAGGTGCTATCCTTTGTAATTAGTGTTCGCCTCTTTGCCCTGTTTTAATTTGTCTTTAGCATAGGTCAGCCCCAGTAGTTTATTCAAACTTTTTTTTTTTTTCTAATTTTTTCAACTGAAGTTTATAATTTTATTATTATTATGGTGGATATTTGACTTTGTTTATGATACATGTATTAGTATTAGTTATTTAGAGTTCTGTTTCGCAGGTTTATGATACATTTATTAGTATTAGTTATTTAGAGTGCTGTTTCGCAGGTTTATTAGATTTTCTCGCCTTTGATTTGCTGTTACTTCCCTTTGTTACAACTTATTGTACTTCATTAATTTTATTTATTTTTGTTTGTTTGTTTGTTTGTTTTTCTTTCTATTAGTTGTCAAGGTTTATTTTTAAATTAATTTTTTAGATATCTTTTTTCATATTATTATTAGTAATTTAGACTTTATAAAAAATTTAAAAAGCCTTCTGTTCTGCTTTAGTGTTTACTGATTTGTCATTTAGTGTGATTATCTCCCTTTTGTTTACATTTTGCGAAGATTTAAAAATTGCTTTCATTGTTTGTTAGCTTAGTCTGATTTGAATTATGTGTTTATAAACAATTATTTAAGCATTACACTTTTATTATTGCTAGTCACATTAGATATTTTGATTTATTTCAAGATTTCTTTTGTTTCTTTTTCATACGTTAGGACTTAGAGATTAGGGCGTTACTTTTACTTGATATTTGTATTGCATAATTTCTTTTATTTATAATTCTATCTTATATTTGATTTTTTTTATTGTTATGTATATATTGTACTAAGGGCTGTTGTAAATAAGATAGTTTAGTATTTTATTTTTATAAAATTTCTCGGGTCCAGGGACTTAATCGTTTGTATTGTTACTGTTTCTTTGTTGTTTTAGTGTTTTGTGTAGTCTTATTTAGGTGTGTTGTTGGTTTTTATATATAATTTTCTTTGTTCAACAATTACTTTATTACTTTGTTGTTTTACCAATAATTATTACTTTTTACAACATTAATGAGAATTTTGAATCTGTAAATCCATATGTGTTGGACTTAAACTTTTGCAGTGTATATAAGTAAGAATATAATTGTTCTACTTTTGCTTTAACATTTTTGCCTTTTATTTTCCTATAATAACGCTTACTCAAGTTATACATATAACTTAATTATTGAACATGGCTGAAGAATATGATATGATGTTTAAGACTTTTGTGGCTCAAGCCAGGTCTTTAGGTATTTCTGAGGAAGGATTACAACAGTATGTTCAGAATTGTTTTGAGCGTTTAGAAAGACAAAAAGATAGGGAATATAAGCAAAGAGAAATAGAACTTGCAGCAAAGCAGAAAGAGATAGAGCTTGCAGCAAGGCAGAAAGAGAGAGAGCTTGATGTTGCAGCAAAGCAGAAAGAGAGAGAGCTTGATGTTAAACTAGAGGAAGAAAGAACGAAACAATTATTAGAGGGAGAGAAAACAAAACAGTTACAGTTACAGGCTCAGATTAAAGGTGAGGATGATAATGCTGACGCCGGAAATCGAACAGCAGATAGAAGTACAGGTGCTAGACCAATCTAATCCTAAAATTCCGATGTTCAAAGAGAAACAGGATGACATAGACTCTTATCTGTTCAGATTCGAGACTCATGCAAATGCCCTTGGCTGGGATAGAACCAAATGGGTCACATACTTGTCTGCTCTTCTTGATGGTAATGCACTGAACCTTTACCATAGTTTAGCATCTAAGGGTGGTGTTGATTATGCAACATTGAAATTAAACCTGTTACAAAAGTTTCAATGTACATCAGAAGGTTTCAGAAAGAGATTCCGAGAAGCGAGACCTGACGGTAATGAACCTTTTCAGACTTATGGCATAGAACTAAACCGGTTATTTGACCGATGGGTTGCACTCTCCGGTGTTCCTAAAACCTTGCAGGGTATTATTGACCTAGTGTTGGGTGAACAGTTTCTAGAAAGTGTTTCTAGTGATCTAGCGACTTTCATTAGAGAAAGAAACTTGGTAACACTAGATGATATGGTACAAGCTGCCGAGAGATACAGATTAGCCAGACCGGGTAAAGTACTTGCTAGAAAAGCTTCAACATCAGTATTTGGCGCTGTAGGCGACATTGATGACACAGCTGATGCTAATGCGTTTGCCATGCACAATAGGTCCAATAACTTCCGAGGTCGCTACCATAGAGGTAGGGCTGGTCAACAACAACAGAGAGAAGGACCTAAATCGTACACTAGTGATAGCTCACCTCAATATAACAATCGTGGGCGAGGTCAGGGTTCCTATAACACTTCTTCGGGTGAACAAAAACCATACACTGACAGTACTTCACCTAGATTTAACCATCGGGGTCGTGGACGTGGTTCATACAATACTAGTAATGAAAACTGCCTGCTCTGCAAGGGTTGGGGCCACTTTGCAAAGGATTGTCCGCTTAGACGTAGCAGTAATCCTTGTTCTGTTTGTGGTGTTGGTGGACATGTTAGAAAATCTTGTCCTTTTATTTTGGTTGAGACAAAACAATCAGAAAATCAGTCCACTGGTAATGCAGTTTCTCCTGCGGACACAGAGATCGTCTGTTCCATTGTTGAAGACTCTATGGGACATATTATACTTGAGAAAGGTACTGTTAATGGCATCCCTTGTTCTGTTCTCAGAGATACTGGTGCTTCCATTTGTGGCGTTAGGAAACGTTTGATTTCTGATGACCAGTATATCGCAGGTACAATTCGCTGCAAAACATTTGGTGGGGAGATACATGTTTACAAGCGTGCGAAAGTCACGGTGTCTACTCCATATTTTCAAGGTGAGCTAGTTTGCTGTGTGCTGGAAGACCCTGTCGCAGACATTATTATTGGCAACATTAAGGGTTTGACAAATCCAAAGGATGGCGTTAGTTCTGCAGTCACTACACGTGCTCAAGCTAAACGCGAGGCCATTCCTCATATCCCTTTGATTGAAGTTGCAGATGAGTTGCAGGTTACACGACAGGACTTGATCAAGTTTCAAAAAGAAGATTCTTCACTGGCACCATATTTTCAATTGGCTGATTCTGGTGAGAGAAGATTTGCTGGATCTGGAAATTTTTACTTTTTTTTGAAAAATGACATTTTGTACAGAGAGTACAGGGATAAAAAAGAAACCTTACTTCAAATTGTAGTTCCAACAAGATTACGTCCTAGCATACTTACTGCTGCGCATGATCAGTTGTTGTCTGGACACTGTGGTGTTCGCAGAACACTGAATAGAATTCTACAAAAGTTTTTTTGGCGAGGTATTTCCAGTGATGTGAGAAAGTACATACAAACATGTGATGTTTGCCAAAAAGCAATACCTAAAGGTAGGGTCTACCCTGTGCCACTGTCTCAGATGACTCTGAAATCTGAACCATTTGACAAGGTTGCAATAGATATTGTGGGACCTTTGTCTCCTCCTACTGACTTAGGACACAGATACATCTTGACACTAGTGGATTTGGCTACTCGTTTTCCAGAAGCAATACCACTGAAAAATATTACTTCAATTGATGTTGCTGAATCCCTTCTGAGTATTTTTTCTCGACTTGGATTTCCGAGGGAAATTTTGTCGGATCAGGGTAGCCAGTTTAACTCTGAACTAATGAAACAGTTTCATGCTCTGTGTGGGACAAAGGCTGTGCGTACAACACCTTACCACCCCCAAGCTAATGGAACAGTAGAACGGTTCCATGGTACACTTAAAGCGATGCTGAAGAAGATCATCCACAAGCAGCCTAGAGCTTGGCATCGTTATCTGCCGGCCCTTCTATTTGCCTGTAGGGAATTACCTTCTGAATCGACTGGATTCAGCCCATTTGAACTGATGTTTGGACGTCGACCAAGAGGCCCTATGGCACTAATTGCTGATGCCTGGACACAGAATGACGTTCCGTCTGATGTAAAGAATGAATATACATACCTCTTCGAATTGAAGAATATTCTTTCTGAAGTAAATGACCTTGCAATGCAGAATACAACAGATGCAGCTAGAAGGAACAAGAAATACTTTGATCGCAAAGCGAGAATGCGTATATTCTCCGTGGATGATGAAGTGTTGGTTCTGTTACCTACCACCTCTAACAAATTGCTGATGACCTGGTCAGGTCCATTTACAGTTCTGGAGTGCTTCCATCCGGATTACAGAATAAACATGAATGGTAGAGTGAAAATCTTCCACGCAAATATGCTTAAAAAGTATATGCGTCGACAAGTCTCTTCCACTGTTGTTCCAGAACTTGAAACTACAACAGCAGTTGGTGATACAATTGACTGGAAGGACATCACAGAGTATTTGCTTCCTGATTTGGGCAGTGCGTCAACTGAAATAAATTCCACACCGGAACAGCTGCGAGTCGTACAAAATCCACCATGCGCACAGATTGGAGTTGTTCATGAAGATGAGGATAATGTTACTCTTCATATGATCCCTTCAAAGTCTGATGAAGATATTTCCATGATTAATATCAGCAGTGAACTATCAGATGAGGAATCCTCTGCTCTCTACAACGTTTTTGCTGAATTTCCTGAAACATTAACAGCAAACCCTGGAATTTTTAGTGGTGACGTGTTTTTGGACATTAATCTCACTTCTGATGTGCCTGTGAGAAGAAAACCTTATGATCTACCATTTTCTTCAAAACAAATAGTTGAGCGTGAGATTGAAACAATGTTACAACTTGGTGTAATTGAGAAATCAAAATCAGCCTATGCTTCACCTGTGGTCCTTGTTATGAAAAAAGATGGCACTTGCAGATTCTGTATAGATTATCGGGCTCTAAACAAAATTACAGTATTTGATGCAGAACCTATTCCTGATGTGGATGAGTTATTCACAAGATTGTCAACAAGTGAATACTTTACTAAGGTCGACTTGTCAAAAGGTTATTGGCAAATCGTTGTCAATCCTCTTGATCGTCACAAAACTGCTTTTACAACACACATGGGACTATACCAATGGGTAAGAATGCCGTTTGGCCTAGTTTCCGCCCCAGCTGTATTCGCACGAATGATGAGGAGTCTCCAGTTAGACCAGAAGTCCTCCCTGAATTTTTTTGATGATATGCTAATACACAGTCAGACATTCTGCAGTCATCTGGTACATGTCAAAGATGTTCTTCAAAAACTTAAACAGTTTCAATTGACTGCCAGACCTTCCAAAGTAACCACAGGCTTCAAAAGTATTGAATTTCTTGGACATGTAGTTGGAAAAGGTGTGCTGAAGCCCGAAGACAAGAAAATTAAAAAGATTCTTGCGATTCCGACACCTACAACTAAGAAGCAAGTTCGTGCTCTTTTGGGACTCCTGAGCTTCTACAGACGCTACATTCCACATTTTGCCACTTTGACAGCTCCAATTTCTAATTTGACAAAAGAGTCAAAAGCTCGTACAATCACATGGACACCTGAGTGTGAGGATGCTTTAAAGTCCATCAAGTTGGCTTTTTCCTCAGCACCCGTTCTACGTTTGCCAAGATTGTCAGACCAGTTTACTTTGCGTACTGATGCTAGTTCAGTGGGCTTGGGTGCTGTCCTATTGCAAGATTTTGAAGGAGTTTTACATCCTGTCTGTTTCGCTAGCAGAAAGCTTCTGGATAGAGAGCGCAGGTACAGCACTATCGAAAGAGAGTGTTTGGCAATAGTCTGGTCCATCAGCAAATTCTCAAAGTTCCTTTGGGGTTCTAATTTCATTTTGCAGACAGATCACAAACCACTCACATACTTACAAACAAGTAAGTTTAAGAATTCTAGAATTATGAGGTGGTCTCTGTCCTTGCAAGAGTACCGTTTTGAGATTGAACCACTACCAGGTACCCAAAACGTTTTTGCTGATTTGCTTTCTCGTGCTGATCTTGAACAGTCTTTACCGTAAACTGATTTCCAGCCAGTAAATTTTATTAAAAAGTTCAGCGTTGTTCTAAATTTGTGATTTCGCCTTCCTAAAAAGAAACCTCGGTCGGTTCCTTTTTCTTTAGGATGGGGGGTAATGTCACGGATCATTTGTCATACTTTTATTTTAAAAGTAATGTCACGGATCGCTTGCCATACTTTTATTTTAGCCAATGAAATATTAGAACAATCGACAGCTGACCGGTTTTTGCGGGAATCGGCGAGTGTGACGAGAGCTATTGACAGGATAGGATGTCAGTGACTCGCTCCCGGAATATCAAAGTTATTTTTTGATATATTGGATTATGCTGTTTTATACAGGTATTTAAATATTGTTTAAATATTATTAGTCAAATTACTGTGAAATGTTTTATGTGTAATTCTTGGGTTTTTGTTAATTCAATGTAACCAAGAAGGTGAAATTTTGTTGTAATTTCATATTGTCAGTGAGTGAATTCACTGTGAAGAAATGTAAAGAATAATTGTTAGGGTATTCACCATTACGCATTATAACTGGGGCTGAAGTGATTGTTAGAATAGCCGAGTGATGCGTGAATGTGTGAATGACTGATAAACAATTATATACGTGACTCAGATATTAAGACACATGAAATGATGAATGTGTTGAGAAATATTTTATACGTGACATAACTGGAAAACCTATTGAGGCCGTGCAGTGAATTGACATTAACGTTGTGGAAACGTAAAGAAGATAACGTGACTAAACGCAAAGGAGGACAAAGAAAAGGAGAGTGAGTGAAAAAAAGAGAATAACTGACTTTGGTAATTAATAAACTTTCTCTTAAACTACAGCTTCCTACCCTAGGACCAATTTCCGGGATGTACCTCCCCACGGTGGGCTAGGAGGACAGCTGCAGCTGAGCTGAACCCCCCAGGTCTGCACGCGTGGATTGTGACGGTGCCGATGTCAGAACGGGATCTGATGGCCACCGTAGACTCCAGAGCATGGTAACCGAGGAGCAGGTTGAATTCCATCGCTTCTACTTGTGAGTCTTATTAGACTGAGCACTCAAAGAGAGGCCAGTCCTTCAGATTGTTATTCTACAGTCTATGTGAAATACATAAACAAGGAACTTCTATATTAATACGCCTATGTGAAATATATGAACAAGGAACTTTTTATAGGCCTGGATACGTGGAAACATGAGTCACGGAATATTCTTAGTATGCTCTGAATGAGATACTATAGTCACGGAACTTTTCAGTATGAATGATATGTGTGTAATTTATATGTGTGATAATTGATTGTGTATAAGTTAATTGAATAGTGAACGGGGCAGAGAGGCCAAAAATGCAAGTAACCTTCTTTGTCCTGAATGAGTGTGAATGAACGACAGATACGAAAGAACACATGCACACAACATAATTATGGAGTCAGATAAATAAGCAAACAAGCATTTAATTAGTTTAATTCATGAAAATCCATTCGTGACATAGTAGTAGTAGTAGTAGTAGTAGTAGTAGTAGTAGTAGTAGTAGTAGTAGTAGTAGTAGTAGTAGTAGTACATCGTTGGAAAGAGGAGAGGTTGTTCTTTCTTTGACATTACTATTATCGTTTATAATATTTACTAAACTAAAGAGTTATTTTGAGTTGAGAGTCATTACACCCTTAAGAGTAACAATCAACTCCCTATTAAATCACATAATATTTTTATTTTGTAGCAGATAGGTCCGATATTGTTATATTAGTAGAAAGGTCGTATTTTCGCGTTTACCCCAATATATAATGTCTATGCTATTCATTAGTCTGTTACGTATTATACTTAAAGATTAGCAACTAGCCAACATCCGCGCGCAATAACGTCGCTTTCGGCACGGTTGGCAGCGGCTATGGTATCGATGTACATGTAACGTTAATCAAAGAAAATCATCACACTCGGTGGCAGCGAGTTGAGGAGGGGTGGACTTCTGTTTTTGCTTGCCATACCTGAGGTCGACTTTTGGAAGTCCGAGGACGGAGGCGGCTAGCACCCATGGGAGATTCCGATCCGACCCTCCATTTCAACCTTCAACCTACATTTTCTACCAGTTGGACTTCATTGATTGGGCGGCAGCTGCTCTTCGTCGATGGCGCCTCTTCGCATTGCTCCCGCCGATCGGACGTCACTGGACTCACTGTGGAGAGTGGCGCCACCGGACTGCAGGCGTAGTTGCGCCGCCAGCGCTTCCATCGCAATCGTCTCCTTCCTCTCCACACGGCCTTCTTGATGGATCCCATGGGCTGCATGCCTTCATCATTTGGAACATCTTATTCATCATCGGCGAGTCCTCTTCCTCCTGCAGTTTGCGCGTCTGCTTTTCATCCGCCTTGAGCGCTCCGCGCTATTGGACATCTTATTCATCGGAACCTCTTATCCACGTCCCCTATACGCTTCGGTGTCCGGGGACCAACCTAGTTCCAGTCATTCGCCGTAAAAGGCAATTCCCGAAGTCGAACGAAGCTCTCCGAGTCGAGCGAAGCTATCCGATGTTTTACGAACGAATGCTTGCAGGACTACGTGAAACCACAGGCTGGGAAGTCTAGTCTTTCGTAGGTCCCGATTACATACTAGATATACTACTACATATGTAGGAGGCCCACGAGTTTACAAAGACGAAAGAAAAGACTTCAGAGCCTGTGGTAAAACATCCGTGCATAAAAATTGCTGCTGTTGCTTCTAAATCTAATTCTGTTTTGACCTGCACAGCTTCAAGCTCTAAGTCAAGTCGAGATTCGCATTTTGAATCAGTTATTATTATTATTATTATTATTATTATTATTATTATTATTATTATTATTATTATTATTATTATTATTATTATTATTATTATTATTTTATGATGATTAATATACTGACACAATTAGTAATAAAGAGTAAAAATAATACATGACACATAATGCACACATACACCGATATTTCACATCTATATCAACAATAAAACCATGACCAAATTTCTAAGCGCTATGGTTACCTCGATGTCCCTTCAGCACAACAAGGCAAAGCAAGTTTATAAAGGTTTAAAAAAAACAGTTACATTTTTATTGCAAGCACCAAAAGCAATTATTTATTTAGCTATATTATAGCAACATTATTCTTTTTAACTGATCTGAATATTTCGGGCTACACCCAACTCCAGCAAAAACAAACAAAACATCACTGACCATATTTACACCATTGAGCATGCACAGCAGCACACTATTCTTTTTTTTTTTTTAAAAAAGAAAAAAAATTAGGAATAATAATAATAATAATAATAATAATAATAATAATAATAATAATAATAATAATAATAATAATAACAAACAAACAAACAAAAAACAATAAATTAAAGATTTTACTACTACTACTACTACTACTACTACTACTACTACTACTACTACTACTACTACTACTACTACTGCTACTACTACTACAACTAGCAAAGTTGTGGTCTTGATTTTGTGGTCCTGATTCGGCTCTTTGCAATCCGCAGGATCCTGTAAGCAATGAATAACTAACTATTAATTTAACTCTGATCTCGAGTTATGAAAAAAAAAAAGATTTCGCTTAGCCTACTCGTCCTTCTCCGGAAATTTAAAGATTCGAATATTATAAAGTATAGGCCTAATTATTATTAATTAGAAAAGATATAGTTTATACATTTATTTACGTATAAAACAAACAATACAGGTCTAATAATTATATTCAGCTAGTGAGCTTCTTCCCTGCGCGGAGACTGACTTATAATATATATACTGTAGATTAAGCCTATGTATAATGTATAACAGTGTCTACTTGGTTCTAGGCAGGAAATGGGGAATGCAATTATTAGCCTACTGCTGAGAACTAACAAAATGCAAATCAAGGAACGCAACTATTAAATATGGTCGATAATAATTAAGCTCATCTTAACAAGAACACCGTTGCGAAATGCTAATCTGTGTAAATCGAAGAGAATTAGAAGCAACAGCGATCATTTTTAATGTTTAACTAGTCGTAGTCATGCAAGCATCATTTTGCAACACATCGGAGAGCTTCGTTCGACTTCGGTGATTGCCTTTTTCGGCGAATGACTGGAACTAGGTTGGAAAAAACAAGTTTGCGTCCGGGGACACTAATCTACACAACGAACGAACAAAGAAAATGTCTGTCCCCTATACGCTATGTGTCCGGGGATTTTAATCTATCTACGCAACGCACGCAACGCAAAGAAAATCACTGTTTGCCAGAACCGAAATTGAAAAGTCAAACTTCAGTGGTTGGTTTGAGCCTACTTTTAATATCATTGTATAGTGTGAAAACCGTTCCAATTTTAGTGTTAATGCGTTTTCACCAAAATGAAAGAAAGCCTTCGAACTGGGTCCATTTAAAGAGGATTGTAGAATGAATGCAACGAAGGAATTGCAATGCTTTTAGAACAAAGTATGTTAACATTGTGTTATGTGTGTATAGTGGCCTAATTTCTCACCAATACATTCCTTCATGCCTTGCATACAAACAATATATCCCGGATTTTTCAATTAAATACCCAAGTTAACAACATCTCCACAACTGACTTTAGATTTTAAAATATCTGCATGGGTCTGGACGTTTCCTGGCAAATTGTTTTTTAAAATTTAATTAATATGTTTTTCTTCTCAGCACATTCTGTACCGTTGCCAACAACAATTTGTGCGTGTGTGTGTGTGTGTGTGTGTGTGTGTGTGTGTGTGTGTGTGTGTGTGTGTGTGTGTGTGTGTGTGTGTGTGACCCGATGTGCACAGACGTTAACCAGATCTGATGACGGTGTCGGGATGAATACATGTGCGTTATAAGTGCTCATCATCATCATCATCATCATCATCATCATCATCATCATCATCATCATCATGTTAACGATGGCGTCGCGCTGCAGCAATTGTGCTTTCTTCCATGAAAAGACATGATTTTCATCTGCGTGGTCAAAAGAGATATCATGAAACAAAAATAAAAATACAACTTACCTAGACACGGAAACACCGTGAAGACGACTACATAGCGTTCTGACCAAGCGAATAAATCTGTATTTCCATTGTCGTATGACGAGTTGTCGTAGTAATCGTCATAGGAGTATGACGCGTTGTTGCTGTCTGACATGTTCACGCCCTGACATTCACAAACCACTGACTAACGAATGTTCTATAGATTACTGTGTCATATATCACTGTTTCATATACTACTGTTCCATATACCACTGTTCTAAACATTCAGTGCTTGCTCAACAAGCCTCAATCCCACACAAAATGTTTTGTTTTTGATAACTAATCTATTTCATCAGTTGAAGGATGAGCACACTCATCCAATAATGATGTTAAGCACAGATATCTACAAGTGATGCAAATCCTTGTTAAAAATTTTTAAAAATAAAATAAAAAAAGTTACACTCAATTTACTTGTATCATCATCATCATCATCATCATCATCATCATCATCATCATCATCATCATCATCATCATCATCATCATCATCATCATCATCAACATTTAACACAAAAGGAGTAATGTCTATGTTGACCAGAAATGTGGCAGTGGCACTAGTTTCCGCCTATCAGACAGTGTAGACGTTCATTCTCTCACTCACAAACGCCTAACTGCTTGGACTTAACTGAAACGTCTGACCACTAAAACTGTCAGAGCAGGGAAATATTATTAGCGTCAAAAAAATATTACATTTATCATCAATGCAGACGGTTCCATACTGTAGAAAGGCGGATTGGCTTAAGTTTCACTTCATGTTTTATGCAATCTCAAGCATGACATTTCAACAAACAGCCAATACCAGGATGGTTTTTGAGGTTGTGGGGTTAGTTTGCATGGGGTACGGGTGCATGTCAGTTTGTTGTGAACGTAGCCAGACATTGAAAGGGTATGCACTACAGCAAATCAATCCTTTATCTTATGAGCACGTACGCGTTTCGAAGTGCTGAAAACGCCGTGCCTAACAGGTTCAAATCAACGCCAAGCTGTGTAGATCGATATGGTTGACGATGATGATTAGGAGGAGAAGGATGATGATGATGATGATGATGATGATGATGATGATGATGATGATGATCATGATCATGATGATTAGGAGGAGGAGAAAGATGATGATGGCAATGATGATGATGATTAGGAGGAGGAGAAAGATGATGGTGATGAGGATGATGGTGGTGATGGTGATGATGATGATGGTGATGATGATGATGGTGGTGATGGTGATGATGATGATGATGATGATGATGATGATGATGATGATGATGATGATGATGATGATCATGATGATTAGGAGGAGGAGAAAGATGATGATGGCAATGATGATGATGATTAGGAGGAGGAGAAAGATGATGGTGATGAGGATGATGGTGGTGATGGTGATGATGATGATGGTGATGATGATGATGGTGGTGATGGTGATGATGATGATGATGATGATGATGATGATGATGATGATGATGATGATGATGATGATGATGATGATGAATGGTTCCTATAGAGCGCTTTTCCAGCACAAGAGCTGGTCACCTGGCTAGCCGAGATCAGGATTTAGATGATTTTTTAAATGTGTCGGCAAATACTGTCGCATGTTTTTCATCTGATGCAATTGCTACAGTTTTTATATATAATGGTCAACTTTGTCATCAGTGCTTTCTTTAAATTCTATGAAGTTGGTGTATCATGAAAAAAATATTGTCTTTTATTGATTCCTGACCATTCCATATCGAGGAATTTAACCTTGGGGTACCTCCACAAACTACTACTACTACTACTACTACTACTACTACTACTACTACTACTACTACTACTACTACTATTACTACTACTACTACTACTACTACTACTACTACTACTACTACTACTACTACTACTACTACTAATAATAATAATAATAATAATAATAATAATAATAATAATAAATAAATAAATAAATAAATAAATAAATAAATAAATAAAAACAACAACAACAACAAAACACTTATCGCCAAGTTATCTTTTTGGGCTAAAAACAACTATTTGTAGATAACTGAAAAGGAGCAGTATATGCTTGTAAACACTGTGATACAGCAGACAATAGGCCGCTCCTCCGCATTATAAATCTGCCAAACATTCGCATCCCATGTTTGTCGCCAGGCATCATTTTTATTATATATCAGACCACACACAATAAACAATCCTTCATTTCAAAGTCGAAGCTGCTTGAGCAGAGACTCCATCAACAGCGTTAGAAGCAGCGGCAAGCTGGAGACCTCTACTTTACATTTTATTTTGGTTTATGATAATTCAACCATAGGGATGGTTTTTTTTATTTCTCATCAGAATCAGAATCTTTATTGTCCCCATGAAAACACAAGGAAATGTGTGTGCGGCGTACACTTCATCAACACAACGGCACATGTCCTTTCTGTTATCAAGGGGTTCGTTACTTCGAATTGCAACTGAAAGATTACTGAAAGTATCATTCCTTTTTACAGTTGCCGTTGTTGTAGTAAGCAACAATAACTTGTGATTAATTTATTGGTGAAGAAATTTCCTCTGCCGTTACTGTCCTAGAGGCGGATTATTGGAGGGGGGGGGGGGAAGAGAAGAGAAAGGGGTCCCAGGGAGCACTGAACCTCCCTCCCCCTCTCCTCGGGAGGGGGTGGGAGGAAGACAACAACAAAGGACACACACAGGTTTCCCTCCCATCCCCTCTTCCCTCAAGCCTCCAATGCCATTACTTTAAACCCTTTTAATTAATGTTTTATGGGCCTTAATTCTCATGTTTTGAACAAAATTGCGGTAAAACTTCATGACATTTTTATGTGTTCCATGACGTCATATATTCAATAAATTCTATATTAATTTGGATTGTGAAAAGCTTAGTGTAGTTTTGGAACCCAATTATCCTGTCTGACCAATTAGGTAGGCTTGCTAAGGCTATCCTATCATATCCTATTTTATCCCGTAACTCAAACCAAAGAATATGGGTATACTACAAAGAAGAATCATCCGAGGCTTTCCCTATATAAAAAGTGAAGACGTTTTAAGAGCAGCGCCGTCAAGCGGCTGCGTTGCGGAGCAGGTCAAGGGAGGTAAACAGACCACATAGCAACATGTAAATACAGACGATATTGCTCGACTGTATCGGCGTGTTTCTGATGAATCCCGAACATATTTGTCAACAGAATTACTGTGTAATGTGTAGGAAAATGACTCCTTGCAATACTGCTGTAATTTTTGCACATTTGTTTTTCGTCAACATTGTGATATAGAGCTTACAATGTACATGGAAATGACGAATGAAAACAGTCCAATTCTAATTCTTTTTTTCTTTTTTAAAACTTCATACAAACATGAGGCTTTTTTATGATATTCAAGTTTGTGCTGTTGATGACTGAATCATAAAACAAAACTATTGCAGCATGCCAGAATGCTAAATTGTATTCATAATTAAAGTTTGTGCTGTTGATGACTGAATCATAAAACAAAACTATTGCAGCATGCCAGAATGCTAAATTGTATTCATAATTAAAGAGCGTTGGTTATCAATTGAACAAAAGGGAACTGGTGAAAAAAATGACAGGCGCGAATCCTTCTTGCATAATAACAAAGAGAGAAGGGAAAAAAAGGAACCCACAATCAATAAAAGCATGAACACAATTATGTATATATAGTCAAACCGTACAGTTGAGCCTTGAGTCTATCAAAGATAATAATAATAATAATTTTATTTATTTTATTATTTTATTTTATTTTAGCTTATTGTCCCTTTTTCCAAGGGAAATTCGTGGCCGCCTCCCCTGGGGAAAGCGTAGTCGCAGCCTGTGGCGCGCCTAAACCCAACCTACCTAACATTAGTTGTGATTTTTGAAATTTTGCTGGGGGAGCAAACCGGAGTATCCGGAGAAAACCCCCGAGACGTTGCCAGAGTCGAAAGTAAATAATGTTCGGAGAAACATAACGCCCCGATGCTGGATCGAACCCACACCTGTCAGGCGCCATTGGTTTCTGGCCTGTGGACAAGGCAAGTTCGTCCCGCCTTAGCCCACTTGGCCACAACGCTCGCTTAATAATAATAATAATAATAATAATAATAATAATAATAATAATAATAATAATAATAATAATAATAATAATAATAATAATAATAATACCGGATTCTAATGCGCGCTCTACTTCGAATGCGCGGCGAACACGCTGACGTGCAACAAACATTATTACCGACACACATTGACACAAGGACAACAGTATACAAGACATACACAAACATTATTACCGACACACATTGACACAACAAGGACAACAGTATACAAGACATGCACGTGGTGTAAAGGCAGGGAGATGGCTATTAGGAAATGGAAAGGAAAATAGTTTTGTATTTTAAAACTTAAATTGGCTACATCCAATATTATTTTGACAAGTATTACCAAGATCGATCTTTATTTACTCGTTGGGTCTGTGGCGTGGAGCAAGCAACAACTACATGTTGGATCAATCATTATATTTGCCAAGTTAATTTTTAAGCATCAATTAATGTACCCACCTTTCTTCTTCATTTGGAAATCTTAAGTAAGAAAGGTCAGGGCGCTTTAGGCTGTTGTTGGTGCAGTTTATGGCACTGCAATGATGGCCCGAGCTACTTTTCTTTTTTGTATTTTGGCTTCGAAGACCAACTGCTTTCTGCCATGTTTGTTTGCTGACGCAACGCAACCACTTGGTGTCGCCGTGGTGTCGCTGACGTCACTCGTTTCGCATAGAATCGTGTTATGATTCATCTTTGTATACCCATATTCTTTGCTCAAAGGTCGCTGGGGCACCACAGATGATCGTTTAACCAGCGTACTCCATCTTTCTCTGTTCTCAGCAACCCTCATTGCTTCGTTCAGTGTCAAACCAGTCCATTCCCACCTCCTTTTCTGTCTCCCTCTTCTTCTGCCTCTTTGCACCCTGTCTTGCAGGATGTTTTTTGCAAGGCCTGATGCTCTGGTGACGTGGTCATATGTTAGCTATGACTAACTTAGATCTGATGACGTACTTGTATATCACCCTTCATGCTCCCTTTCATTTCTTTGCGTTCAGGATGGGTGAGGAATGACGGAGAATGTTTAGTCTTGAATTAGCAAAATGCAAAACTGCAGACGTAGTAAAGGTTTATCCGCTTGTTAAGAGCCACTAAAAGCAGAATTTGGAGTTGTTTTTATTTCACAAAGCACACAGCGCAGCAAACTCTTCCAGTCCAGTAGAAGCAGGGTCAGGTTAAGGTAGTGACTTCAAACTTCGGCTAAACCAGAACTAAACCGTAACTAACGGCTGTCTTATTTTGCCGTCTAATGGGCAACAGAAATCGGCTGAAATAAGACCAAAAGCTGTAGATAATTTTACAAACCAGGAAATGTGTAATAAATCTGATATTGAATTTCCTAAAACAGAAAGACACATTAAAAGCCTTATCAACAAAACAACTTACACACAAGACCTTTTTCAGGAGTGAAAAATTACACATGAAAATAGTTGGTACAAGTTTATTAATATCTCCAATCCCACCTTGGAAGTTATAAAAGGCGAATTATGATTATGAGTATAGTTCTGTAACAAAACACATAAGAATATGTTAGCCATAGATATCTGCATACATTTCATTGAAAAATATTGTAATAGATTTAAAATTATCACTGATGATTGTCACCAATACCCCGGCCAAAAGGGGGTATTTTGACAGATTTGGCGTGCGTGTATGCGTGAATCTGCGTGTTCTCCCGTCTCACAACTTCTCTAACTCGTAACAATAAACTACGTTGTCACACCCTCTATTAAACCAGAAACATAAATCAACAAAAGTAGCACAAGTATAGAAATGAACAAGAGTCAAAAGGAATAAATACAATTTGTCTCTACTCACGTCAATTTCGTAGAATAAATCCGTGGAGAGAAAACAAAATATATACACCACTCACAAATAACATAAATCCCAGTCACCGTTGCCAGAGAGAGAACGTGTTACGGAAAATTCTGGCACGATTATCTCTGGTTGGTACTGCCTGTTCCTCACTGTTGCCATTTTCATTGTGTTCACGTTCCCCTCTGAGGCGTTTGTTTAGGTACAACGTGTTCTCTTATGTCGACCCCGTTCCGTCTCAGTACCCTTCCCTGTTATGTCTGGACATGGTATGATCTTGGTTCTGCTGATCTCTCCATCGCCGTGGCAGGAGACCACAGTCTGGTCTGTTTTTCAAAGACGCGGACAGGCCACACCAGCTCAATTCCTATGTGAGCAGCACTTTTAAGTTCTTCTGCGTTTCGCATGCTGCGGGCTATTTATAGCTTGCCTGCACCCCTCCTTCCAGGGAAAGAAAGTATCGGCGAAGCTATTTAAAGCTAGCCTGCCTGACTTAACCTCAAAATGTGAAAAGCTTTGGTTGAGCTGCTGTGAGGCTGTCCTGGGTGTAACAGTGGAAGTGGCAGTGATGCATTCTTGTCCTAGTTGTCTTTCATTGGTTCCTGTCGTTGCTTTAGCTGTCGCCTGTACTCATGATATTCGGCTTTCGGGACTGCTCTGGATGGTAGCAGCGTCGTCAAAGATCTTCCAATCAAGCTTTGAGCCGGAGATGGGAGCTTATTGTGGATTGGGTTTAGGCCTTGGATTCATCATGGCAATTTGAAAGTCGTTGCCTTCCTTATCACATTTATTTATAATTTTCTTGAATGTCTGAATTTGTTTTTCGGTAAATCCGTTGGACTGGGGATATTGTGGTTGTAACGGGGGGTTTATTTGTTGCTGGGCTCTGCACAATGGAATGCTGTAACCCCCATGTCTTATTCTATAGGAACTTCTAGTGAGTTACCCGGTGAATTACTTTAATACATTTATTTGTTTAGCTCGGTCTGTGTTAAGGCTGGGGTACAGAGATAGATAGAAAAATGGTAAAAGATCACTGTCACACTAGCTTTCACACGGCTATGAATCATATGTAGTCCAGCCACTTGATAACAGTCAAAATTTTATTTTATTTAATCGTTCTTATATAGCGCTTTTCCAGCTCAAGAGCTGCTCAAGGCGCTGGACGAAACAGGATCTAACTCCAGCCGCCCGAGACGCCCACCCGCAGCCTTTGGGCGCATGGTCTGACGCACGGACAACTGAGCACAATCCTGGGCAGCCAGGGATGGGGGAGAAGGACCTAGGTGCATGCTGGGTGTTTTCTTGTCACCGGCACTCACCCGTCTAGGACATGAGCGTCAGGATCTTTAAAGTCCGTTATGATGGAATGTATGCGACACAGACTAGACCTCGGTTTATACTCTCATCACACATTTATTTCTTCTACTCTATACACGATCTTCGAAGTACGAATCTAACTTAAAAGTTCAATTGTCAATGCGAATGGTTCGCTCGCTGATAGTCTAGGCAGCTACTTTTTCTTCATAGGGCACTGGCTACGACCGTTCATGAAGAGTGGACTACTGTGGTTCTTTTGCTACAGTTTTAGTGCACTGTTTCCTGGGCACTTAACTGAAGTGTGGCGTGTTTGAAGCACTGCGTTGTGGTAGCTTCTGGTACATGCTGGGTCGTCTTTGACTTTTGGTACGACGTTTGAGGCTGCGCACGATGCTGTAGATGCCTCGGTAGCCAACTCGAATCGTAGATTAGGTTCTGCTTTTCTGTTGAGTTGGGCTCACGATATCCTGCCTGCTCGTCTGTTTGACAAAGTCAGGCCCGTGGCTACTTGATTGAATTAAAAAATTCAACAAGCACTGCTTCCCTGTTCTATCAGTGGAGATATTTCTCTGCTCTAGTGTAACTGTGTACTGCTCAGAGCTTTCCACACAACTGACCTATACTTGGGCTTGGACTGAATCAGCCAGAACTGGTTCTAACCCTCTACATTTGTCCCGATTGGCTGAAACAATCTAAGTGGCTATACAGTTTAAAACTCGATGTAGGCCGCGATGATGTCACTAAACGGCTGGCGTCAGCTCGCAGTGTGTATGTACTCATCAGTTATACCTTAATCGTCTGCTATAGACTACAGTAACCTTCTAAGTTTTACTACTGCTAAACAAGCAAAAGCTCAAATAGCGCGGGGTAAACGGGTCTGCTTGTGACAGTGGTGACGATGTCAGGTGACGAATTCCCCAACACTGGATACATACCTGGAAATCTCTTTTCTGGTACTGAGGTCCGATGTCACTGATGATTTCATCTGGTCTTCCAAACTTGTCAGTGGTCTTTTTAATCTCATCAGCGAAGGCTTCGCTTGATGTCTTTTTCATTTCCGTAACCACAGGATACTTTGAAAAGTAATCACAGATAGCAAGTAGTTCTTGCCATAGCCTTCAAAGGAACTGTTTGGAATCTCATGAGGTATCAGTAGTTACATGTGGTTAGCGTTCACCATCTCCTGGCATGTGTTGCAAGATCTGAAGATGTTTTCAATGTCTTTATGGATGTTAGGCCAGTGTGCACAATCTTTTTCTCAAAGTGGCGTTTACTCTATTCCCTGATGGGATTGGTGAAGTTGGTTGAGCACATCTACTATTGGCGTCTCTGGGATCCCGGCCTGTTGTCCCTTGAAGATAATCCCATCTTCAATGGCAAGAGCATCTGTTACGTTGAAACGCGAACGATAGCATGTCTGAAACGCGCACGATAGATCTAATCGTTTCGATTTGCAAAGTATTCAATAATAGAGTTTATTTACCTTTGATTTGAGTTTGCGTTGTGGTTAGAGGAAGCTTTGTATAACGTTGATAATTTTAGTTGGTCGATATTGTTGGAGAATTCTCTAGATTTGCCTGTTTACTGTCAATAGAAGCTTCGCGAGAAGGAGTAGAAATTTTGAGAACATGCTTGGACAGAAAGGAAAGATGTATGACGTAAGACAGTGATGACGAAGTTAGAAGCGATTGGTTAAATTGCGTCATACTCGATTGATTCAGGGTGTTCGGGAGAAGAGAGAGGCTATATATGTGCCGCACTGTTTTGAGTTGTTGTGTTGTGTTGTTGTAAAAGTGAAAAGGCGATTGTATGCAGATGTTGATGTGTGCTGAATAAAAGTGGAAAACTTCATACGAAGACTCAGTGACTTGTATGCTGATTGAACGGGTTGCATGGATAATCGAATCCGAACTTACACTCATCAGGAGAATTCACGCATTGGGGCTGAATCTACTACTGATAGAAAACACCACCATAAAAAAAACAGAGTGTAACAGCATCTCGGTTAGACCAGTAGGGTCTCAGGTCCACCTGGAGCTCCTTCGTGCGTTCTGGCCAACCGTGGATGATGACTTCCATGAGACCGAACGGAGACGGACCTGGTCCGTCTCCTCGTTTGTTATTGGAAAATAGGGAGGGTTGGCTCTAATCCCCCTTTCGGTTTTTTGTCCTTAACATTTTTATTATAGGACGTTAAGCTTCGCTCTTGAATACGGCGTCATCAATTTCACAACAAAGAAACAATTCCAACTCAGAGAAACTACTCTGAGTTGGAATTGTTTCTTTGTTGTGAAATTGATGAAATCAAACTCACAGAAGTGCGGATAGTATTATCCCATCTACACGTAGGTCAAGTTCGATGTGAAACGTGTTCGTGCTGCTTGGAAGACGAGATAGCGTGTCTACCATCTGCTTGGTATTCCGTCTGAAAATCATATCCCTGGATGTTCTGTTACACCATCGCTGTAGACGTGGTGATGCTTTGAGAAGAGGTTTTAGCACCTTCATTTCCAAGGGATTGTGGCCTGTGATTATTTCGAATGGTCTGCCATATAGGAATGTGTGGAACCTGGTGATGCCAAACACAATAGCCAGCATCTCTCGGTCGATGTTTGGGTAGTTGCTCTGAGTCACAAAAGAGCCTTTGAAGCAAACGCGACAGGAAACACCCTTGGATGATCGCGGCTCTAAGGCCATTCATGGAACTGTCCACCTCGAGGACCGTGGCTTTTTTAGGTTCAAAGTATCTCATGCATGTAGCAGATGAAATGGCTGATTTCAACCTCTTGAGGCAACAAATGTAATCTTCCGGAACGTCCTTTTTGAGTGTCGTGACCTCTTGCTGAAGTTCGAGATCAATGACGACATGTATGTCATCATACAGAAGAATCTGTGCAATTCTTCTTTGTCCTGCGGGATCGGCATGTTCTGGATGCCCTGGACTTTGGTTGGATCAGGCCGAATGCCATTTTTGGAGTAGATATTGCCAAAGCAGGAGATCTCGGGTGGGCAGATACAGCATTTTTCTGAGTTGAACACGAGACCACTCTCTTTGACGCGATTCATCAGGCGTTTAAGGTTTCTGTCATGGTCATCCTCAGTTTTGCCGTGGACGCAGAGTTCGTCGGTGATCCCCACAGCACCCGGTAGGTTTCCCAAACTTGTGTCCATTCTAGCCTCGAAGATGTCTTGTGACACTTTCAGTCCAAAGGGAAGTCGCTTCCAGCATTAGAGAACGAAAGGCGTTCGGAATGTCGTCAGTAACTGGCTGTCCTCATCCAAAGACACTGACCAATAGCCAGCCTTGGCATCCAGCTTGCTAAAAACACTGGATCTAGCGAATTATGGGTTGATTTCTTCCAACATGGGAACTTTGCGTCGTCATCTTTTCAAGGCATTGTTGAGCTTCTGTAGATCGATGCATATTTGAAATGACCCATTCTTTTCCACGGAATATGCTAGACTTGAGCACCAGTCCGTGTGTTCAGTAACTTTCTTGATTATGCCTTGAGCCTCCATCTTATATATTTCCTTTTTCAGTTGATCCCTTAGGTGGACTGAACATTTGCGTGGTGGGTCAACACAAGATTAAGCATCAGGCGTCACTCTCAGTTGGGCAGGGTGCAGAAATCGCCTAACGTGTCAAACTGGTCGGTATATGCTTTCATCAAGCCTTGGATGCTGGTGACGTTGTTATCGCTGATGTCATCACATAGAATAGTGACTAAACCCAATTGTTCACATGCAGGAAGGCCAACGATTGCTGGGCTTGGAACATCAGCGACGTAATATTTTGTGGTGAAGAAGTCTTCCTTGATTCGAACTTGTAGGTCATTGATACCGATGCATGGGATTTTGTGTCCACTGTATGCTACGAGCTGGTCTGAAGACACTTAAAGCATATCGTTTGCCATACAACTGCTGGTACGCATGCAAAGGAAGAGTAGTTTCTGACGCAACTGCGTCGATTTTTAGTTTGATTTTAAAGGTGGCTCGGTGTCCATAACTCTGACCTCGAGGACACCAAAAGCTTCTTTTCCTAGACTGGACAAGGTGATACTCTTACTGATGCTGGAAATGCTATTAGTGTCCCATTATTGGTCCCCGGTTACATTACATTACATGGTTGTTGCTTTAGGTCCAGCGGACTCTTCCGAGCCAAATCAGGACCAAAGAGACGTTATCTTAAAATATTATAACATGATTCAAATCTTTAAAAACAAGCCTGTTACTCTTAAATATTCAAACAAACTTTCTCACGCAACCTCTTGAAAAATCTTCTTTAAATCTGATGTATTAAAAATATGTTCTCTTTGTTCAATCAAATCACTCAAATCAGTCTTACCAATAAAATCCAACCAATAACACAAAACAAGACGACATGATTTATTGGCGATAAAACAAACCAACATCATGTAAAAATTGAAACAGTTGTTGACCATTGCATACTTTAAAAATGTCTTTAAAAGGTATGGAACCAAAATATGTTTCTTTTGAGCCATCACTGTCTTCACCAACTTCATGAATGTGCCTCTGTTTCTGACTTCCAAGTCGATTCTTCATTGGTAGGCCTGATGGATGGTGTCATGACTACATTTTCTAAAACTGTGATGATAGGGCTTCTAAGCCTGTTATAGAGGGTGGAAGGCGAGGGAGAGAAACTAAATGAAAGTGTATTGCTAAGTTTGCAAATAATGTAATTTCAACACGTGCATGCGTTGTTTTGTTAGTTGTGATTCGTCACCCTAAAACTGGTCAAGTCTGCCGCTATATGGGTATGAGGGCAGGCGTGTACCGTGCAGGTTTTTGCAGTGAGCGATATGCGCACTAAATTTAAGTGAGAGCAAATAAAACTGCTATACGTAGCTAAATCGCGGGGTCGCAGAGAGAATTTTAGAAACATAATAAGCTTGCCCTAGTGCCAGCAGTGTTTTTCAAGGTAGGATTGCACGGGCAGTGCTTGTGTACCATTTGTCGCCCTTATCTAAACTCAACGATTCAACGATTCAACGAACTTTATTGACCAAATTGACATAAAACATGCACATGGAATATGTTGCGATGTGGCAGTAACATTCATAAAACATACATGCAAACACACGTTTACCAGCTAATAAAATACCGATCAAGCGTGCACACATACACACGCAAACAACAAATAGTAAAAATAAACAAGTAGGTGCCAGTGGATTATCACGTGACGTCAGTTACAGCATAATGAATTTGACATTATGAGGAATTTAAAGCGAGAGCAGCCTTTGGAAAAAAAGAATATCTAAAACGGTTTGTTCTGGTTTTGAGGGCTCTGAAGCGCCTGCCGGACGGGAGGAGCTCGAACAGATGGCCGGCTGGGTGTGAGGGGTCAGCTGTGATGTTTCTAGCTCTACGGACCAAGCGCGTGTTATAGATCGAGGTGACAGATGGAAGTTCGCACCCGATAACTCTGGACGCGTGTTTCTAGCAGTGCGTAGACCTGCAAGGCAGTCTCTCGCCGGGTTTGGTCACTGGCAAAGAACAGGGAGGGACGGTGCCAGTCAGCGATTTGGGTTGTGGGGGTGGGAAAATGTCATGAGGGAATAGGGTGGGAATATCACAATTTGATTTTTTTTGCTCTTTCGACCAATCCACACAGTCCCACGAGGCATCTTCAGTTCCACGAGGATTGTTTCATGTGCGTCGCGCGCGCGAGGGTGTGTGTATGTATGTCTGTGTTTTCTTCCCAGTGTGAGCTTAACCGTTATGGAATGGTATTCAACAGAATTCGACACTAATTGTCCCATGTATGATCAAAAAGGGAATAGGATATTTTATTTCATATACAATAGTACTTCCTTTTTTTGTTGTTGTTATAATTTGAATGTAAAGTTTGGAGACTGATTTAGGTTCTACCCAGAATAATATGTTTATGAAAGTTAGTGTGTATAGGCTAATAAATGTATTCAAAGAAGGTATGACATAACTGGCTCTTGTTTCTCTTTGTTCTAAAAGGAACCCAACATTAGTCATATGGAATATAAGTAAGAGTATTGTTTTTTCCTAGATGCGTTCTTGTGCTTCTGCTGCTAAAAAGATGCCGTTTTTCCTTTTTCTTAGGTCAGTGTAATCTGTGTAAAAACGTCACTCGCTAAAGTTCCTAAATATGTTTAGGCATTTGTGGAATGTTTTATTGAAAGTAATGAGCAATTTCTATTTAATCCCTTGCAAAAGCTCGAGCTTGTGTGATAATCATAGTCTGTAAATAATTGATACTGTGTGTCGTATGGGGACAGTGTAAATCACATCGTATTTCTACTTCCCTCGTGAAACTGTCAGCTGCAGAAGCTCTCACTACATATTTGGCGCATGATAATATTGTCAACTCATCCAATGGTTTTATTCGCATCACTTCCTTTGGTGTGTACTGGAACACTGGTAGCCATTTGTATTCCTTGCTATATATATCTTCAGGCCTTGGAGTAATTTCAATAAATATTTTGGGGCGACATGTACACCTTTTGATAATAATTATGTTAATTGAAGTCTAACAAGCAAGTATGATCACAGACACATGTGGTTGAACACAAAAATCCAGGGGAACATAGACCATGTGGGAACATTGACCACGTGGGAACATACGCCATGTGGGAACATAGACCATGTGGGAACATAGACCATGTGGGAATATATACCATGTGGGAATATAGACCATGATTGTGGGAACATAGATAGTGGGATGGACAATGTAGGAATATCGACCAGGGGAAACATAGACCATGTGGGTACATAGACCAGGAGGGAACATAGACCACGTGGGAACATATATTAACTAGCTGACTTACACAATACGAGGACGCGGCAGTCGTGGTGGTGGCCTGGTACACGTCCACACCCACGTCGACAAAGCGTAAATGGCAGCGGTAAGGGAATGCACCGGTGAAACAGAATAAGGTGAAAAACGGAGAAGCCCAGATCTCTGTGGACAGATAACAATGTCTCACTAGCTTGCCCACCAAAACCCTATACATTAAATAATAGATACGCCTTCCGCCGTCCGCCATCTTGACCTGTTTATACATGAAGACCACAGGGGAAAAAGGGCACATGTCACATTTTCCAATTATTTGAGTTATGTCCCCTACTATATAAACATAAGCCTGAAGGTTAGCAAAATAGTAAAATCCAACCCAAAAAAGGAATTGTTGTTTGTGACATAGGCCTTTTTCCCATTTTACAGTCTGTACTTGTGCCCTTTTTCCCCTGTATGCCTTTTCTTTGGGTGTTTCTGTGGCAGTACATAGGCCTTTTTTGGGTTGGATTTGACTATTTTGCTAACCTTTAGGCTTCTATGTTTATATAGTAGGGGACATAACTCAAATAATTGGAAAATGTGACATGTGCCCTTTTTCCCTTGTGGTCTTCGTACAGGCATCAAAAATAACAAAATCAACTTCAGTTCCATCATACCTAGTCATTTACCACAGCAAAATAGGCATTATAATCCATTTTACATTGACTGAGTACATTGCAATTCAGCTTGTAGAAGAAAGTCTCAAGTGAGTGGTCTGTAAAAGGGAAAAAAGGCACATGTCCATGACCACCCTGGTGGTTTAAATCCTCCATATTTAATTAAATTATACAATCTGGACAGAGAAATTCTCATGAATACAAAAGAAGTTATATATCTTTAAGACAAAACACTTAGTGTCCCAAGAAATACAGTAAGAACAAACATAGCGACTTTCAAAGACAAAATTTCATTTATCTCAAAAGTGGAAATGTGTGACATGTGCCTTTTTTCCCCTGTAGTCTTCACATGCATCTCAAAACATAATGCATTTCCTAACACTAAAATTCATCACTTCCATGACACACGATTGTTTATATAATATACATGATTATTATAAATGCACTTCCATTCATACCATAGCAATTCATCTCAATCACCCCTCCATCTACGTCACCACTCTTCACGTTACAATACAAAGTCATTATCTTTCCCCATTCACACTTATTTTTATCACACTGTAATACAAACACGCCTCTCTCATATTCCTCATCTTCACCACTCATCTCCACCATAGTACATGGTCTCCCTTTCATCACATCCATCACCTCTCTCTCTCTCTCTCTCTCTCTCTCTCTCTCTCTCTAACGTGCACTGCCCTTTGACCCACTTGCACCAACAGCAACGACATTATTTATACACACAATAAACCAAGAAAATCATATGAAAATCATATAAAATTGATAAACCACTATTTACCAAAATACACCCCTCTCCCCCTCATTCACCATCATTCATTCACGTACGCAGACTCGGAGCGCAAATGCCACCAAGGAAGTAAATTACAGGATTCAACTCACCTTAGGTCCCCGGCTTGTGCATACAGAACAGCACTGTACAACACAACACTTCACAACACTCCACAATACAGTTCTGGTTAGTCTGAGAGTTCAAATCCGTTTATGGTTAAATGCTGGCTATGGTTGGGGCATCTCTACACTGACGAAGTGCTAGAGCATTAACAGGTACCCAATGGAGGGTCACACAGTTTTAGAAACAGGACTCTACAACTATATTCCACAATAGATGGCAGTCGCAGTTCTCCCACTACCAACGTTTTAGCATTCTTGCCCCGACAAGGGCAGCAAGACCTTGGGTGGTTCGAAACACTTCGAAGTAACAACCCTTACAGAGATACGTAATTTAGCCTGACACACTGTCACAACGTTACTTTATTAAAAAGCCGTCTGCTCACATAGACAACCAAAGTGACTCTGCCAGCTACATCACAAACCAGTACACAGGAAAACGATCGAGCCGAATTCACCCCCCTTTAACCTCGTTTTTGCATACGCTCATACTCCGTTTAACACGAGAAGTACGCATTCTAACCTTTCATGCGCAATAAAAGAAAACTGCCGATCTATCTATATACACTGCATAGTAGAGATTTGCAACTCTGCACAAAATATATAGCATCTCTACTACGAGCTGAAAACTCGTGTCGTCACACATTCCACTCGTTGTTTGTGCTGAACGTCGCGGAACCCACTAGGGTGACGCGACAAGGCCTAAACATAAATATTAATAAATGTGGGGATTATTGTTCAACCATTGTACTCCATTTTTCTCTTTCCTCGGCAACCCTGATGGCTTCGCTCAGTGTCAAGCCAGTTCATTCTCGAATGTTGTCCTCCCATCTCTATTTCTGTCTCCCTCTTCTTCTGTCTCCTTGCACCGTGCCTTATAGGATGGTCTTTGCTAGGCTTAATGCTCTGGTGATGTGGCCACACCATCGGAGTTTCCGTTTCTTCACCACTGTGAGCATGTCATCGTGTTGTGTGATGGTCTGTCGGACTTCATTGTTGGTGATGTGCTTGGTATAGAAAATGCCCAGAAGTGTTCTGTAGCACCTTATCTCCATGCTTTGTATTCTTCATTAGGGGTGTCGGATAGTGCAGTGGTTGGAGCACTCGCTACTGTGTCGAAAGTGAAGCACCGTCCGGTGCGGTTAGCACTTGGATGGGTGACCGCTAAGGTGTGAAGCGACAAACAACAACGCCCCCAGTTGACTCAACTGTGATTGAGTACCTACTCTCTTGAGGGTGGGGAAGGTAAAGCAGCGAGGGAGAGAGTTGGGCATCACCCTCATTACGCTGGCCCAAGATAAGTGTGATCTCCAACATCACGCTCCCCTACGGCCACAAGGCTATGGGACTACCTTTTACCTTTTTACCTTTTTATTCTTCATTGTAGATCTGCTGTGCGGCTCCATGTTTCACAAGCGTATAGGAAGATGGAGATGACAAGGGAGCGCAGCAGCCTTACCTTGGAAAGTAGATTCATGGTCCTGTCTTTCCAAATGGGCTTCAATCTTGTCAGGGCAGCAGTAGTTTGTGCAATCCTGGAGAGGACTTCCTGTCGGGATTCATTGTCTATGTAGAGAACGGGATTTTTCCGGGTTTTTAAAATTTGATTATTGTACGGTGTTTTTGATTGGCTAGGATTCTGGAGCCAATGAAAGAAGAGATAGTTTGAAATAGGGGCAAAAGTTACTGAGTCGAATTGTGTGTGTCAGACTGTACGGTCATATGTGGTAGGCCAGGAGGAAAGATTAAAAAAAAGAAAAAAAGTTAATTGTGAAAAAACTGAAAGATGAAGAAAGCACTGTGAGCTTGTCAAGGTGTATAGGTTCGGTGGGACTTTCTATCTGAAAGTAGACATTATATTAGTGTGCTGTAAAGATTACAGGTATTTATAATGTTTTTTTTTATGATTGTAAAATGTCGGACAAGTATATTTGTGTATTGCAGTTGTTGTATTGAAAGGTGGTGAGCTGTTGTCCACTGAGATGGAATATTGAATTTTAATTGATGTAATAATATTATTAATTACGTGGGGCGATAGTTGTAGAGTAGTAGATAATGTAATATGAATGAAAGGCGTGAGCATGTTTGATAGTAATCTTCATTCATGAACTGATTACCTGGATATGAATAATAGTGGTGGAGGAAGGAAAGTGGTGATCGCATACGAAACGGAATTGGACAAATGAGGAAGAAAGGGAGGTGAGCAAGGGTGAAACTAAAGAAGACTAATGAAATTATCCGAGTCAGAGAATTGACGTTTGTATATATGTATGTCGTTGTAGCGGCCTACTGGAGGCTAGTGGCCTACTGGGGAACGAGGTGACCTGTGAAGCATCGGAGCGGGATCAGCTCTATTTACACGTCTGACAAGACAACGTCTTCTGTCACAGGGCAGCCTGTGATGAAACCGGGTAGAAAGTGTGGGTGGAGAGTTAATGAGTTGGGGTAGTAACTGTGCGCTGTCGTATGTTAGGTTATGCGTGGAAAGCGTGATTTTGAACAGCAGAGCTCGGCCAGCCAGTTTTGGAATTTGTTCACTGTAGTCAGAACACGTTTTGCAGAGTAACAGAGAAGACGTGCGGTCTTGTTTCTCTGGGTATTTTGTTCTGGAAGTAAGGGTGGGACAGTTGTTAACGTAAATAATAACTGGTTCTAAAAGAAACCTAGTGGGAAATGTTACAGTTGTGGTAGCAAGCTCAAGGAAGAGTAGAGCAAATAACTAAGTTTTGTGTTGTGGTAAGTTAGTGTAGAGGTTTTGTCCACTAACGGGAATTACTACGCACTGGAATACCTTACTTGGAGTACTGTGTAGGCAAGCAGTGGAAAGGGCTAGCTACAGGTACTTTTACATTCGAGCCGTGTGGGTAAGTGTGATGGTGTTATCTTCCTTTACTGTGCTAATGACTGATGGCCGGCTGTTGGGGTGTTGAACGATAGCTGTGCGTGAGGCTGGGGGGGGGAAGGATGGTTGCACTGAGGAGAGGCAGACGAAAGGAAGAGTGTGACTGAAGGAGGGAGAATGAGGGAGGAGAATGGGGGTGAAGTGTGATGAAGGTAGGATGGAAGTGGTTGCTGTTGTCGAGGTTGCGGTTGCTCAAGATGGATAATGTGTTGATGATTACATGTATTCATTTGCAGCATTGTTCATTTCATGCATTCATAATGTCATTTAGTTTTTGAATTATGTGTTTGATTACAAGTGACAGTAATAGTAGTCAAGGGAAGTGAAGTGGACAGCAGTGGCGCTTCCTCAAGATACAGGAATTAGTTAGTGTAGTAGGGGGGGAGAGTGTGTAGGAGGGAGGGGGACAGAATCGGGTGGACATGACATTAACAATACGACAAGCATGTTGCAGGTTCGAAAGTTCGTCGTATTCATCAGCTCGTCACTGAGTAACGCGGATCAACGTTGTCCAGCGTCGCGCGACAACGACGACGACATTTGGTCGTGTGGACCCAGCATCATCATCACCACCCGTTCGTCCACGTCCGCGTTTGTGTACATCTTCATTGTTCCACAACCCCACCTTTCCCGCGGTGGTTGTGACGTCTGTGTACGGAACCTGGCCTCGACGTCACGGTGTTAGCCGACTGGAGGAGTCAGGCTGGGAGGCGTCGTCGGTGGCAGGGCTGCCGCAACTACAGCGTCATCGTCATCATCATCATCATCATCGTCAGCGGCGGGAGGGAGTGGCGACACCACTACGCCTGGAATCCACAGCGACAGTCCGGTGACAACCACGCGGAGGGGCAGATACTTTCACGGAGACATCAACGGGGACGCCCTACTATCAGGTCGACTTTTTCCTTGTTGTTCCCCTCTTGATACTCGACCCCCCACCCCCCTGTGTTCGGACATTTGCAGTGCACAGTCGATACTTAGACGTGGTTGATTAGCAACCCTCGTTCATCTGACATTCCATTTCATTGTTCATCGACCCATTGATTGTTCCATCACCATTTTTCTCGTTTCATGTGTAAATGTTGTATGTGTATGAGTGTGTGGTATGAATGAATAAATAGCTTGAAAGTTGTATATATATTCGTTGTGTTTTCATCACTTCACGACTGCGGGAAATCGTCATTCTTTCTGGGTTGTCTGCGTGTGGAAGGTGTCTGTTTGTGGCGTCTGCCCGGAGAGAGTCGTGGCGGTGACATATGGTGGAGATGCAGGGTACGTGTGAGTGTGCCCAGACGTGAAGTTGTCTCGTATTGTCCTGTGGTGTCCGAGTGTGTGAGGCGTGATTCGGTGAGAGTGTGCACCCCAGCGGGTGGTTGGAGGGAGTCAGGTCGCTGTTTAGCGGAGGCTCACAGCCGGCCTGGGTTCGACCACACGTGAGGGGAAGGGGCCATTGCACTCTCCATCCGGTTCGCTACCTCGCGGGCCAGTTTCCACTGTTTGAGTGGGAGGAGGTGGGTGATAGGTAGGGAGATAGCTTAGTTAGGTAGGTTAGTATCTTAGGCTAGGTTAGGTAAGGTTCGTAGGGTTGTTGACTTGTTGTTGCTGGTTGTTGTTTCTTTCCTTGTAAGCAGGATGGCATCGATCGGGGAGGCTGAAGGGGTGTCACCGATCGCGGCTCGTACGCGTTCTCGCGTGGGTGTCACGATGGACGAGCGGGCGATGACGTCAGCAGCTGATACAGGAGTCACCGACTACCCTTCTACGATCGAGCAGCGGAGATCGCCGGTTAGGTCATCGCGTCGAGGGTCAGCAGACGAGGAGTCGACAACGATGGAAGCCAGAGACACAGTGAGTGACCCTTTTGCGACGGGATTTGGTGTGATTGGCGGGATGTCGACAGGCGCCGACTTCTACGGAGACCAGGATCGCATGGGTGGTGCAACGAGACCGAAGAGGTTCGAGACCAACCCCTACCGTTCGATCTACAAGGTCGAGGCGGCACCGACGCCGAGGACGGGATTGTTCCCGGGCGAGACACCGGTGGAGAGGATCTTGAGGCTCGCCAAGCGCGAAGGATTGAAAGGTCAGGCAGCGTTGGACTACGCAATGGACCAAGCGGTTAGGGAGGAAGACATGCATCAGAGGGCCAGAGAGAGAGAGAGATGGAACACGAACTAGCGATGGCGCAGCTGACGTTGCAAGCAGGCGCCGGGAACCGCAGGAATCGTCAACCCGAGTTCGAGACAGTTAAGCTCAGGTTACCGTTCTTCGAGGACAAGGACGACCTAGAGACCTACTTTTGTCAGTTTGAGCGATTCGCCAAGGCTCAAGACTGGAAGAAGGACACGTGGGCTATTCGTTTGGGGACCTTGCTGAAGGGGAAGGCGAGGGAAGTTTACGTTGGCTTGAACGAGGACGACTCTGCCGACTACGAGATCCTGAAGGCAGCGTTGTTGGTACGTTTCAACCTGACGGCCGAGACGTATCGGAAGAAGTTTCGCCAGCTACGAAGGGAGCCACCAGAGACTTTCAAACAGTATCTGCGGAAGTCAGAGTTGTTCCTGGAGCGCTGGATGGGACTAGCGAACAAGAAGGCCACGTACGGAGACTTGCTGGACTTGGTGTTGATGGAGCAGATGGTTAATGGTTTGACACCAGAACTGGTCACGTTCGTGCGCGAGCGCAACCCAGCAACGGTGGAGGAAGCCGCGACGTTGGCACAGCAGTATGTCGACGCCAGGGCAGGGACAAACCTACGTTTCCCACCACGTCAACCCTTTACACCCAGGGATAAGAGTGAGGGCCGCAAGCCAGCAGGACCGCGACCCAACTCGCCGGACAAGCGGGAGTGCTACAGCTGTGGGCAGAAGGGGCACCTTAAGCGGAATTGTCCGAAACGCAGCGAGCGGAGTGGAGCAGCGTTGCGCGTCTTGGAGGAGGAAAAGGAGGCAGGCAAGAAGAGAGACTCGCGTTTCCAGAGCCAAGTGATAGTGGAAGGTGTTCCGCTGACGGCCATGAGGGACACGGGAGCCGACCTGATATGCTTGCGGGAAGGAGAGGTTGCCAACCTCAAGTACACGGGACGCACGCGGCGCGTCGGATTCGCCATTCGCCAGCTGTCCAGGTCACTACCGACAGCGTGGGTGCAGTTTGAGTCGCCATTCTACACCGGGAGAGTGGAGGTAGTGGTGGTACCAGACTTAACCTACCCAGTGGTGATCGGCAACTGGGCGAGGACGGAACAGCAGCGTGATACAGCACTGCCAGTGTTCGTCGAGGGAACCGCAGAGTGTTGTGCGGTGCAGACCAGAGGACAAGCAGCCAAAGAGACAGACGCTGCGGAACCATTGGGAGTCGGACCGAGCAAGAGCGTCGTCGCAACGCCGGAAGAGATTCGCCAACTGCAGTTGGGAGACGACGAGCTTGCGAAAGTACTACAGCTAGCAGACCGGAAGGCAGGAAAGGAGAAACGAGGAAAGGGGCAAGTGGCATTTGTCTGGAAGCGGGGCCTGTTGTACCGCGAATACACAGGACAGGACAAAGTGGATCGCAGTCAGTTGGTGGTACCAGCCAAGCTTCGATCGGAGGTGCTACGCATGGGACACGACACGCCTATGGCTGAACACCGAGGAGCCAAGGGGACCCTAGATCGAGTGTGGGCCGAGTACTACTGGCCAGGGATGTGCCGTGACGTGAGGAGGTGTTGTGCTTCATGCGACGCATGCCAGCGAACGACGCCAAAGGGGAGAGCCAGGAAAGTACCAGTGCAGAGAGTCGGCAAGAATAGGAGGTTGAAGCGTTACATAGTACGCAGAGTAGAACCAGAGACGACGGTGGCCGTCGTGTTGGACCAAGCTGGAACAGAGGGAACGACAGGTATCAGCTACCAGGGCACCGTACCACTGATACCGCTACGAGCGGGCGAAGGGCCAGTGGACGTACAGATAGACACGGAGCTGTCTGCACTACATGGGAGAGCACTGCCGCTAACCAACCTGGACGAGTGCGAGGTGGTGGCGACCGACGACGACCCCGTTCGTGAACATCAGCATCCGCTACCATTTTTACAGAAGGAAGTCGCCAAGGGTGAAGTGGAACCGATGCTGGAGTTGGGGGTTACCGAGTCTTGTTCATCGCCGTACAGCGCACCGATCGTGCGGGTAAGGAAGAGTGGAGAGGTACGATTCTGCATCGATTACCGGGGGTTGAACAAGGTGGTCAAGTTCGACGCTGAACCACTACCAGACATTGAGTACTTGTTCGCCAAGCTAGGGAAGGCCAAGTGTCATGGCTAAACTGTGGGAGAGGCGCAAGGGGTGGTATTCTTTCAACAGACAGTACAATGAACAAACCAAGCTGTGAAAGTACAGAAAGGGCAGCGTTGTTTTCGACTAAACGGTACAATAACAACGTGTTATTGTAGAGTGTAGGTCGAAGAATTGGCTAATAGATTATACAATTTAGCACGTGCTGAGGCCAAGGGCATGTTTGTGCCGAGGCTGCCAACCAATCATTAGGCTCAAGTTGGTTGCACAAGTGCAGTAAACTAGCTGGAATAGGTCATTCGTTGCAAGGACTGGGTAGCAAGCGGATCGCGGAGGAGAAAGAAGGAAACCCAGGTTGGTGGGACATTAAGCTGCGAATCCAGATTGCTGTCGAAGTGAGACGCCTGGGGAGGCTAGTGGGTTATCATTGAGAGCTACGTAGCTGTCGCCCATTCATAGAACGTTTTCGGACGTTATCTGTGTGATGTTCAAGAGAAAACTCTTATCATAAGTCGGTAAGTGAGATTCGACCTCTGGAACCTTGTCTCTAGCGATCGTCAAAGAGAGAAAGGGGGGAAGAAATTATTTAGGGAGGGCTAGTAGCAAAAATGTGTGAATGAGAATGTATAACGTGAAATTGTATGTCTTTAAACGTTTATAAAAATATGTTAATTGTTATGATGTTGTATTTAGAAATGTTTTCATGCTAAAACGTATTTGTTGTTGTAAATAATAAAATGATGAACGGAGGCAGTCAGCCAGAGTCAACAGAGAGAGGTGAAGATGAAAAAATGTATATACCTGATAAAAACGGAACAAATGTATGTTGAATATGTGGAATTTTTATAATGGTTGTATGCTGTATAAATCGTATGAATATAACGACATGGAAAATAGAATTTGTGAATATATGTATTAGAGAAGTTATGACTATGTAATCTTCTTCAGGAGACGAAGCGAGCAGACCAGGGTTAATTATAGAAATAAATAGAGAAGTAAAATTATGCCAAAATAGTAGCCTGTACCCTTATTGATTGCAGGTTGGACTTATTGTTATTATTATCATCATTGTGGGACGCGTCGTCAACGGGGCGTGTTGGTGATACCCGACTAGTAGTAGTCGTCTCTACGGCGTTTGGCTGTAGTGGTCATTCCTCGGGTCATCCGTGGAAGTGGGGGTTGCTGCGCGAGAGGGCAGTGCCTGCCGAAGAAGTCATCCGAGGTGGTGGAGAGAAGCAGAGAAGGAAAAGAGAGGGGAGAAATCAACGGGAATTGAGGGGCCGTCTGGAAAGTGGATCATCAGTATTAGAAAGGGCAAAGGCGTCCGTCAGTAGTTATAGAAAGAAAGGATAGCACCATATTAGTTTTAGAAATAAATTCGCAGTTTTGGACACAGGGACAAATAAAGACTTATATCCAGTGACTCTAAATAACATCGAGTTTAGTTCCTCATGAACGATATCTACGTATACATATATATTTTCGAACTGTGTGGAGAACATTTTAGTCAGAGAAATTCAAGAAGAAGTGTGCAGTCGGACTTTGCCATCTATGACTGTGTACATAGCGTGAGATGTGTACAGGCTTATATATAAAAGACTGAACTGGGACAACAAGGGGGGTGGGGGGGGGGGACATATGTGTGTTTAATTATCATTGTGTATATATTGTATAGGTGTGTGTTAAGGTAGAACAAAGGTGAGAGAGTGATTTTTGTTTTGATTCATGATTATGCCAATGTGTTGATTGTGTATGGTTTTGAACTATTTTATGGTTAAATTTCGTTTTACATTTTTCTTTGGTTTCATTCTTTTGTTTCTTAATTGGGTTTTTTGATTACATGTTTTATTAAATAAATGTTATATTGTATTTTACACTTTATTCCGCTAGTTGCGTTCTTAGTTTAGTTTAGTGGGAGAAAGGACGCTCGCACACGCATCACCCACCCCTATCTACCCTATCACTCCTTGCATGAAGGACTAGTCACCTACTGTAAACACCAGAGGGAGGAAGTAGGCCTGACAAAAGTGGTGGACCTGCGGGGTACACAGGGGTACGTAAAAGAATCCGGGGGATAAACAAAAACACCGGGTACGTAAAGGGAAACATCAGCGTGTGGCGTGAGCGTTCAGGGGAAAGAGGGTAGTAGTTTAGGGACATAGAACGTAGTATTTCTTTTGTGTGTGTTAGGTATAGATTTTATATGTTGTTATTATGTTTGTAGCGGGGGCGTGTCTGTGAAGGGGTTTGTAGTGCGGGAGGGGTGTGTCAATCCTTTGTGGGGGGTCTCATTGTGGGATCGCAGAGGACAGGGTGCAGTGGTCGAATCTCGGTTCACGGCTAGTCGCGATAGCCAACCATTCGCATCGACAGCTCTAAACGTACAAAACAGCTCCAGGGGATAGGAGGGAGGAACAAGTCCAAGCACGAAGGAGAATACTTGCGTAAATTGAAAGGGCGAGAGATAGAAGAGCTAAGATGGCTCAACCGCACAATTTGCGATCAGGTATGGGGAAGACAACCACTGGTCCTACAAGCGTGACAGCGTCATCACCAGTTGTGACAAGTGTGCTCAGTCCGAGTACAGGCGCAGTAGGAGGAGGGTCAGTCACTGGCATAGGAGGTAGTAGGGTGACCGTAACACCGACAGGAATAACGTCAAGGGCTTTAACAGCACCAACACCAACTAGGGGAGCTGGAAGGGGTGTGAGTAAGAAGGGTTCAACAGTCGTTCCGGGTAATCCAGATCCAATAACAGCCAAGTGGCAAAAATTAGCATTAGACTATGGATTAACGGGGTCCGCGGCAGCTATGTTCGTAGCACAAGGTGTGCAAGCAGACGAAGATAAAGAAGCGAGAGAATTAGAGAGGCAAGAAAGAGAATTAGAGAGGAAAGACCGAATTAGGAAAGAAGAACTGGAACTGAAAGAAAGAATTCGAAAAGAAGAAGCAGATAGAAAAGAAAGGGAGTTAGAAAGAAAAGAAAGGGAGCGTAGGGAGGAGGCCGAACGGAAAGAAAAAGAGGCCGAACGAAGGGAAAAAGAAGAGGAAAGGAAGGAGAGACAGAGAAAAGATGACTTAGAGCTTCAAAAATTAAAACTTCAAGTAGATGCAGAAAGGGAACGTAGGGCACAAGAAAAAGAAGAACGAACTCGGAAAGAAGAGGCTAGAGAAGAAAGAGATAGACAAAAGGAAGAACAAGAAGCTAAAGATAGAGAGGACAGGGAAACTAGGGACAGGGAAGAAAGAGATTTGAGAAGAGAAGAGGTTAGAGTACTGAAAGAAAATAGTTCTTCTAACATTAGAATGGCACCTTTCGAGGGGAAAGAAAACATAGATACCTATCTTACACATTTCGAACGAGTAGCTACTCTGAATGAATGGAGAAATGAAACATGGAGCAAGAAGTTGGCACCATTACTGTTAGGTCCAGCCAAAGACGTGTACGTTCGAATGACACCCGAGGAAACCCAAGACTATCAAACACTGAAACAGGCTTTACTGGATAGGTTCCGACGAAATGAGGAATATTACAGGAAGCAATTCAGGACAGTAAAGAAAGAGGGCCCAGAATCATTTACAGAGTATCTCAAGAAACTCAGACACTTGTTGAGTAGGTGGTTTTGTATGGCCAAGGTCAATCCAGAAGATCCAAATGCAGTGATAGACTTATTCTTGAAGGAACAATTAGTGGAAAATCTAAATCCCGACTTAGAACTCTTTGTCCGAGACCATGCTCCGAAAACGGCGAACGAGGTGGCAGAATTAGCCGAGAAGCATTCCGTCGCGAAATGGGAGACGAAAAGGTCAAGGTTCAGGTCACATAGGCAAGAAGAAAGAAATGAATCAAACGAACGACTGGAGGAAAGAAACAGGGGTGCAAATAGACGGGAACAAAACGAAAGACCGGCAGAAAAGACTTGTTTTCATTGTGGCCAAAAGGGGCACGTCAAACGTGACTGTCCAAAACTGAAAAGGGCTAGTTTCGCTCGAGTGCAGTCGGGTCAAGTACACGTAACCTCAACAGGGGTGGAGGCCGACCGGGCGAGCATCAATGAAAAAGAAAGGGTAGAAGTGAATGGGGAAATAGTCACAACGTTACGCGATACGGGGGCGGACGATGTTTTTGTAGCGGAACGGCTAGTAAATTCCGATGACATCATGCCGGAACGGATTGGTGTCTCATTAGCAGACGGAACCGTGAGAAAAGCCAGACAAGCGATTGTCGACTTGCAATCGTCATACGTATCGGGAAAGATCAAGGTCATCGTATTCGAGAAACCGGCGCAAGACGTACTGATCGGAAACACAGTACAGTTCGCAAACGGAGACATTCAAACCATTCCCATCTTTCCTACAAGAAAAGCAGAGGCGGTGCAAACACGCGCGCAGGCCAAGAGGGAAAGCGCAGCAAAGATACATGCACCTGTCGAACCAATCCCAGGTCTAGCTATCAGCCCTGCGGAACTAATTGCCATGCAGAAGGCGGACAAAACTTTAGTACACGCGCTATCGAGTGTGGGAAATCCCATAACCAACGGGCGAGAAAACGGCAAGGTACGGTACGAAGTACATCAAGGTATATTGTATCGCGTTTATCAAGGTCACCGTATGGAGTCCAAACAGATCTGTGTGCCAGAACCACTCAGGCAAGGTGTCATGCGCTTGGCGCATGATTCACCTATGGCAGGACACAAAAATGCCAAGAAGACACTCTATCGCGTATGGTCCAAATTTTACTGGCCGGGAACAAAAGCAGACGTGCGTCGCTACGTTCAGTCATGCGACCAGTGCAAGAAGGCCAGATCAAAGGATCAAATTCCGCGAATGCCTACGGCAGACGCGCGACCTGTGAATGAAACATTCCAGAGGGTCGCCGCTGAGCTGGAAGCGTTGATAAAAACAGCGTCAGAATGCGTCACAGCTCTAAAGAGCAAGATTGCAGAAGCTTGCGAATTAGCGAATCTACAGATAGGGAATGAAGGCACAAAACACGAGACGCGAACCATAAACGCCGCGTCAGTAACTGTAGTGCGAGAACGGGAAGAAAACACATCCGGAATCTATGCTGACGAGCAAAACACAGCAAGGAATTTTTCAGGCGTTGTGACCGACTCGCCAACAAAGGAAAAAGAAGGGCAGTATTTGTCAGCGTCATGCTTACGGCTGAAAGAGACGCTACCGTCTGCGAGGCCAGCCAAGGGCACGTTAGGTCACCGACAACTAGTGTATCGGGGCCACACAGTCGGTAACGGTCGGATGACAGAAAGGCCAGACGAGGTTATAAAGATCGAGGCCAGTGCAAAGCCACGGACGGTGACGCAAGCGAGGTCAGTTCGGGGCATGGTCAAGGATCACCGGCGTGTTGTACCAACATTAGCAGAAAGAGGGCTGCCACCAACAGACCCGTCGAAAGGGGGGCAGTTCAAAGGAAATTCAGCTACAGCCCTACAACTTCAGAGTAGAAGTCATCCCAGGGAAGTTGAATGTGGATGCTGATTTTCTCAGCAGGAATCCATAGAATGCCAGAGTCCACAGTTTCGCATGATTATAGGTGTAAATTGAAAAAAAAAAAAAACTATGTTTCTTTTTTACCTATGGGGGAAGGTTTGTCATGGCTAAACTGTGGGAGAGGCGCAAGGGGTGGTATTCTTTCAACAGACAGTACAATGAACAAACCAAGCTGTGAAAGTACAGAAAGGGCAGCGTTGTTTTCGACTAAACGGTACAATAACAACGTGTTATTGTAGAGTGTAGGTCGAAGAATTGGCTAATAGATTATACAATTTAGCACGTGCTGAGGCCAAGGGCATGTTTGTGCCGAGGCTGCCAACCAATCATTAGGCTCAAGTTGGTTGCACAAATGCAGTAAACTAGCTGGAATAGGTCATTCGTTGCAAGGACTGGGTAGCAAGCGGATCGCGGAGGAGAAAGAAGGAAACCCAGGTTGGTGGGACATTAAGCTGCGAATCCAGATTGCTGTCGAAGTGAGACGCCTGGGGAGGCTAGTGGGTTATCATTGAGAGCTACGTAGCTGTCGCCCATTCATAGAACGTTTTCGGACGTTATCTGTGTGATGTTCAAGAGAAAACTCTTATCATAAGTCGGTAAGTGAGATTCGACCTCTGGAACCTTGTCTCTAGCGATCGTCAAAGAGAGAAAGGGGGGAAGAAATTATTTAGGGAGGGCTAGTAGCAAAAATGTGTGAATGAGAATGTATAACGTGAAATTGTATGTCTTTAAACGTTTATAAAAATATGTTAATTGTTATGATGTTGTATTAAGAAATGTTTTCATGCTAAAACGTATTTGTTGTTGTAAATAATAAAATGATGAACGGAGGCAGTCAGCCAGAGTCAACAGAGAGAGGTGAAGATGAAAAAATGTATATACCTGATAAAAACGGAACAAATGTATGTTGAATATGTGGAATTTTTATAATGGTTGTATGCTGTATAAATCATATGAATATAACGAAATGGAAAATAGAATTTGTGAATATATGTATTAGAGAAGTTATGACTATGTAATCTTCTTCAGGAGACGAAGCGAGCAGACCAGGGTTAATTAGAGAAATAAATAGAGAAGTAAAATTATGCCAAAATAGTAGCCTGTACCCTTATTGATTGCAGGTTGGACTTATTTTATTATTATCATCATTGTGGGACGCGTCGTCAACGGGGCGTGTTGGTGATACCCGACTAGTAGTAGTCGTCTCTACGGCGTTTGGCTGTAGTGGTCATTCCTCGGGTCATCCGTGGAAGTGGGGGTTGCTGCGCGAGAGGGCAGTGCCTGCCGAAGAAGTCATCCGAGGTGGTGGAGAGAAGCAGAGAAGGAAAAGAGAGGGGAGAAATCAACGGGAATTGAGGGGCCGTCTGGAAAGTGGATCATCAGTATTAGAAAGAGCAAAGGCGTCCGTCAGTAGTTATAGAAAGAAAGGATAGCACCATATTAGTTTTAGAAATAAATTCGCAGTTTTGGACACAGGGACAAATAAAGACTTATATCCAGTGACTCTAAATAACATCGAGTTTAGTTCCTCATGAACGATATCTACGTATACATATATATTTTCGAACCGTGTGGAGAACATTTTAGTCAGAGAAATTCAAGAAGAAGTGTGCAGTCGGACTTTGCCATCTATGACTGTGTACATAGCGTGAGATGTGTACAGGCTTATATATAAAAGACTGAACTGGGACAACAAGGGGGGGGGGGGGGGGGGACATATGTGTGTTTAATTATCATTGTGTATATATTGTATAGGTGTGTGTTAAGGTAGAACAAAGGTGAGAGAGTGATTTTTGTTTTGATTCATGATTATGCCAATGTGTTGATTGTGTATGGTTTTGAACTATTTTATGGTTAAATTTCGTTTTACATTTTTCTTTGGTTTCATTCTTTTGTTTCTTAATTGGGTTTTTTGATTACATGTTTTATTAAATAAATGTTATATTGTATTTTACACTTTATTCCGCTAGTTGCATTCTTAGTTTAGTTTAGTGGGAGAAAGGACGCTCGCACACGCATCACCCACCCCTATCTACCCTATCACTCCTTGCATGAAGGACTAGTCACCTACTGTAAACACCAGAGGGAGGAAGTAGGCCTGACACCAAGTACCTGAGTAAGCTGGACCTCACAAAGGGATACTGGCAGATACCTGTCAAGCAGGAAGACCGGGACAAGACGGCGTTTACGACGCCGCAGGGCCAATTCAGATGGACCACGATGCCGTTCGGTCTGAAGACTGTAGGGGCGACTTTCTCACGCATGATGCGGAAACTGCTACGACCACTGCACCGAGCTGACGTCGACAATTTTATGGACGACGTCATGATCGCGACCGAGACGTGGAAGCAGCATCTGCAAGCGTTGAGAGCCGTGTTTCAGAGGCTGCAGGAAGTGCATCTCGCCGCTAGACCCAGCAAGTGTTTCCTGGGATACAAGGAACTGAGTTACCTAGGCCATCAGGTGGGAGATGGAGCGATGAAGCCAGAAAGGGACAAGTTGGACAAGGTACGACGAACGTGTCCCCCGACCACCAAGAAGCAAGTCCGAGCGTTCTTGGGGTTGTGCGGATACTACAGACGATTCGTGCCACATTTCGCCGAGAGAGCGTTGCCACTGACCAACTTGACGAAAGGAGGGAAGAAAGGAGAGGTCGACTGGACGGGTGACTGCCAAAAAGCCTTCGACGACTTGAAGAGAGCGCTGACCAGTGAGCCGGTGGTCAAGTTACCGAACCTGGACAAGGAGTTCATCCTGAGGACAGACGCATCTGAGCAAGGGCTGGGAGCTGCCCTGATGCAAGAAACCGGTGAGGGTGTGCAACCGGTGGGGTTTGCTAGCAAGAAGCTGTTGCCAGCGGAGCGGAATTACTCCACCATTGAGAAGGAGTGTTTGGCAGTCGTGTGGGCGGTACAACGGTTTGAACCGTACTTGTTTGGACGGCACTTTTGGCTGGAGACAGACCATCGACCGCTGCAGTACCTGCAGAGAACGCACCTCAACAGTGAAAGACTCACCCGATGGGCTATGCAGCTGCAGGCCTACGTCTTCACAGTTCGACCGATTCCAGGGAGAGACAACATAGAAGCGGATTTCCTCAGCAGATCTGACCCTGTGGAAGATTAAGTTTTGAACTCTCCATAGGTTCGTCTTGGGAGGGGGGTGTGTCACAGGGCAGACTGTGATGAAACCGGGTAGAAAGTGTGGGTGGAGAGTTAATGAGTTGGGGTAATAACTGTGCGCTGTCGTATGTTAGGTTATGCGTGGAAAGCGTGATTTTGAACAGCAGAGCTCGGCCAGCCAGTTTTGGAATTTGTTCACTGTAGTCAGAACACGTTTTGCAGAGTAACAGAGAAGACGTGCGGTCTTGTTTCTCTGGGTATTTTGTTCTGGAAGTAAGGGTGGGACAGTTGTTAACGTAAATAATAACTGGTTCTAAAAGAAACCTAGTGGGAAATGTTACAGTTGTGGTAGCAAGCTCAAGGAAGAGTAGAGCAAATAACTAAGTTTTGTGTTGTGGTAAGTTAGTGTAGAGGTTTTGTCCACTAACGGGAATTACTACGCACTGGAATACCTTACTTGGAGTACTGTGTAGGCAAGCAGTGGAAAGGGCTAGCTACAGGTACTTTTACATTCGAGCCGTGTGGGTAAGTGTGATGGTGTTATCTTCCTTTACTGTGCTAATGACTGATGGCCGGCTGTTGGGGTGTTGAACGATAGCTGTGCGTGAGGCTGGGGGGGGGAAGGATGGTTGCACTGAGGAGAGGCAGACGAAAGGAAGAGTGTGACTGAAGGAGGGAGAATGAGGGAGGAGAATGGGGGTGAAGTGTGATGAAGGTAGGATGGAAGTGGTTGCTGTTGTCGAGGTTGCGGTTGCTCAAGATGGATAATGTGTTGATGATTACATGTATTCATTTGCAGCATTGTTCATTTCATGCATTCATAATGTCATTTAGTTTTTGAATTATGTGTTTGATTACAAGTGACAGTAATAGTAGTCAAGGGAAGTGAAGTGGACAGCAGTGGCGCTTCCTCAAGATACAGGAATTAGTTAGTGTAGTAGGGGGGAAGAGTGTGTAGGAGGGAGGGGGACAGAATCGGGTGGACATGACATTAACAATACGACAAGCATGTTGCAGGTTCGAAAGTTCGTCGTATTCATCAGCTCGTCACTGAGTAACGCGGATCAACGTTGTCCAGCGTCGCGCGACAACGACGACGACATTTGGTCGTGTGGACCCAGCATCATCATCACCACCCGTTCGTCCACGTCCGCGTTTGTGTACATCTTCATTGTTCCACAACCCCACCTTTCCCGCGGTGGTTGTGACGTCTGTGTACGGAACCTGGCCTCGACGTCACGGTGTTAGCCGACTGGAGGAGTCAGGCTGGGAGGCGTCGTCGGTGGCAGGGCTGCCGCAACTACAGCGTCATCGTCATCATCATCATCATCATCGTCAGCGGCGGGAGGGAGTGGCGACACCACTACGCCTGGAATCCACAGCGACAGTCCGGTGACAACCACGTGGAGGGGCAGATACTTTCACGGAGACATCAACGGGGACGCCCTACTATCAGGTCGGCTTTTTCCTTGTTGTCCCCCTCTTGATACTCGACCGCCCCCCCCCTGTGTTCGGACATTTGCAGTGCACAGTCGATACTTAGACGTGGTTGATTAGCAACCCTCGTTCATCTGACATTCCATTTCATTGTTCATCGACCCATTGATTGTTCCATCACCATTTTTCTCGTTTCATGTGTAAATGTTGTATGTGTATGAGTGTGTGGTATGAATGAATAAATAGCTTGAAAGTTGTATATATATTCGTTGTGTTTTCATCACTTCACGACTGCGGGAAATCGTCATTCTTTCTGGGTTGTCTGCGTGTGGAAGGTGTCTGTTTGTGGCGTCTGCCCGGAGAGAGTCGTGGCGGTGACATCTTCTATGCCGGGCGGACTGGGGCAGACTAGTCCCTCCGCCTGTCGACGAGAGTGTCTACACGCTTGTTCGTCGACGCTCATCTCTTGTTGAATCGTCTCTGGCATCTAGTGCCAGCTTGTGTGAAACCGGCTAGAAAGGTACTGTGAATTTTCGTGATTATTTTATTGGCCAGGAAAAGAAATTGCCAGCCCTCGTTTATCCCAGCTCGGTCACTCTAGTGCGGCGTTATCAAACTAGTGTGGGATTTGTGTATGAAGCAAGGACTACTATATGAAAGGACATGCACGCTCTGTGTTCTGCCTCTGCTAGCGAAGGCCAGTTTTTGCACCAGCGTAAGAGGCTCTGTGTAGCACTACATAACCTTGCCCTGGCGCAGTGATATGAAGTAAACTATTTAACAAAAAATTGAATACTCTTTACTACTACGATGTATTGTATAAATGGTTTATGTCATTTTTAGTTTATGCAATGACAAATAAAGAACTAATAGCCGCTAATACGTTTTTAAATAACCCAGCATTCTCTCACTATTTTTCAAGGCGTATGTTTTGTCACGTGGGGTTTATGGGCTCTGCACAATGGAATTATGGACCCTCACGTTTATTCGGTGGGAACTGCTAGTAAGTCACCCTATGAATTACTTTAATAAATTTATTTGTTTAGCTCGTTCTGTGTTAAGGTTGGGGTACAGAAATAGATAGAAAAAATGGTAAAAGATTACTGTCACACTAGCTTTCACACGGCTATGAATCATATGTAGTCCAGCCACTTGATAACAGTTAAAATCACACATTTATTTCTTCTACTCTATACAAGATTCTCTAAGTACTAATCTAACTTAAAAAGTCTCAGTCACTGCTAATAGTTCGATCGCTGATAGTCTAGGCAGCTGTTATATCTTCCTTGGGCACTTGCTAGTATATGTCATGTAGATTTGGACTACTGTGGTCCGTTTTACAGTTTCTGAAGAGTTGGACTACTGTGGTCCTGTTATGATCAGGTTAAGTGCACTTGGAAGAACACACTTAACTGGCGGGTGGTGCGGTCGAAGTCCTTCTGTGAGGTAGCTTCAGGGGCACCTGTGTAGTTGTGTAGTTGGGTTCCCTTGCCACGCTGTGGGGTCTGACAGGGTGTTTTTCCGGGTAGCTCTTTCCGTCTTGTGCGGTAGAGGATACTCCGCCAACTTGTTTCTGTGGAGTGGGGTTCACAGGATAGCTCGGGATAGCTCGCCTGCCCGTCTGTAATATAAGAGACGAAATTCTGCACAACCCTGAATAATCGGTTTGTGCAGAGCGTCTCACTGAAAGCCAAGTAGCCCTCAGTGATAGCTCCACATCTCTATACATAAGCGACGAACATTCTGCTACTTCCGGGGTCCACTGGAATCTCACTCTAAATTCCTATACATACATAAATATCAATCGTGTCTAACTATACACATACAGAATTAATAATATTATAAACATTCAGTGGTACAGCCACTGGCCTGCAAACATACATATAAGTTAAACAACAGTGGTTTCGTACGGCATACAACATGGCGGCGCAACCGGTCGTGTTTCACCACGTGTTCGGCTCGTCCACATGGTCACGCAAATTCGGATTAATAATTCACATTTATGCATAGCAAATTCTTCAAACATAATTTCAACAATAATATAAATATATCACGATGAAACAGAAGGGTGTTCATTTACCTGTTTGACAAGTTCAGGCCCGTAGTGACTTGATAGAATTCTAAGATTCTTCAGTCCTGCTTCCTGGTCTATGTGTGAAGAGATTTCTCTGCCAGCTTTCTAGCTGTTACCACTTCGGTGTATTACTCCCAACTGACCAAAGATAAGCTAGGTTTGGACCCAGTCAAACTGGCTCGAACCGCTTTGCGTAAGCTCCCATTGGTTAAAATGTTTACGACTCTCGTAATTACGATGATGTCATGGCCTCAGCCAGCGTCAACTATCACTGTGTGTATGATCGGCAGTATGCTACCGCTACGCTTGATTACTTTCATCGTCTGCTCCTAACTTTGAAATTCTAATATTATATATACTAACCAAGCTAAAATAAGCAGAGTTAATACTAGCCAGTTCGTGACAGGCTCCCTCAACTGAAAAAAGGCGATGACTACTGGATTCGACCTTTTTCTACTACAGAGCCTAGTTTAACACTGCACTATCCTAGGGTCCTATTTACAAACTACTTAAGTTGCTCTACCTGAGCTACAATGCTGTGCCAGGTAGCTATGGACACTAGTGACAGGGTATTACTGGGCGGGGACGAATTCTGGTGCTGTGGCCCTTAGTTGTGTTGGGTGGGCGACAGCTGCTGTGTCCTCCACGAGATGGCGACTGAGGTAGTCGGCTCCGTGGTTCTCTTTGCCGGGGATGTACTCGATTTGGAATGAGTACGCCTGAAGGGCGAGTGCCCATCTCATCAGGCGAGAGTTCAAAGACTTGGAGGCTGCCAGGAACGATAGTGGTTGGTGGTCCACCTGAACTGTGAAGTGGGTCCCATACAGGTAGAGTTGGAATTTCTGTATGGCCCAGACTAGTCCAAGACATTCTTTCTCCGACGTGGCGTAGTGGGTCTCGGCGGGTCTCAATTTTCTGCTGGCGTAGGCGACAGGGAATAGCGTCTCTGCATTCTTGGGGTCGCGCTGTAGCAGTACTGCTCCGAGGCCTAAGTCGCTTGCGTCGGTGCGAAGAACGAATGGCTGAGTCAAATCGGGTAGGTGGAGTACTGGCGCCGATGTCATTCTGTCCTTGAGTGTTTGGAATGCTGTCTCGCATTCCGCTGTCCAAACTACTTTGTCCGGGGCGATTTTCCGGGTTCCATTTGTCAGAGGTACGGCGATGCTGTTGTAGTTGGGGATGAACTTCTGGTAGAAGCCGCAGAGTCCTAGAAATGACTGCACTTCCTTCTTTGTCTTGGGCCTAGGAGCGTCGAGTAGGCGTTTCACTGTCTTTTCTACCGGTCGCAGGCTTCCTTGACTGATGGTGTGTCCCAGAAATTCTAGTTCTGTGAATCCAATCTGACATTTGGTGGGTCTTGCCGTCAATCCCGTGTCTCTGAGGCGGGCGAGTAGTTGTTGTAGGAGCGTGACATGTTCCTCCCACGTAGGTGTTGCGATGAGGATGTCGTCCATAAACGAGTGTAGGTGCTCGCTGCTCAGGGGTGCCAGGAGTTTTCGCATCATGGCGCTGAAGATGCTGGGTGCGTTGTGGAGTCCGAATGGAAGCACATTGAACTCGAAGTGTCCTTCCATAGTGCTGAAAGCTAGGTACTTTCGGACTTGTGGTTGTACTGGTATCTGATAGTATCCTTTGCTGAGGTCGATGCGTGAGAAGTACTTCGCTCGCTGTAGCTTGGCAAATAGGTCTGTCTGGTCCGGGAGTGGCTCTGGCTGGAATTGCGTTACCGCATTCAGGAGTCTGAAGTCGATGCACAGTCGATGCTCTCCGTTGGGTTTTCGCAACAATACCGTGCCTGCGCTGTAGGGTGAAGTAGACTCTGAGATGATTCCGGCTGCCAGTAAGGTGTCTATCTCTTCCTTGATGGCTCGCTGCTGAGACAGTGGCATCGGGTAGAGCTTCTGGCGGACGGGTGTTGGGTCGGTCACCGTTAAGGTTACTTCGACGAGGTCTGTCCTCCCTGGTCGGTCTGTTAGCACAGTCTGATGTTGTCGAATGACCTGTAGTACTTGCTGTTGCTGTTTAGCGGCTAGGTCTCCGTTGAGTATCACGTCTTTGTAGGTTTCTTGGGAGTGCAGGGGATACTCTACTGCATTGGTCTCCATGCTTTCTCCTTCTTCCGCGATGGCGATGGCTAACAAGTTGTGAGTGCTGGGGGTCGCTGGTCTGTCCGTATACTTCTTGAGGAGATTGATGTGGTGGTATCGGGCTCTCCCGTTCACCTCTACTTGGTAGACTGTCTTGGATTTCTTGGCAGTCACCCGGTACGGTCCTCTCCAAGCGATGTCCAGCTTGTTGGTTCCACTTGGAAGTAAGAGTAGCACTTGATCGCCGACTTGCAGTTCTCTGTCCTTCGCGTGGCGGTTGTAGTACTTCGCCTGACGGGCTCTTGCCTTCTTCAGTGCTTCACCAGCTTTCTTCCACGTTGCTTTGAGGGTTTCCTGCAGGTCTGCGACGTACTTGGTGGCACCTCTTGGTGTGTCGTCTATCTTGGCTTCCGTCCCACTTCTGCGTAGGGCTTCTAGCGGTCCTGCTAGAGGTCTGCCGAATAGCAATGTTGACGGGGTGTAGCCTGTGGCTGCATGGGGCGTTTCTCGGTATGCGAACAGTGCCGCATTCACGTAGGTGTCCCACGCTTCTGGATTGTCGTCGGCGACTTTCCTGAGGATGGTGAGAAGGGTTCCATTCAGTCTTTCTACTTGTCCGTTGCTGGCGGGGTGATATGGTGGTGTGCGAATGTGATGAACTTGTATCAACTCGAACACGTCTTGCATCAGGCGGCCGGTGAACTGAGATCCGTTGTCCGTTCTAATGCTGTCCGGGAATCCGACTCTGGTAAAGATGGCGATGAGTGCATCTGCGATCTTCTTGGTGTCGATCGCTGGCAACGGGACTGCTTCGCACCACATCGTACATGCGTCGACGAGTGTGAGTAGAAATCTGTTCCGCTTCTTGGTCATGGGCAGTGGTCCTACTATGTCTACTGAGACTTGCTGGAATGGCACGCCGACTACTACCGATGGTCCTAAGGTAACTGGTACGGTGTGATGTCGCGGGGAATATCGTTGACATTGGTGGCAAGATTTCACGTAGCGCTTGACATCCTCCGTGATTCCTGGCCAATAGTAGTGTGCGCTGATTCTCTGCACTGTGGCTCCAATTCCCATGTGTCCGCTGAGTGGCATGCTGTGGCCTAATTCTAGTACTTGGGCTCGAAGGGTGGCTGGTAGTACTAGTTGGGTGTGATCTCCATCTCCTTGTCGATGTAGAACTCCCTCTTCCATGTAGAAGTCTCCCTTGTGCGGGGGGGTGTGCGCCTTGGGTAGCTTCTGGAAGCACTTCGCTATCGAGGTGTCTTCTTTCTGTGCTGTTTTGATCTCTTCGAGTCCTGGGTTCGGAGCGAACTCGGGCTGGGGTGGTTGGGCCCTGGTTTGCACTGCAGCTATCTCTACAGTTTTGGGGGGCGTGCCTAAGAACACATACCTACAACCTAGCACTAGATCATACAGGGGTTTCTGTAAAACAGCTGCTTGGATTCGTCCTGTGACGTACCTACTCTCTACTTCTATCCAAGCTATTGGGCAAGTAGTCGTCGGTTTCGTCAAGTCTGCTCCTTGTAAGTCGACTGTCTTGTCTGTCAAGTCCGCGCGCGATACAAGAGATTCGCTAACTATCGCGTCGTATGATAGACCTGTGTCATACAGACAGTTCGCTTCTTTACCGTTGACCTTGACCGTGTCTGTCACCGATGGGTGATCTCCGATAGTGTGTGGCTTGTTACCGCTGCTTTGAGTTAGAACTCTGTGCGCTGGCCGGCTTTCGCGCTCCTCCCTACGTTGTGCGGCCAACTTGAAACATTCTGCGGTGGAGTGATTGTTTCTGTTGCAGAACGAACAATACCGTCTCTGTTCTGCGGGACCTCTTTTCCCGAATTCCGTGTTGGGTCCTTTAGTTTGCCCAGGTCTGGGGTTATTCGGCTTATTCGCGGTGCGCTCTTCCCGGGTAGGGCTTCGTTTCTGTGCCTCTTTCCCGTTAGGCTTTAGGTCTCGCCTGAAGCTCTTGGCTTCTCCGTGTGCGGCCACGTACCTATCTGCGACCTTGACCAGATCTTCCATTCTTTCCGCGCCCTGCTCTACTGAGAATGTTCTCAGCTCGGGGGTCATGGTTTCCCGTAGCTGTTCCCATACTAACAGTTCTGTCAGTCCATCATACGTCTTAGCCGTGGCTGACTGGCTAATCCACTTATCCAGCGTTGTGGACAACCGATCCGCGAACTGCGCATAGCTCTCTCCTTTCACTCTCCGGTTGGTGCGGAATTTTTGCCGGTAGCATTCTCCTGTTAGTTCGAATCCCGTTAGGAGTGCCTCTTTTACTTTGTGATAGTCAGTCACTCTGTCAGTCGGTAGCTTACTGTAGATGTCATAAGCCTTTCCTCTAAGCCCTTGACTAAGCTTAAAAGACCAATGAGTGGGATCTAGTTTGTACTCTGTGGCTAGACGCTCAAACCTAGTCAGATAGAGATCTAGACCTTCTTCTCTCTCATTGAATGTTCCCAGTGGAAATGACATTCCTTGTACAGGGTTGGATGCTACCTCTAGCTGATCTGAGTGGGGAGGGGTTGAGGAAGAACTTGAAGCTCCTGATCCCAATCTTCTTAGCTCTAACTCATGCTGTCTTTCTTTTTCCTTTTCTTCCCTCTCTTTTTCTTTTTCTGCCCGCTCATACTCCCATTTCCTAACTTCTGCTTCTCTCTCTGCTGCTAATGCTGCCTTCTTCTGTTCTCCTTCTAATTCTAATTTCTTCTGCTCTCTTGCTGCTTCTAACTCGGCTTTCTTTTGCTCTGCTTCTAAGGCTAGTTTCTTCTGTTCTGCTTCTAAAGCTAGTTTCTTCTGCTTTGCTTCTAGTTCTGCTTTTCTCTGTTCTGCTTCGAGTTTCTTCTGTTCTCTCTCTGCTGCTCTCTCTGCCTTAGCCTCCTGTTTCTCTACCTCTGCATTGATATACGCAATTAGGTCTCCCCCTGCTAAGTGTAAAGCTTCTCCCAATTCCTTGAAACGCAATCTCAAGGCCACTGGGTCCGACATTGCCAAACGTGTCTATGAACACCCTCTGAATCACGTGGAATACCAAAACACTAGCAATATTGCAATTCAATAAAAACAATGCAAAGACAATCAAATTCGTAATCAATAATAGAATAAAACAAGAGTCAAATGGCATACAACAGTTACTTAAGCAAAACCTGCAAAAGAACAATGCAACATACAGGCACAAAAATATTTGAAGCAAAAAAGTTTTTAACTAAAGAATAGTGCACCCAAACTGATCAGTGTTATACTCTATTCTAAGTTATTCTACTACTACTACTGTTATCTAATTTTATTGTACTTAGATCCGGTTATACCCAATTCCTATTACACAGATCCTAGCTAGGCTCGCCAATTAAAGTGTCACGTGGGGTTTATGGGCTCTGCACAATGGAATTATGGACCCTCACGTTTATTCGGTGGGAACTGCTAGTAAGTCACCCTATGAATTACTTTAATAAATTTATTTGTTTAGCTCGTTCTGTGTTAAGGTTGGGGTACAGAAATAGATAGAAAAAAATGGTAAAAGATTACTGTCACACTAGCTTTCACACGGCTATGAATCATATGTAGTCCAGCCACTTGATAACAGTTAAAATCACACATTTATTTCTTCTACTCTATACAAGATTCTCTAAGTACTAATCTAACTTAAAAAGTCTCAGTCACTGCTAATAGTTCGATCGCTGATAGTCTAGGCAGCTGTTATATCTTCCTTGGGCACTTGCTAGTATATGTCATGTAGATTTGGACTACTGTGGTCCGTTTTACAGTTTCTGAAGAGTTGGACTACTGTGGTCCTGTTATGATCAGGTTAAGTGCACTTGGAAGAACACACTTAACTGGCGGGTGGTGCGGTCGAAGTCCTTCTGTGAGGTAGCTTCAGGGGCACCTGTGTAGTTGTGTAGTTGGGTTCCCTTGCCACGCTGTGGGGTCTGACAGGGTGTTTTTCCGGGTAGCTCTTTCCGTCTTGTGCGGTAGAGGATACTCCGCCAACTTGTTTCTGTGGAGTGGGGTTCACAGGATAGCTCGGGATAGCTCGCCTGCCCGTCTGTAATATAAGAGACGAAATTCTGCACAACCCTGAATAATCGGTTTGTGCAGAGCGTCTCACTGAAAGCCAAGTAGCCCTCAGTGATAGCTCCACATCTCTATACATAAGCGACGAACATTCTGCTACTTCCGGGGTCCACTGGAATCTCACTCTAAATTCCTATACATACATAAATATCAATCGTGTCTAACTATACACATACAGAATTAATAATATTATAAACATTCAGTGGTACAGCCACTGGCCTGCAAACATACATATAAGTTAAACAACAGTGGTTTCGTACGGCATACAACATGGCGGCGCAACCGGTCGTGTTTCACCACGTGTTCGGCTCGTCCACATGGTCACGCAAATTCGGATTAATAATTCACATTTATGCATAGCAAATTCTTCAAACATAATTTCAACAATAATATAAATATATCACGATGAAACAGAAGGGTGTTCATTTACCTGTTTGACAAGTTCAGGCCCGTAGTGACTTGATAGAATTCTAAGATTCTTCAGTCCTGCTTCCTGGTCTATGTGTGAAGAGATTTCTCTGCCAGCTTTCTAGCTGTTACCACTTCGGTGTATTACTCCCAACTGACCAAAGATAAGCTAGGTTTGGACCCAGTCAAACTGGCTCGAACCGCTTTGCGTAAGCTCCCATTGGTTAAAATGTTTACGACTCTCGTAATTACGATGATGTCATGGCCTCAGCCAGCGTCAACTATCACTGTGTGTATGATCGGCAGTATGCTACCGCTACGCTTGATTACTTTCATCGTCTGCTCCTAACTTTGAAATTCTAATATTATATATACTAACCAAGCTAAAATAAGCAGAGTTAATACTAGCCAGTTCGTGACATGTTTAGAACAGAAAAAAGGTGAAGTTTGGTTTCCAAAATGGAGTCGTTTTGTTTTGAAATTCCACTTCGCTGAGATTGTTTTTAAGTTTTCTAGCCTGTATTTCATCAATATGCCTAATAAATGTGGTATAGTGAATTGCAAAGGCAATTATAATGATGCTAATAAGTGCCGTGTGTTTAAAGTGCCCAGAGAGGAGTCAGAAAGAAAGAAATGGATGTCTTGCCGCCACATGAGAATTTTGTTCTTGATCCTGCAAAGTTTTTTTTATCTGTGAGAAACATTGGCCTTCAAATCCTCCCATGATCAAAATCCCAGGTGGTTCCACTCGACCAGCAGTTCCTCCTAGCATCTTTAATGTCCCTTCTTCTTGTTTGCCTACTGCAAAGCCTCCACCTCGCCCTACAAATCTAGAAGACCAACAACTGAAGCACTTTCTGGCAAAAGATTAGATAGGATCACTTCATTTTCTGAATTTGCTCCTGACAAAGAGTTGCATAAGAAGTATGATAATTTGATTATTTCTAGATCTGGGGATAAATTTGTTTGTGTTTTCATGACAAAGGAATATAAAAATGTAAACTGACTGTGATAATTGAAAATAAACCAACCTTGTGCTCTCCACTCATATTGTCTGCTTTCAAGAATGATATCCATGTACCACTTGGCAAAATTCTCAACCCAAATAATGGATTTGCTTCATATTCACAGTTTTTTGAAGCTATGCATTTGTCTCAAAATTCTGACATTCCTGTGGATGATCTGATTAAGAAAGTTGTGACAATGCTACAGGATCAAGAACTAAATGACAACAAGAAGACAAAAAAATATATTTCTTAACGCATCAACTCCAACAGCTAACTTCAAAACACATTTCAATGAGAGACTATTGCTTTGCTGTAGAATCATTTCCCAATTGTAATTATGAACTTTTAAGAGGGTATTTAGTGTTGCCATCCAAGAGAAAGCTACAAGCCATAATATCATCTGTGAATATTGACGAATTGTTGTATACAACTTTTCAGAAATTGCAGAAAGATCAGCATAAGAATGTGTTTTTGTTGGTCGATGAAGTAAAAATTCGCCCAACAGTTGCATTCTCTGGGGGGATTTTGAATGGCATAGCAACAAATGACCCTGATTCCAGAGCAACATCAATGCTGTGTGTGATGATGAAATGTCTACACAGGGTACCCAGTATCATGATTTCTGTCACACCAGTCCACAAGTTGACAGCTGCATACCAGTTCAATGTTGTCAAAGCAGCTGCAGCCAAAGTTGAGAAAGCTGGTGGGATTGTTTTGGGATCCATCACTGACAATCACAAGGTTAATCAGCAATTTTGTAAGCTTTTCTCTCAAATGACTGACTGCTCTTCAACAGCCACCCACCCATTGGATGAGACTCGTGTCTTTTATTTGACACTGTGCATCTCTTGAAGTGTATCCGCAACAATTGGATCACTGAAAAGTGCCAGAGACTGACGCTGGACAAACAGTCTGTTGGATCATTCTTGGATGTAAAGAAGCTGTATGAGGCTGAGAAACACAGTATTTTAAAGACCTCTCCTCTCACTCAAGCGGCAGTCTATCCTTCTAAACTTCAACTGCAGAATGTTTAGCATGTACTGAAAGTTTTCAATGACAAAGTGGTGGCTGGACTCAAATTACAAGGGAATCATGAAACGGCTAACTTAATTCAAACTGTTCTGGATTGGTGGAATATGGTCAATGTTTCAGCAAAAGGACAAGATATTCGCATGAACGATCCACATCGAAGTGTTCAAGACAAACAATCAATACAATACAATACAAGGTTATTGCTTTAGGTCCAGCGGACTCTTCCGAGCCAAATCAGGACCAAGACAAACAATCAACCAATTTAACTAAATTTCTTCATCAGTTTGAAGCTGCAGATTCAGGGCATGGTGCAGGTCGAAAAGAGTGTCTAACTCATGATACCAAAAAGGCGTTGGTGCAAACAATGAAAGGATTTGTTTCTGTTTGTAACCACTTAGTGACAAATTCAGGATTTGACTATGTTTTACTGCAAGAAATTCAGAGTGACAGGATTGAAGGCGAATTTTCAGTGTATCGCCAGTCCACAGGAGCAAATGCCTTCATGACATCCAGTGATGTTCTTGCAGCATGTAAAAAACGCCTAGCTAGACATGCTGCATCATATCTCCAGTCATCGGAATTCCAAAAGGAGGAAAATAAACACACCTGTGTGGGCTCTATGAATACTGATGATGCTGCTTTTATAGAAAGTAGCATAGAGAATGTCACTCTGACCACTAATGAAGATAGCAGTGCTGCTTATGTGGCTGGATGGCTGGAGCGTAAGTGTGAAGATCAGATCAAGTTTGATAATGAAGAACCTTTAGTGACAAGGGAAGTGAAGGACTTTGTAGAGGAAGTATCTAGGGGGTCACTTAAAGTTTCTCATGAATGTACCTATGAACTTGTCCGAGTTGGACTGATTTTTGTCAAAAATGCAAGGCATAGAGCTTGTTGTCGCCAGAGACTTGTTGCGATTTTATCCACAATGCAGCAATTCTATGACATTGGCCCACAATGTGAAATATTAAGTACCTGAGACATTTGGCAAATGTGCTTTTGAGTGGATTGCACAATTTAGAAAAAGATCATCAAAAGAATGGACTACTTCTTCAGACATCTATCAAACGAGCTCGTCTGTTGGATTAATTCAGTTTTGCTGTGCTGGTAAGCTAATTTTGTTTTATGCGCTGTTTACATGTTCAATAATAATTTTTAATGCAATTTTAAAAACATTAATTGAATAGTATTCAATACAACAACCATAATGACATGAGTAGTGAAGCTTGTTTAAAAAAAAAAAGTCACAGGTAAGGAGAAAATGAATGGCCTTCGCTAGCAAAGGCAGAACATTGAGCGTGCATGTCCTTTCATATAGTAGTCCTTGGTATGAAGTTTTTTGGAGTTATGTTTATCTGTATGAAAGGATTTGAGTGAAAGATTGATAAGAATTATTGTTGATTATTTATATAAATTTTGAGAACGTGGAACGGATATCTTATGTTGGTGTTTGCCTGTGTTGGGAAGAGTCCGTACGTTTGTGGGTGTGATAGTAAACAGAGAGTCTTGCACGCACGCTTATTTCGTTCTAGGAGTCAGATATATTTTGCAGGCACTCAGATAGAGTAAACAGGCACCCGCACTAAAGTATCCGTCCGTTACATCTGGTGACCCTGTTTTTTTCTCTATGTTAGTATTGTAGTTCAAATGTTTATTAGTATTCAGGTCATTTCTTTCACATTATTGGGTAGAGTTTGGTTGTCTCCCTTGTTTGACTGTGAAGTGGTTTGTGTATTGTGATTGTTGGATGTTTGTTGTTATTAATCAGTGGTTTTAGACCGTCTCCAGTTTCATGGTAGGGCGCTCCTGTATAGTTTTGGAGTTGCTCAAGGGCTTAGTATCTTTTTCTACCTGTGGGGTTTATATTCTTTTTCATAGCTCTTTCTGTTGTCTTAATATTAGTTTGTTTACATTGGTTCTAGTATTTGTGTTCTGTAGGCCTAACTTTGTGTGTGTGTGTGAATCAGTGAATGCGTTAGTAGTTCCACGTTCTTATTTTATTATAGGTTAGTTACAAAGCCCCTTAGTGTTAATTTAATTTTGATTTTTTTTTTTTTTTAAATAAATTTATCATTAGAAATTTTGCTATTGATTGTTGAATTTTTCTTTGCTTAGAGTTAATACATTTCTTGATTTGTTTTTGACTTTATTATTAGAAATTTTGGAAGTATTTGTTGGTTGTATTATTGCTTAGTGCTGGTATAATTCATTATCTGTTTCTTTAACTTGATCATTAATAATTTTTGAAATTTTCTGTTGAATTGTTCCTTTGTTGTGTATATACATTTCAATATTGATTGAACTTATTGTTTGAATTTGCGTTATTATTTGAGTTAATAATACTTAATTTGTTTATATTATCCTTGTTTAGTCTTATTAGGTGTTAGCATTCGCCATACTTGTGTCTATTTCATTATATTTATTAAGGTAGTGTTGACTTTAAGGTATTGAAAAAAAAATCTTTTCGAAATAATTCATAGGGTTTAGACATTTGAGGACTTAGATTGATTGAGCAGTGCTGTTATTGATTTAGTATTGAGTTCTCTTAGACTATTGTTTATTATAAAAAGAATTTATTTTTTAAAATGAAATTATAGTTTTTGATATTTGATTGTTCATACTTTATCAGTTTATTGATTTGGTTTCTGCTATTTATTTGTTATTTAGAGTTGTTTCACTTTGAGTTTATTGTTGACTTAGCTGGCTTGGGCTATTGTTAGTTTTTATTTTTATCATTCTTTCTTGGGTACTTGGAACTTAGTGTACATATTATAGTTTAGGTAGGTGCTGATTTTGATTTATATTTGAAAAAAGAAACAACTTAAAACATGGATGACTATGATGATCTTTTTGAAAAGTTCCTCAAACAAGCTACTACTTTGGAGGTGGCTGACAAACCTAAATATGTTCAAGAATGTTTTCAGCGACTGGAAAGACAAAGAGAACAGGAGGCTAAACAAACAGAAATGGAAATGAAATCTAACAGAAAAGACAAGGATATGGACTCAAAAAAACTACAAATAGATATGGAATCAAAAAGAATAGACATTGAACTTGAGGGGGAAAAAACAAAACAGTTAGAAATACAGGCTAATCAGGGTGGTCATGTTTTTGGTCAAGATCAGGATCATGATCAGACTTATGCAAAGCATCAGTTTAAAGCTAGACCTATTTTTCCTAAACTTCCCATGTTTAGAGAGAAGACTGATGATATTGATTCATACTTGTTTCGTTTTGAAACAAATTAATGCTACAAAAGTGATTTACGTAAACATCTTCCTTCATTTCATCAATATGTTTCCATTCCAACCCGCATAGGTAAAACTGTTTCTAACACCCTTGATTGTGTCTATGGCAATATACCCAATGCTTTTAAATCTTTTGTTCTCCCCGCCCTTGGTAAATCTGATCATGATTGTGTCCATCTTGTCCCTGCTTATCTGCCTAAAATCAAATGTCAACCTGTTGTGAAGAAAACAGTCAAACTGTGGTCTCCTAATAGCATTGAGCAGTTGCAAGGTTGTTTCGAATGTACTGATTAGAATATGTTTGTTGAGTCGAGTGAGAGTGTGAATGAAGCTGCTGATGTTGTCTCTGATTATGTAAAATTTTGTGAAGATTTGGTTATTCCAACGAAGACCATAAAATTATTTCCCAATAACAAGCCTTGGATATCAAAGTCGCTGAAAGCCACGCTGAATGAAAAGAAAGCCGCATTCCAATCGGGTGATCGAGCCGAGCGAAAGCGCGTGCAAACGAAGCTGCGGAAAGAAATGTTAGACGCGAGACGGCAATACAAAGAAAAGGTTGAGGCGCAATTCGAACGCGGTAGCATGGCTGATGCCTGGCAAGGGATTAAAACTCTGTCAGGCATGGAAAAACATAAGTCTGCACGCAGTGATCTCCCTCTAAATGAACAGCAAGAAATGTCTGAAAATCTTAACACTTTTTACTGCCGTTTTGAACGCGATGATACGAAAAATAACGTCGAAGAGATCATAACGCGCTTGAAAGAAGATACCGATGCTGATGACAGAGACTTTGATATCGATGGCGACACAGTAAGATCAGTGTTTCAAAAACTGAATGTAAAGAAGGCTGCAGGCCCCGATGGCATTGGAGGGCGGACCTTGAGGTGGTGCGCGGCACAGCTGTGCGTAGTGTTCAGCCAGCTGTTTTCCTGGTCCCTGCGTGACTGTGTCGTGCCCAGTGTGTGGAAGCACTCTGTTATCTCACCCATCCCCAAGATCGCCCGACCCAAGCAGTTAAATGACTATCGCCCCGTAGCTCTAACATCCATAGCCATGAAATGTTTTGAAAAAATTGTTCTCTCTCGTCTACTCTTTCACACTCAGCCATTCTCTGACCCCCTACAGTTTGCCTACAAACCCAATCGCAGCACTGAAGACGCAACTCTTACCCTCCTTCACAATGCCTACACCCACCTAGAGACCCCCAGCTCCTTCGTCCGCGTCCTCTTCATCGATTTCAGTTCTGCTTTCAATACTATCCAACCTCATCTCATGGCCCAGAAGCTCCTTTCTTACTCTGTACCCTCCAAACTCGTCCTTTGGATAGTTCAATTTCTTGTCAATAGGTCCCAGGCTGTCCGCTTTCACTCTGCTCTTTCCTCTGTCAAGCAAACCTCTGTCGGTGCGCCCCAGGGCACTGTAATTTCGCCGGTACTTTTTACGTTGTATACCGACGACTGCCGTGGCTCTGACACCTGTCCGGTCATTAAGTACTCGGACGACTCGGCCCTGGTGGACATGTCAAACTCAAATTCTCAGTATTTCTCATCTGTCGAAGTTTTCAGCACCTGGTGCAAGGAAAACTACCTCGACTTAAACGTAAAGAAAACAAAAGAGCTATCCTATCCTATCCTGTCCCATAACCCGAAGGTCGTAGGGGCACCACAGATGATCGCTTAACCAGCATACTCCATCTTTCTCTGTCCTCAGCAGCCCTCATGGCTTCGCTCAGTGTCAAACCAGTCCATTCTCGAATGTTGTCCTCCCACCTCTTTTTCGGTCTCCCCCTTCTTCTACCTCCTTGCACTGTGCCTTGCAGAATGGTCTTTGCAAGGCCTGATGATCTGGTGACGTGGCCATACCATCGGAGTTTCCGTTTCTTCACCACTGTGAGCAGGTCATCGTGTTGTCCAATGGCTTGTGTGATGGTCTGTCGGACTTCAACGTTGGTGATGTGTTGGGTATAGGAAATGCACAGAAGTCTTCTGTAGCACCTCATCTCCATGCTTTGTATTCTTCGTTGGAGATCTGCTGTGAGGGTCCATGCTTCGCAAGCATATAGGAAGATGGAGATGACCAGAGATCGCAGCAGTCTTACTTTGGAATGTAGACTGATGGTTCTGTCTTTCCAAATGGGCTTCAACCTTGTCAGGGCAGCAGTTGTTTGTGCGATCCTGGAGAGGACTTCCTGTCGAGACCCATTGTCTGACACAATGGCTCCTAAATATTTGAAGCTGTGCACTGTGTTGAGGGATTGGCCTTGTACTTTGATGTCCGTGTTGATGCCATTGGTGTTGTTGGTCATCATTTTGGTCTTCTCTGCACTAATTTCCATTCCATAAGCTCTGGAGGTGGTGTCAAGCCTCTGTACAAGCTGTTCAAGTTCTTGTTCCTCTCCAGCCAATCCATCAATATCATCCGCAAAACGAAGATTGGAGATTGCTCTGCCCCCTATGCTGACTGTGCCTTCGTGATCTGCAAGAGCATCTGACATGATGCGCTCTAGGAAGATGTTGAAGAGTGTTGGAGAGAGTAGGCATCCTTGACGCACACCGATTGTTGTTCTGAACCAGTTCCCGATGACGCTGTTATGGAGGACTGCACTGGTAGCCTTGTCATACAGGCTTTTGATGACTTCTATGATTTTAGGGCTGATGTTGTACACTTTCATGGTTGCCCATAGAGCTGCATGCCAGACTCGGTCAAATGCCTTCTTGAAGTCTATGAACACATGATATAGATGTTGTTGGTGCTGTAGGTATTTCTCACAGATTATTCTGAGGTTGAAAATCTGTTCAGTGGTACTTCGCCCTGCCATGAATCCTGCTTGTTCTTCAGCTATGATTTGTTCAGCTTGTGGTTTCAACCTGTTGAGTATTATTTTCAGGAGGACCTTGCTGGGATGGCTGATGAGGCTGATGGTGCGGTAATTTTCACACTCCTGAAGGTTACCTTTTTTAGGAAGAGTGATGACAAGCGACTGGGTCCATGGTGTAGGCCATTCCCCACTCTGCCAGATCTTGTTACAGATAGTGGTGAGAGCATCAGTCATCGCTTCTCCTCCTGCTTGTAGCAGTTCCGCTGGTATGTTGTCCACTCCCGCTGACTTCCCTTTCTTCAGCGATTGCACTGCTGCCTCAACTTCTTCCCGGAGAATTGGGAGGATTTCTTCTTCTTCTCTGCTCTCGGGACATGCTAGAACTGATGGGTCTCCATTTGGTGTATGGTTGTAAAGGTCAGAGCAGTACTCTGTCCATCTGTCCAAGACTTCTTGTTCTTCTGTAAGGCAAATGCCAGACTTGCTTTGGATAGTGGAGACTTTGGGCTGTTTAACACTTGTCAGCCGCTTCACAGTCTGGTAGGCCTTCTTGCTGTTGTTCTTGTTCAGATTGTTCTCTATTTCCTGGCATTGATCTTCTATCCAGTTCTCCTTTGCTGTGCGCATGCCTTTTCGGATGTCATTGTTGATTTTTCGGTAGACATCAGCTCCCTGTGAGGTGTTCTTTTTCTTTTTTAACTCTCTTCGTTTATCACACGGATCCAAAAGTTCAGGTGTGATCCACGGCTTCTTCTTTGGTCGGTGCTTGCCAAGGATCTTAGTGGCGGCATCTGTTACAGCTGAGTTGAAGGTATTGGTCATGGTGTTGACATCTACTTCGCCTGCCCCCAAAATAAGCAGTGGTGCAAATTTCCCTCCAATTGTGGCCTGAAATATTTTTGCCACCTCCGGGTCTTGCAGTTTGTCCAGGTCGAACTTCAGCCTAGTGCACTTTGCTGTATTTACTCTCTTCAAATGGAGCCGGAAAGACATCATCACGAGATCGTGGTCACTTCCAATGTCTGCTCCTGGAAAAGTGCGTGTCCTGCCAATGTTGATGCTTGATCTGAAGCGTTTCTTGACCATGATGTAGTCGATCTGGTTGTGATGTTCCCCGCCGGGACTGTGCCATGTCCATCGTCTGGATTTTTTGTGGAGACCAAGCGTGTTTGCCAGTACCAGATTGTTGTATCTGGCAAACTCCAATAGCCTCAGACCCCTGTCATTTGTCTCGTTGTTGCAGTGGGGTCCGCATGTGTCTCCCCAGTTGCGGTGCGCATCTTGGCCAACCTTGGCATTCCAGTCGCCTTGCACTATGACTATGTCCTTCTTCGGCACTTGGTCAAGGACCGCCTGTATATTTTCATAAAAATCCTCCACTTCGCTGTCTTCATAGTCTGATGTTGGGGCATAGGCCTGGATGATGGTAATGTTGAAAGGGGTTGCTCTCAGACGGATGGTAATGAGTCTACTGGAGACTGGGCGGCAACCCATGACAGTGGCTAGAATGTTCTTGTGGACCAAGAATCCAACGCCGTGTTCGTGCCTGTCATCTCTACCGCTGAAATAGAGCTTGTGGCCTTTGTCAGTCGTTGTTTCACCTAGGCCTTTCCAGCGCAGTTCGCTGATACCTAGAACGTTCCATCGATAGTGGTCCAGCTCGTGGGCCAGTTCTTCTAATTTTCCTTCCGCAGTTAGGGTCCTGACGTTCCAGGTTCCTATGACGATGTTGTTTCTCGTGCGGATCTTGCTATATTGTCCATCAGTAGCATACTTAACACCTCCGTCCTGGTGGCCAACGGAAGGCGCGGTCCTTGTGCCGGGTGACGGCCCGGGCGACGACCGATCCGGTATGGAATTAGTGGATTGTGTCATCATGTAGTGTGTCTTGGGCAAAAAAAGACCTGGCAGGGCCCAATCTTCTCCAGGCTGTTGGCCACAGCCGAAATCCACGAATACAGTGTGGCTCGCCTTGGCCTTGAGCACGTGGTCGTTGAACCTGTAGTAACGTGAGGTTCCTCCGCCTTGGCCGGTGACTTCTGTGTAGAAGACTTTCGCCCAGTGATGCCGTGCTAACATCACCCCTGTTAGTCGCCTCTTACGACACGCCGGGAAACGTTGGGTCTATTCTATTTGCCCGAACCCACAGAGCACAAAAGAGCTAATCGTTGATTTCCGCCGCAACCCCGCCCCCATCCCCGCTCTCGTCATTGGCGGTGCTACAGTAGAGAGGGTCACAGAATACAAGTACCTTGGCACCATCATTGACGAGAAGCTGAACTTCTCTTCTAACGTCAATGCTATTCACAAAAAATGCCAATCTAGAATTTATTGCCTCCAGAAACTCCGACGCTTGCATGTCCAAAACCGTATCCTCCAAACCTTTTATGATTCGTTCATCTCTTCCATTCTCACTTTCTCATTTGTATGTTGGTATAGAAGGTTGTCTTTGGACAGTAGGAATGTGTTGGACAGAGTGGTGAGAGTGTGTGGGAAGGTTGTGGGAGTGCAACAAGTGAGTATGATAGCGATGTATGAAAGGCGAGTGGTGAGAAAGGCCCGTTGCATACTTCAAGACAGCAGTCACGTGCTCGCGCACCACTTCAATCTCCTGCCCTCGGGTAGGCGCTACAGGACACCAAAGTTCAAAACTGTACGCACTAAAAATAGTTTTATACCCACCGCAATCTCTTTATTAAATGATTGAGAATTTGAACGTATGATGCTTCTATTATGACAGTGTGCGTGGCATGATTTATACAATTAATGCCCAATCCGCATGAGATAGTGAGTATGTGCCCCTGTGATCTTACATTTCCGTTTAGTGTAGGCCTATGTTGTATGTTGTATTGTTTGTGCTTAGCGATTTTTATATTCTTTTATGAACATATTTATCTAAAAGTCCTACGTTGTCGTATATTGATGCGATTATTGCTTGCCAACAGTGATTGTTATGTTGCAATACCTTATATCATGATTATGACACTGAACGTAAATCATGTGATAGGTATCTGTTATTCCCCATGTAACTTCTTATGATTACAGTTTTAAATGGTTAATTTAGTAATGTCTTCTTGATATACTTTTATCCTGTTTTACTGTTTAATGTTTATTGTTGTTATACTGTCCTTTATCGTCTTGTAACATTTATATCTGGCACCACGTGTGAATTTCTCTTTGATTGAGATAATAAAGTGATCGTATTCGTATTCGTATTCGTATTCACACTGCACTTGGCTGGGAAAAGGGTCAATGGGTTGTTTATTTGTCTGCTTTTGCTTGAAGAAAATGCTTTGAGTTTACATCATAGTTTAGCTGCCAATGGACATTGTGATTATGACATTTTGAAAGATAATTTGTTGAAGAAATTCCTATGTACTGCTGAAGGTTTCAGAGAGAAATTTCGTGCCACCAAACCAGATGCAAATGAACCGTTTCAAACTTTTGGCATTGAGCTTAATCGATTGTTTGATCGATGGGTTGCACTTTCTGGTGTAAAACGTACTCTAGATGGCATAGTTGATTTGGTACTAGGCGAACAATTTCTTCAGTGTGTCTGCAGATCTTGCCACTTTTGTTCGCGAAAGAGGATTGGTCAGCCTCGAGGCCATGGCGAATTGTGCCGAAAGTTACCGTCTTGCACGTCCGGGTAAGAATTTGGCTCGTAAGGCCTGTACTTCTGCCTTCGCGTCGGTTGGTCTGAATTTGAAACTAATGCCGCTTCGGGTCGTTCGGATTTTCGCGGTGGATACAGTGGTTATCGACGTCAGGTTGGTTACCGTGGCCGCTGGAACTTAAATCGAAGTGCGCCATCCACTGTTGCAGATTCTCATCAAGGTCAAAGTCGTGGTGGATTCGGACGTGGCTCGTCCATGAATTTTGCTAAATGTCAGCTTTGCAAAGGCAGTGGCCATTCATCATTCAAATGTCCACTCAGAAACAATCCGACAAATCCATGCTATATTTGTGGGTTGGGGGGATATGTTAAGAAAAATTGTCCGTTTGCTTCTTCTGCACTCAAAACAGATACACAAAAGACTCAGGTTGTTTCTGCTGCATTGCCTGTTGATCCTGAGGTTGTCTGTTCAGTTGCTAGTCCTGCTGTTGGTCATCTACATTTGGAGTTGGGTACAGTGAAGGGTACTCCGTGTTCTGTACTTCGTGACACATGTGCTACTATTTGTGGTGTGCGTCAGCGATTGGTGTCATCTCTCGTTTACATCGAAGGACAAGTTCGTTGTAAGACTTTTGGAGGTGAGATTACTGTTTATCCACTTGCCAAACTTGCAGTGTCCACTCCGTATTTTTCAGGTCAGTTGGTTTGTGCTGTGCTTCCTGACCCAGTTGCTGATTTGATCATTGGGAACATTGCTGGGTTGACAGATTCTGTTGTTGGTGCTCAGGTTTCAGTTGAGTTGAGTGGGGCGGCTGTCACTACTCGAGCTCGCACTGCGCAGAAAGATTTTCCTCATACTCCTTTAGTTGATGTTTCTCAAGATTTTGGCGTTTCTCGTCAGGAGTTGATTGATATTCAGAAATCAAATTCCAGTCTTGCTTCATGTTTTACGTGTGCTCAGTCTGGAGAGAAGAAAGATGTTGGTTCTGCTACTTATTTTTCCTTTGAGGATGCAGGTGTTTTGTATCGTTCGTACGAAAAGCCAGGTCAAATTCTACAGCAGATTGTTGTTCCAGAGAAGTTGCGTGCTGCTGTTTTGGCTACTTCACATGATCAGTTGCTTGCTGCTCATTGTGGTACTCGTCGTACTTTGACGCGAGTTCTTTCAAAGTTTTTTTGGCCTGGAGTGTCAGCGGATACTTCAAGGTACGTTCGTACTTGTGATGTGTGCCAGAAGTCAACTTCGAAGGGGAAGGCTCCGCCAGTTCCGTTGGTTGTGGTACCTCAGTCATCTAGTCCGTTTGAAAGGGTCCACATTGACTTGGTCGGTCCTTTGTCTCCACCTTCGGAGGAAGGCCATCAATACATTCTGACATTGGTCGACTTGGCAACTCGTTTTCCTGAGGCCGTGCCACTTAAAAACATTTCTTCAGTGGAGGTTGCAGAGGCTTTGCTGTCGATTTTTGCACGGCTAGGTTTTCCCAAGGTAATACTGTCCGATCAAGGTACTCAGTTTACCTCTGAGTTGATCAAGCAGTTCTACGTACTGTGTGGCACTAGGGCGATTCGGACGTCTCCGTATCATCCTCAGGCAAATGGAATTGTGGAGAGGTTTCACAGGACGTTGAAGGCGATGCTTGGGAAGGTTGTTCAGTCTCATCCAAAGGCGTGGCATCGTTACTTGCCTGCTTTACTTTTTGCCTGCCGGAGTTACCATCGGAGAGTACTGGTTTCAGTCCCTTTGAGTTGATGTTTGGTCGCCAACCTCGTGGTCCGATTTCGTTGCTTGCTGATTCTTGGACCCAGGACCAGTCTTCAAAGGATATAGATGCGCAGCCATTGTATTTGCATGTTTTCGAGTTGAAGAACATCATTGCTGAGACTTGTGAATTGGCTAGGCAAACTCTGCACAATCATCAGCAAAGAACAAAGCTTACTTTGATAGGTAAGCTAAGAAACGCACTTTTGCCGTTAAGGATGAGGTATTGGTTCTGTTGCCATCCGAGACAAATAAATTACTCATGAAGTGGTTAGGACCATACACCATACAAGAATGCGTGCACCCTGACTACAAGATTGTGGTCAAGGGTAAGACAAAGATTTTTCACGCTAGCATGCTAAAGCGATACTACCGTCGTCCCCAAAACGCTGCTGAAGTTGAAGTCTGTGTTGATTCAGTTGTTTGTGAAGGTGAGGTTGTAGATTGGGGTGATGTGATTTCAGAAAGGTTTTCTGATGTTGACAAGGGGAAGGTTTCTCATCGTAGACATGTTGGTTGTTGTTCAGTGGGTTCGGCAGTTTGAATTCAATGGTGATACGTGAAGAGACAACAAGACACATTTTGGCGTCTGTGGGTGTTGTCCAGGATGATGAGTATGATGTTTTGTTGCCATGGATGTACATTTGACATCGGATGTTCCAGTTCGTCGTAGGGCTTACGATCTGCCGTTTGCTTCACGTCAGGTTGTTGAACGAGAAACTCAAACGATGTTGGAACTTGGAGTTATTGAGAAGTCCAGTTCGGCATATTCTTCGCCTGTGGTCTTGGTGCAGATGAAAGATCATTCGTGCCGGTTCTGCATTGATTATAGGGCGCTGAATAAGGTTACTCTATTTGATGCCGAACCTATTCCAGATGTCACCGAGTTGTACACAAGACTTGCATCCAGTTTGTTCTTCACTCGCATTTACTTAGCCAAGGGATACAGGCAGATTGTCGTCAATCCTGTGGATAGGCATAAGACTGCTTTAGCCACCCACATGGGTCTGTTTCAGTGGGTTAGAATGCCGTTTGGGTTAGTTTCTGCTCCTGCTGTTTTTGCTCGCATGATGAGGGTGTTGGAACTCCAGGAAGCTTCTGCCATGAATTTTTTTGATGACATTCTGGTACATAGTGAAGCTTTCCAACAACATCTGGTGCATGTGAGGGGAGTTCTTCAGAAACTGAAGCAGTATGGTCTTACTGCTAGGCCATCGAAGATTGCTGCTGGTTTTCGCAGTCTTGAGTTTCTTCGACATGTGGTTGGTGAGGGAGTGTTGCGGCCTGAGGGGAAGAAGATTGAGAAGATTTTGGCCATCCCTACACCTACGACCAAGAAACAGGTGCGTTCGATTCTGGGGCTGTTGGGATTCTACAGATGCTACATCCCAAATTTTTCTGCATTGCTTGCACCCATTTCGGATCTTACGAAAGATTCAAAGGTCAGGTCCATTGTGTGGTCGGCTGAGTGTGATGAGGCGTTGACGGCGGTCAAACGCTTGTTTTCTACTGCGCCAGTCTTGCAGTTGCCACGATTGCAAGAACAGTTTGTACTTCGTACAGATGCCAGTTCGTTTGGTATTGGTGCTGTCTTGATGCAGGAGATGGAGGGTGTCTTGCATCCGGTCTGTTTCGCCAGCAGGAAATTGCTGCCCAGGGAAGTGAGGTACAGTACCATTGAGAGGGAGTGTCTTGCCATTGTCTGGGCTGTTTCGAAGTTCTCTCGTTTCTTGTGGGGTGTTGCGTTCATCTTGCAGACAGATCACAGACCACTCACATACATGCAGACATGTAGATTCAAGAATACACGAATCATGCGATGGGCTCTGTCTTTGCAAGAGTACAATTTTCATACTGAGCCTCTTCCGGGATCTCGTAACATTCTTGCTGATCTTTTGTCGCGATCTGCTGTTGATCAGTTTGTACCATAGATGTTGCGGAAGAACTTCTGTACTTGGAAAAGAAATCTCGGTTGGTCTCTTTTTTTCGTAGAGGGGGGGGGGGGTGGTAATGTAGAGAACGGGATTTTCCCGGGTTTTTAAAATGTGATTATTGTACGGTGTTCTGGATTGGCTAGGATTCTGGAGCCAATGAAAGAAGAGATAGATCGAAATAGGGGCAAAACTTACTGAGTCGAATTGTGTGTGTCAGACTGTACGGTCATATGTGGTAGGCCAGGAGGGAAGATTTAAAAAAAAGAAATAAAAGTTAATTGTGACAAAACTGAAAGATGAAGAAAGCACTGTGAGCTTGTCAAGGTGTAGCCTATATGTTCGGTGGGACTTTCTATCTGGAAGTAGACATTGTATTAGTGTGCTGTAAAGATTACAGGTATTTATAATGTTTTTTTATGATTGTAAAATGTCGGACAAGTATATTTTTGTAGTGCAGTTGTTGTATTGAAAGGCGGTGAGCTGTTGTCCACTGAGATGGAATATTGAATTTTCATTGATGTAATAATATTATTAATTACGTGGGGCGATAGTTGTAGAGTAGTAGATAATGTAATATGAATGAAAGGCGTGAGCATGTTTGATAGTAGTCTTCATTCATGAAGTGATTACCTGGATATGAATAATAGTGGTGGAGGAAGGAAAGTGGTGATCGCATACGAAACGGAATTGGACAAATGAGGAACAAAGGGAGGTGAGCAAGGGTGAAACTAAAGAAGACTAATAAAATTGTCCAAGTCAGAGAATTGACTTTGTATATATGTATGTCGTTGTAGCGGCCTACTGGAGGCTAGTGGCCTACTGGGGAACGAGGTGACCTGTGAAGCATCGGAGCGGGATCAGCTCTATTTACACGTCTGACAAGGCAACGTCTTCTATGCCGGGCGGACTGGGGCAGACTAGTCCCTCCGCCTGTCGACGAGAGTGTCTACACGCTTGTTCGTCGACGCTCATCTCTTGTTGAATTGTCTTTGGCATCTAGTGCCAGCTTGTGTGAAACCGGCTAGAAAGGTACTGTGAATTTTCGTGATTATTGTATTGGCCAGGACAAGAAATTGCCAGCCCTCGTTTATCCCAGCTCGGTCGCTATAGTGCGGCGTTATCAAACTAGTGTGGGATTTGTGTATGAAGTTTAATGGAGTTACGTTTATCTCTATGAAAGGTTTCGAGTGAAAGATTGATAAGAATTATTGTTGATTATTTATATAAATTTTGAGAACGTGTAACGGATATCTTGTGTTGGTGTTTGCATGTGTTGAGAAGAGTCCGTACTTTTGTGGGTGTGATAGTAAACAGAGAGTCTTGCACGCACGCTTATTTCGTTCTAGGAGTTAGATATATTTTGCAGGCACTCACATAGTGTAAACAGGCACCCACACTAAAGTATCCATCCGTTACTGTCTGATACAAGGCTTCTAAATATTTGAGGTTATGCACTGCGTTGAGGGATGGGCCTTGGACTTTGATGTCCATGTTGATGCTATTGGTGTTGTTGGTCATCATTTTGGTCTTCTCTGCACTTATTTTCATTCCATAGGCTGTGGAGGTGGTGTCAAACCTCTGTACCAGTTGTTCAAGTTCTTGATCCTCCCCATCAATGTCATCCGCAAAACGGAGGTCGGAGATTGCTCTACTCCCTATGCTGGCTGTGCCTTCATGATCTGCAAGGGCATCTGACATGATGCGCTCTAGAAAGATGTTATAGAGTGTTGGAGAGAGTAGGCATCCTTGACGCACACCGATTGTTGTTAACCAGTTTCCGATGGCGTTGTTGTCGAGAAGTGCACTGGTAGACTTGTAATAGAGGCTTTTGATGACTTCAATAATTTTAAGGCTGATGCTGTACACTCATGGTTGCCCACAGAACTGCATGCCAGACTCGTTCAAACGCTTTCTTGAAGTCTACAAAAATATAATATAGATGTTGTTGGTGCTGTAGGTATTTCTCGCAGATTATTATGAGGTTGAAAATTTGTTCAGTGGTACTTCGCCCTGCCTTGCTTGTTCTTCAGCTATGATTTGTTCAGCTTGTGGTTTCAACCTATTGAGTATTATTTTCAGGAGGACCTTGCTGGGATGGCTGATGAGGCTGATGGTGCGATAATTTTCGCACTCCTGAAGGTTATCTTTTTTGGGAAGAGTGTTGACAAGCGACTGGGTCCATGGTGTTGGCCACTCCCCACTCTTACAGATCTTGTTACAAATAATGGTGAGGGCGTCAGTCGTCGATTCTCCTCCTGCTTGAAGCAATTCCGCAGGTATGTTGTCCATTCCTGTTGACTTCCCTTTCTTCAACGATTGCACTGCTCCCTCAACTTCTTCTTAGAAAATAGGGTGGATTCCGTCTCCCTCTCTGTTCTGGAGACACGCTGGAACTGATGGGTCTCCGTTTGATGTGTGGTTGTAAAGGTCAGAGCAGTACACTGTCCATCTATTCAAGACTTCTTGTTCTTCTGTAAGGCATATGCCAGACTTGCTTTAGATCGTGGATCACGCATTCACACACCCATTAAACATTAATACAATACATTGACATACATGGCTGGAAGCAGGCGAAATCAAAGCGGACAGGGGGAAGGGGAATAATAAACAAAGTGATTCCCCACACATGCACACACAAACAGGTATACACACACGCACACACACACGCACACACCCACACACACACACACGAGCGCATACGCTCGCATAAGAATGAAGCAATATGGAAGAAACAGTTTAGAGACAGAACAGATCAGAAGAATAATTTAGAGAAGAAATGAGGTTTCCTTTGAAGGTGTTGATAGTCTGCATACTGCGGACAGACAGTGGTAATGAATCCCAGGCAGTTGGTGCAAAGACAGAAAAAGATTTAAATACCAACAGAGGACAGTTTGTTGCATGGTGTCCTGAGAAAGAGTGTTTCGGATGAAGAGCTCAAGTTGCAAGAGATGATGAAAGACATAAAATTTAATTTTAACAAACGACCAATATGGCAAACAGCCTAAACATTAGTTTTAAAAACCACCTATGTAATAAAAACCTCAACAATAACATTAACAGACAACAAATGTTACGAAAGGCGATAATATTATTATTAAGAAATAACAAATGCAATACAATCCGAAACAATATTATTTACAAACAACAAATGTGGAAAAAGCTAAGCAGTAACATTCACAAAAAGCACAACAAGAAAAGGAACAAAAAACACAATTATATTAATAAAAGACAAATGTGGCAAAAGAATAAACCTTTATATTAATAAACAACAAATGTAGTGAAAGGCCTAAACAGCAACATTAACAAAAGATGGCACATTAATATTAACAAATGACAAATTTGGCGAAAGGCTTAACATTTTATTTATTTATTTAAAATTGCGAAACTATTTATAACTATTAATATAAAAAATAACAAATGTGGCGAAACGCTATGACCATTAACAAATGACAAAAGATGGGAAAGGCCTAACCATTGATATTAACAAATGACAAAAGATGGGAAAGGCCTAACCATTGATATTAACAAATGACAAAAGATGGGAAAGGCCTAACCATTGATATTAACAAATGACAAAAGATGGGAAAGGCCTAACCATTGATATTAACAAATGACAAAAGATGGGAAAGGCCTAACCATTGATATTAACAAATGACAAAAGATGGGAAAGGCCTAACCATTGATATTAACAAATGACAAAAGATGGGAAAGGTCTAACCATTGATACTAACAAATGACAAAAGATGGGAAAGGCCTAACCATTGATATTAACAAATGACAAAAGATGGGAAAGGCCTAACCATTGATATTAACAAATGACAAAAGATGGGAAAGGCCTAACCATTGATATTAACAAATGGCAAATGTGGAAACAGCCTAAATAATAATATCAACAAATGACAAATGTGGGGAAGTAGTCCTAAACATTAATAATAAAAATGACAAATGTTAATAAAGGTCTTAACATTTTAATTAACAAATGACAAATGTGGTGAACTGCCTTCACAGTCTAGCCTATCCTATCCCGTAACTCGGAAGTTGTTGGGGCACCACAGATGATCGTTTAACCAGCGTACTCAATCTTTTTCTGTCCTCGACAACCCTGATGGCTTCGCTCAGTGTCAAGCTAGTCCATTCTTGAATGTTGTCCCCCACCCCACCTAAACATGAACATTGAAAAAAAATGTCGAAAGGCATACATATTAGATATGAAGAAATTCCTAACCAATAATATTAATGACAAATGTGGGGATTTAGTTCCTAACATTAATAATTACTGTAATTATTTAACCATTTGATAAGTGTATACGTGTTCTGTGTGCGTGGGGGTGTGTGTTTGTGTGTGTGTGTATGGGTGTGTGTGTGTGTGTGTGTGTGTGTGTGATTGCACGTGTGTTGTCAAGCGTGGCGAGCTCGCTTTCCTTACCGTTTGAGGAGTACCGCGCGATACAAATGTACTGTATTATTATTATTAATAATAACAAATGTGGCGAAACGCCTAAATAGGAACATTAACAAAAGATATCGAAGAAGATAAACATTAGATGTGGTGAAAGGCCTAAACATTAACAGTAACAAAAGATGTCAAAAGGCATATCCATTAGATGTGACGAAAGGCCGAAACATTAATATTAACAATTGACAAATGTGACGAAAGGTCTACCTTTATCGTATTAAAACTGGCGAAAGGCCGAAACATTAATATTAACAATTGACAAATGTGACGAAAGGCCTACATTTATAGTATTAAAACTGGTGAAAGGCCGAAACATTAATAGTAACAATTGAAAAATGTGACGAAAGACCTACATTTATAGTATTAAAACTGATGAAAGGCCGAAAAACATTAATAGTACCAATTGACGAAAGGCCAACATTTACAGAATTAAAACTGGTGAAAGGCCGAAACATTAATATTAACAATTGAGAAATGTGACGAAAGCCTACATTGATAGTATTAAAACTGGCGAAAGGCCGAAACATTAATAGTAACAACTGACAAATGTGATGAAGTCCTACATTTATAGTATTAAAACTGGTAAAAGGCTGAAACATCAATAGTAACAATTGACAAATGTGACGAAAGGCCTACATTTATAGTATTCAAACTGGTGAAAGGCCGAAACATTAATAATAACAATTGACAAATGTGACGAAAGGCCTACATTGATAGTATTAAAACTGGTGAAAGGCCGAAACATTAATAGTAACAATTGACAAATGTGACGAAACTCCTACATTGATAGTATTAAAACTGATGAAAGGCCGAAACATTAATAGTAACAATTGACGAAAGGCCTACATTTATAGTACTAAAACTGGTGAAAGGCCGAAACATTACTAGTAACAATTGACGAATGTGACGAAAGGTCTACCTTGATAGTATTAAAACTGGTGAAAGGCCGAAACATTAATAGTAACAATTGACAAATGTGACGAAATGCCTACATTTATAGTACTAAAACTGGTGAAAGGCCAAAACATTAATAGTAACAATTGACAAATGTGACGAAAAGCCTACATTTATAGTACTAAAACTGGTGAAAGGCCGAAACATTATTAGTAACAATTGACAAATGTGACAAAATCCTACATTGATAGTATTCAAACTTTCGAAAAGCCGAAACATTATTAATAACAACTGACAAATGTGACGAAATCCTACATTGATAGTATTCAAACTGGCAAAAAACCGAAACATTAATAGTAACAATTGACAAATGTGACGAAATGCCTACATTTATAGTACTAAAACTGGTGAAAGGCCAAAACATTAATAGTAACAATTGACAAATGTGACGAAAGGCCTACATTTATAGTATTAAAACTGGCGAAAGGCCGAAACATTGTTAATAACAACTGACAAATGTGACGAAATCCTACATTGATAGTATTCAAACTGGCAAAAAAACGAAACATTAATAGTAACAATTGACAAATGTGACGAAATGCCTACATTTATAGTACTAAAACTGGTGAAAGGCCAAAACATTAATAGTAACAATTGACAAATGTGACGAAAGGCCTACATTTATAGTATTAAAACTTGCGAAAGGCCGAAACATTAATAATAACAATTGACAAATGTGACGAAAGGCCTACATTTATAGTATTAAAACTGGTGAAAGGCCAAAACATTAATAGTAACAATTGACAAATGTGACGAAAAGCCTACATTTATAGTACTAAAACTGGTGAAAGGCCGAAACATTAATAGTAACAATTGACAAATGTGACAAAATCCTACATTGATAGTATTCAAACTTTAGAAAAGCCGAAACATTAATAATAACAACTGACAAATGTGACGAAATCCTACATTGATTGTATTCAAACTTGCAAAAAACCGAAACATTAATAGTAACAATTGACAAATGTGACGAAATGCCTACATTTATAGTACTAAAACTGGTGAAAGGCCAAAACATTACTAGCAACAATTGACAAATGTGACGAAAGTCCTACATTGATAGTATTAAAACTGGTGAAAGGCCGAAACATTAATAGTAACAAGTAACAAATGTGACGAAAGGCCTACATTGATAGTATTAAAACTGATGAAAGGCCGAAACATTAATAGTAACAATTGACGAAAGGCCTACATTTATAGTACTAAAACTGGTGAAAGGCCAAAACATTAATAGTAACAATTGACAAATGTGACGAAAAGCCTACATTTATAGTACTAAAACTGGTGAACGGCCGTAACATTAATAATAACAATTGACAAATGTGACAAAATCCTACATTGATAGTATTCAAACTTTCGAAAAGCCGAAACATTAATAATAACAACTGACAAATGTGACGAAATCCTACATTGATAGTATTCAAACTGGCAAAAAACCGAAACATTAATAGTAACAATTGACAAATGTGACGAAAGGCCTACATTTATAGTATTAAAACTACATTACTAGCAACAATTGACAAATGTGACGAAAGGCCTACATTTATAGTATTAAAACTGATGAAAGGCCGAAACATTAATAGTAACAATTGACGAAAGGTCTACATTTATAGTATTAAAACTGATGAAAGGCCGAAACATTAATATTAACACTTGACAAATGTGACAAAATCCTACATTGATAGTACTAAAACTGGCAAAAGGCCAAAACATTAATAGTAACAATTGACAAATGTGACGGAAGGCCTACATTTATAGTATTAAAACTGCTGAAAGGCCGAAACATTAATAGTAACAATTGACAAATGTGACGAAAGGCCTACATTTATAGTATTAAAACAGGTGAAGGCCGAAACATTAATAGTAACTATTGACAAATGTGACGAAAAGCCTACATTTATAGTATTAAAACTGGCGAAAGGCCAACATTGATAGTATTAAAACTGATGAAAGGCTGAAACATTAATAGTAACAATTGACAAATGTGACGAAAGGCCTGCATTTATAGTATTAAAACTGATGAAAGGCTGAAACATTAATAATAACAATTGACAAATGTGACGAAAGGCCTACATTTATAGTATTAAAACTGGTGAAAGGCTGAAACATTAATATTAACAATTGACAAATGTGACGAAAGGCCTACATTTATAGTACTAAAACTGGTGAAAGGCCGAAACATTAATAGTAACAATTGACAAATGTGACGAAAGGCCTACATTTATAGTATTAAAACTGGTGAAAGGCCGAAACATTAATATTAACAATTGAGAAATGTGACGAAAGGCCTACATTTATAGTATTAAAACTGGTGAAGGCCGAAACATTAATAGTAGCAATTGACAAATGTGACGAAAGGCCTACATTTATAGTATTAAAACTGGTGAAGGCCGAAACATTAATAGTAACAATTGACAAATGTGACGAAAGGCCTACATTTATAGTACTAAAACTGGTGAAAGGCCGAAACATTAATAGTAACAATTGACAAATGTGACGAAAGGCCTACATTGATAGTATTAAAACTGGTGAAAGGCCGAAACATTACTATTAACAATTGACAAATGTGATGAAAGGCCTTCAATAATAGTACAGGATGCAGTAAATATAAAAATTTCAAATCTAAAAATTCGATTTTCTTCCGTCTTCTGATAGCGATCTCCCTGCCTTTACACCACCTATTTGAGTGATGTATGTTTATTTGGTGTGTGTGAGGGTAAATGATACAGGTGAGCGTGTATGTAGGTATAGATCGCCGCGCTTTGAGCCTTGGGGAAAGGCGCGTACATAGCTTCCTGTATTATTATTATTACATTGACAGCGTGAGACACGGTGGTCGAGCCTTCAGTTCCTTTTCCGTTCAGACCTGGGACTCGTTACCTCGGCCCGTCCGTCACAGTCCTTCACTAGCGTTATTTAAACTGAACTTGAAGACGCATCTTTTTAGAGAGTCCTTTCTTAGGCGCCATGAGTGAGTGTTGTTAGTTATTTTTGGTGTTGGGATGTGTATGTGGTTGAGTGTTATTGACCAATGTACGCATGTTGTGTTCACATTTGTTTGTGTAAAGCGCTTTGTGATTTTGGAAAGCGCTGTATAAATTGGCTATTATTATTATTATTATTATTATTATTATTATTATTATTATTATTATTATTATTATTATTAGTATTAGTATTATTAGTTGTTGTGACGACACGAGTTTTCAGCACGTAGTAGAGATGCTATATATTTTGTGCAGAGTTGCACATCTCTACTATGCAGTGTATATAGATAGATCGGCAGTTTCCTTTTATTGCGCATGAAAGGTTAGAACGCTATTTCTCGTGTTAAACGGAGTAAAGGGGGTGAATTCGGCTCGATCGTTTTCCTGTGTACTGGTATGGGATATAGCTGGCAGAATCACTTTGGTTGTCTATGCGAGCAGACGGCTTTTTAATAGAGTAACGTTGTGACAGTGTGTCAGGCTAAATTACGTATCTTTGTAAGGGTTGTTACTTCGAAGTGTTTTGAACCACCCAAGGTCTTTCTGCCCTTGTCGGGGCAAGAATGCTAAAAAGTCGGTAGTGGGAGAACTGTGACTGCCATCTATTGTGGAATATAGTTGTAGAGTCCTGTTTCTAAAACTGTGTGACCCTCCATTGGGTACCTGTTAATGCTCTAGCACTTCGCCAGTGTAGAGATGCCCCAACCATAGCCAGCATTTAACCATAAACGGATTTGAACTCTCAGACTAACCAGAACTGTATTGTGGAGTGTTGTGAAGTGTTGTGTTGTGCAGTGCTGTTCTGTATGCACAAGCCGGGGACCTAAGGTGAGTTGAATCCTGTAATTTATTTCCTTAGTGGCATTTGCGCTCCGAGTCTGCGTACGTGAATGAATGATGGTGAATGAGGGGGAGAGGGGTGTATTTTGGTAAATAGTGGTTTATCAATTTTATATGATTTTCATATGATTTTCTTGGTTTATTGTGTGTATAAATAATGTCGTGGCTGTTGGTGCAAGTGGGTCAAAGGACAGTGCACGTTAGAGAGAGAGAGGTGATGGATGTGATGAAAGGGAGACAATGTACTACGGTGGAGAGGAGTGGTGAAGATGAGGAATATGAGGGAGGCGTGTTTGTATTATAGTGTGATAAAAATAATTCTGAATGGGGAAAGATAATGACTGTATTGTAACGTGAAGAGTGGTGACGTAGATGGAGGGGTGATTGAGATGAATTGCTATGGTATGAATGGGAGTGCAGTTATAATAATTATGTATATTATATAAACAATCGTGTGTCATGGAAGTGATGAATTTTAGTGTTAGGAAATGCATTATGTTTTGAGATGCATGCATAAACAGGTCAAGATGGCGGACGGCGGAAGGCGTATCTATTATTTAATGTATAGGGTTTTGGTGGGCAAGCTAGTGAGACATTGTTATCTGTCCACAGAGATCTGGGCTTCTTCGTTTTTCATCTTATTCTGTTTCACCGGTGCATTCCCTTATCGCTGCCATTTACGCTTTGTCGACATGGGTGTGGACGTTTACCAGGCCACCACCACGACTGCCGCGTCCTCGTTTTGTGGTCGGCGTTCTCGCTGGGACATACCTACTACTTCCAACCACCAGCGGTTTCCACCAGGGTCCCAGGATTCCATACGCATTACACCGACGCACATACAGATTCGCATACACACACCTAAAAACATACTAGTATAAATTACTTCTTTAAACCGAGTAATTACTGCAGTACGATTTTTGAGCTCAATGAACACTGACTATTAACTATAAGACAACTAATTCATTATTATTGAATTTCAAGATTCTTTGCTGATTGTGAACTTGATGTGAATTGTATTATTTAGCATAATCTAATTGATTGTCACCATTGTTGCATATCGTTGTGGATATTCTGTTGTGCATAATTCTGGGGCTTTCAGTTAGACAAGGGGGGGGGGGGGGGGGGTAAACGTTCAGTAAGTACAGGGTTGGGGGTTTTGATAGGGGTGGAGGGTGGTTTAGCGTCCCAGGTCCTGTGAGTGTGTGTGATATTGTTGAATAAAAGTGTGTGACTGTTCATCTGGCATTTTGTGTTAGTTTTTTTGTTTGAGTTTCTATCCCCTCACTCGTTTTATGTGCTGAAGGTCGCGGAACCCACTAGGGTGACGTGACAGTAGTAGCAGCAGCAGTAGTAGTAGTAGTAGTAGTAGTAGTAGTAGTAGTAGTAGTAGTAGTAGTAGTAGTAGTAGTAGTAGTAGTAGTATTTAAAACTGGCGAAAAGCAGAAACATTAATATTAACAATTGACAAATGTGACGAAAAGCCTACATTATCAGATAGTATTAAAACCGGCGAAAGGCAATACACATTTATATTACGACACGACAAATGTGATTCAAGGCCAAAACATTAATTTTAACAAATGCCAAAGGAGGCAAAAGCTGCCGGAAGGCCTAGACATCAATATTAACAAAAAATGTTGAAAGGCCTAGATTTAATATTAACAGATGTCAAATGTGGTAAAGGGCATGAATTTTAATGACGAAGACGAGCAAAACATCCCAAACATTAATGTTAACACAAGATGTCACAATGGATTATTTCTTGTCATGTAGTTTTTATCCCTGCCTCCTCCTGATCCACACCTTGTATTTGTTCTGCTTTTTGTTCATGCTGATATTGTATTTTCCATAATATATCTTATTAACCACCCATTGAATTTTAAGCATTGATTGTTTTAATGACATTTTTCTAGTGTGTGCATTACCGATTGCCATTTCTGTAAATTTTTGATATTGTATTTTCCATACTATATCTTAGTAACCACCCATTGAATTTTAAGCATTGTTTGTTTTAATGACATTTTTCTAGTGTGTGTATTACCGATTGTCATATCTGTAAATTTCTGATATTGTATTTTCCATAATATATCTTATTAACCACCCATTGAATTTTAAGCATTGTTTGTTTTAATGACATTTTTCTAGTGTGTGTATTACCGATTGTCATATCTGTAAATTTCTGATATTGTATTTTCCATAATATATCTTAGTAACCACCCATTGAATTTTAAGCATTGATTGTTTTAATGACATTTTTCTAGTGTGTGTATTACCGATTGTCATTTCTGTAAATCGAATTTATGTATGACATTTCGTATTTCTGCATGCTAGTTTTTTTATTTAAACTTTGTAAATCTGTTTCATGTAACGTGCTTGGAGCTTTCCTGTGAGGAACAAGCATGCTTCTTAAATGAATTAAATTATTATTTATTGTTAATAAGGCCTTTGACATAGTAACAAAACATGCTAACATGCCTAAACGATAATATTAGCAAATAAGACATGTGGTGAATGGCTTAAACAAGAATATTAACATTTAGCAAATGCGAGGAAGGGTTTAAACAGACACAAAGGGCGCTAATTGTCAAACTCAAAGAAGCAAGTCTGCAGTTGGCTGCTGAGGCAACTCTCGCAGTTCAGTGGTTCTGGGTGACTGCTGAGACAACTCTCGCAGTTCAGTGGTTCTGGGTGACTGCTAAGTCAACTCGCAGTTCAGTGGCTCTGGATGACTGCTGAGACAACTCTCGCAGTTCAGTGGTTCTGGATGACTGCTGAGACAACTCACGCAGTTCGATGGGTCTGGATGACTGTGGAGTTTGTGGTACTGCCCTCACGCAACACGGACAATGGCAGGACATCCTCAGCTTCAGCAGCCCACGAAATCTGCACACAGCAACACAGCACACTTGATGGCCTACACGTGTATCGCGTCATGCCTTTGACTACATCGTCAACAACAAAACCAGTGGGCATTTGTGGTAGGGGCGGGGGTGTTTATTTATATAGACCTACCTCTTTATATCTACTTCACAACCACCCATTGTAGGGTTTATTTGTATAGACCTACCTCTTTATATCTACTTCACAACCACCCATTGTAGGGTTTATTTGTATAGACCTACCTCTTTATATCTACTTCACAACCACCCATTGTAGGGTTTATTTGTATAGACCTACCTCTTTTATATCTACTTCACAACCACCCATTGTAGGGTTTATTTGTATAGACCTACCTCTTTATATCTACTTCACAACCACCCATTGTAGGGTTTATTTGTATAGACCTACCTCTGTATATCTACTTCACAACCACCCATTGTAGGGTTTATTTGTATAGACCTACCTCTTTTATATCTACTTCACAACCACCCATTGAATGGATTTTTTCCTGTTCAAGTAGTTTTTATTCCCGCCTCCTCCCACACCAGCTTTTGCATTTGTTCTGCTTTTTTAGTCATGCTGATTTGTTAAAATAGTTTTCATTTCCAAAATACATCTTAGTAATCTCTCATAGAATGTTAAGTGCTGATTGGTTTATTTTTGTGATGGCATGTTTCGGATCTATGCATGACATTTCGTATTATTATATGTTATTTTCTTAATATAAACTTTGTAAATCTGTTTCATGTAACGCTCTTGGAGCTTCTCTGTAAGGGACAAGCGTGTTTCTTAAATGAATTAAATTCTTATTCTTATTATTATTAACATCACCATCATCATCATCATCATCATCATCATCATCATCATTGTCATCATCATCATCATCATCAACAACAACAACAGCAATGATTGATGATTTAAACCAACCCAGCCCAAGCCATCCCATACACGTTGTTTTCTTAGGTAGTCAAGGCTCAATCAGGATCCAAAAAACAGACATGATATGGAAAACGCTTCCATTTCGGAACACGTTTTATCCACACAGCGTTCTGTCACGAATCTGCCAGACTTCATCAGCACGATCAGTAAATAACCCACACAGAACCTCGCAATAGCACGAGAGTGTGTAGCCCGCTCCTTCACTCCTCATTCAACCCTAACCGTAGTCTACACAGGAACTAAAGGCCGTTTTACAGTCTTGACTGTTGTGTCAAAACCATACAACACTTACTTGGTGGAGCAGAGGTAGAAGAAGAAGTTGATGCTGCTGTTGTTGACACACAGGAGCTCATTCACAAGCCTGAGAATGTAATAGCAGGAAGTATCCTCACAGAACCTCCTGTCGATAAAGAAGACTAATGCCACCGTCAATAAAAAGGGGAAGGCCAGTAAGGAGCAGACAGCGATACCCAGCACGACCACTGTCAGGCGGCGCTGTCTGGCTTCCCTCACGCTGTTGTGCTGCATCGACCTGTGGTCCACACAAACACTCACATGGAACAAATTTGATGATTTGATCAGTGGACAGAAACACACAGATACAGACACACACACACACCCTCACACACACACAACCGTGTAGAAACGCCGTTGTGATGACTTTCATGAAACTCTACATACGTTACTTTGACATTTTTTACGAATTTGTCCACTTTTTGAAGCTTTCCCTAACCCTAACCCAAACCCTAAACCTAACCCGAAGCCTAACACAGCCCTAACCCTAACGGAACACTGCTTTGACGTCAAAATAACGGGGTCCGTCAAAAGAAAGTACGTAGAGGTTCGAGTGTATGTCAGAATAACGATGTTTCTGCCTAGCCACTCTCTCTCTCTCTCTCTCTCTCTCTCTCTCTCTCTCTCTCTCTCTCTCTCTCTCTCTCTCTCTCTCTCTCTCTCTTGTATTTCGTTTACATTGAACTGTGTTTTATAAGTGTCCTCTGAGTATGCTTGCTATTTGGACTGTAACACATTTTCCCTTCACAATTTCAATATTTACTTGAGCCTGAATAGGAAAAACACAATAAATGGTCATATTCTATCCTATCCTATTCTAACCCGTAACTCGAAGGTCGTAGGAGCACCACAGATGATTGCTTAACTAGCGCACTCCATCTTTTTCTGTCCTCAGCAACCCTCATTGCTTCGCCCAGTTTCAAGCCAGTCCATTCTCGAATGTTTTCCTCCCACCTCTTTTCCTGTCTCCCTCTTTTTCTGCCCCTTTGCAACATCCCTTGCAGGATGGTCTTTATAAGGCCTGATGCTCTGATGATGTGGCCATACCGTCAAAGTTTCCGTTTTTTCACTAACTGCTGTAAGCATGTCATCGTGTTGTCCAATAGATCTGCTGTGAGGGTCCATGTTTTGCAAGCGTATAGGAAGATGTAGATGACAAGGGAGCGCAGCAGCCCTACCTTAGAATGTAGACTGATGGTTCTGTCTTTCCAAATGGGCTTCAATCTTGTCAGGGCATCAGTTGTTTGTGCGATCCTGGAGAGGACTTCGTGTCGGGACGCAAACTTGTTTTTTCCAACCTAGTTCCAGTCATTCGCTTGCATGATTATGACTAGTTAAACATTAAAAATGGTCACTGTTGCGTCTAATTCTGTCCGATTTACAGAGATTAGCATTTCGCAACAGAACTGTATACTTTGTTAAGATGAGCATAATTAATATCGTCCCTATTTAATAGATGCGTCCATTGCTTTGCTTTTGTTAGTCCTCGGCAGTAGGCTAAATAATAGCAGTCCCCATTTCCTGACTAGAATCAAGTAGACACTGTAATAATTATACATAGGACTAATCAATATTATATATTAGAAGTCAGTCTCGGCGCAGCGAAGACGCGTCACTAGCTGACTATAATTATTAGACCTGTATTGTTTGTTATACACGTAAATAAATGTATAAACTATTCTAGTTAATACTATTTAGGCCTATTCTTCATAATATTCGAATCTTTAGATTTCCGGAGAAGGACAAGTAGGCTAAGCAATATCTTTCTTTTTTTTCATAACTCGAGATCAGAGTTAAATTAGTAGTAGTAGTAGTAGTAGTAGTAGTAGTAGTAGTAGTAGTAGTAGTAGTAGTAGTAGTAATAGTAGTAGTAGTAAAAGTAGTTGCTGTAGTTGTAATGGTAGTAGTAGTGCTATATTTATTTAGTAAAATCTTTAATAAATTTATTTATTTTGTTTTGTTTGTTACAATAATAATAATAATAATAATAATAATAATAATAATAATAATAATAATAATAATAATAATAATAATAATTATTATTATTATTATTATTATTATTATTATTATTATTATTATTATTATTATTATCTACTTTTTTTTTTAGAATAGAGTGCTGCTGTGCGTGCTCAATGGTGTAAATTTGGTTAGTGACGTTTTGTTTGATTTAGCAGAAGTTGGGCGTAGCCCGAAATATTCAAATGGTGTTACTGATTATTTTTTCTTATCGATTTACCAAAGTTTTCAGATGATTTGTGGAAATTTTCGCCTGCAACACAACATTTTTTTAATATGCCTTTCTCACTAAAATACATATCATCAAAATACATATAACAAATTTACTGTATCAGTTAAAAAAGAATATTAGTAAAATACATAATTGTTTTGATGTTTGCAATAAGATGAAGACAAAAAATCACTGAGATCTTTGGCAAGCACCGCCCACAACGGAGAAACCGTGGATCACACCTGAACTTTTGGACCTCTGTAATAAACGAAGAGAGTTGAGAAAGAAAAAGAACACCTCACAGGGAGCTGATGCCTACCGAAAAATCAACAATGACATCCGAAAAGCATGCGCACAGCATAGGAGAACTGGATAGAAGATCAAAGCCAAGAAATAGAGAACAGTCTGAACACGAACAATAGTAAGAAGGCCTACCAGACTGTGAAGCGGCTGAGAAGTGTTAAGCAGCCCAAGGTCTCCACCATCCAATTCAAATCTGGCCTTACAGAAGAACAAGAAGTCTTGGAAAGATGGACAGAGTACTGCTCTGACCTTTAAAACCATACACCAAACGGAGACCCATCAGTTCTAGCATGTCCCCAGAACAGAGAAGAAGAAATTCTCCCAATTCTCCGAGAAGAAGTTGAGGCAGCAGTCCAAACGCAGAAGAGGGGAAAGTCAGCAGGAGTGGACAACATACCCGCGGAATTGCTTCAAACAGGATGGGTAGTGAGGGTGGACGCCCTCACCATTATCTTTAATAAGATCTGGCAGAGTGGGGAGTGGCCTACACCAAGGACACAGTCGCTTGTCGTCACTCTTCCAAGAAAAAGGTAACCTTCAGGAGTGTGAAATTTACCGCACCATTATCCTCTTCAGTCATCTCAGCAAGGTCCTCCTGAAAATAATACTCAACAGGTTGAAACCCCAAGCTGAACAAATCATAGCTGAAGAACAAGCACAATTCAGGGAAGGGCGAAGTACCACTGAACAGATTTTCAACCTCAGAATAATCTGCGAGAAATACCTACAGCACCAACAACATCTATATCATGTGTTCGTAGACTTCAAGAAAGCGTTTGACCTAGTCTGTCATGCAGCTCTGTGGGTAATCATAAGAGTGTACAACATCAACTCTCAAATTATTGAAGCCATCAAAAGCCTGTATGACAGTGCAGTCTTCCATAACACCGCCACCGGAAACTGGTTCCAAACAACAATCGGTGTGCGTCAAGGATGCCTACTCTTTCCAACACTCTTCAACATTTTTCTAGAGCGCATCTTGTCAGGTGCCCTTGCAGATCACGAAGGCACGGTCAGTATAGGGGGTAGACCAATCTCCAACCTTCGTTTTGCGGATGACCTTGATGAATTGGCTGGAAAGAAACAAGAACTTGAACCACCTCCAGAGCCTATGCAATAGAAATAAGTGCAGATAAGACCAAACTGATGACCAACAACACCAATGGCATCAACACGGACATCAAAAACCAAGGCCAATCCCTCAGCACAGTGCATAGCTTCAAATATTTAGGAGCCATTGTATCATAAAATGGGTCCCCACAGGAAGTCCTCTCCAGGATCGCACTAACAACTGCTGCCTTGACAAGTTTGAAGTCCATTTGGAAAGACAAGACCATCAGCCTACATTTCAAGGTAAGGCTACTGCGCTCCCTTGTCATCTCCATCTTCCTATTCGCTTGCGAAACATGGACCCTCAAAGCAGATCTCCAACGATAAATACAAAGCATGGAGATGAGGTGCTACAGACGACTTCTGGGCATTTCCTATACCCAGCACATCACCAACGACGAAGTCCGACAGACCATCACACAAGCCATTGGACAACACGATGACCTGTTCACAGTGGTGTAGAAACGGAAACTCCGATGCTGTGGCCACGTCACCAGAGCATCAGGCCTTGCAAAGACCTTCCTGCAAGGCACGGTGCAAGGAGGCAGAAGAAGAGGGCGACCGAAAAAGAGGTGGGAGGACAACCTACGAGAATCGACTGGTTTGACACTGATCGAAGCCATGAGGGTTGCTGAGGATAGAAAAAGATGGAGTACACTGGTTAAGCGATCATCTGTGGTGCCCCAACGACCTCCGAGTTATGGGATAGGATAGGATAGGATTGCAATAAAAATGTCACTGTTTTTTGAGACCAATAAACCACCTGCCTTGCCTTGTTGTGTTGAAGGGACATCACCGTGTCCATCGTGCTTTGAAATTTTGTTTATGGTTTTATTGTTGATATTGATGTGAAATGTCGTTGTTTGTATTTTTTTTTCTAGAAAAAAAATTAATGCTTATAGGGGGACATGCTTTGTCTTAAGTCAAGAGCGTCCTAAAGTTGCGGGGTGTAATATCATTGGGGTTACAGGCCTCGCCATACAGTGGCTGTGTTTCTGTCTCGCGCTCTCTCTTTTGTAGCCTCCACGCCGCACGCAGTGCAGTACCTAAAGCTCCATACTCAAAATACAGCGATGTGCATTATGTGTAATGTATTATTTTTACTCTTTATTACTAATTGTGTCAGTATAGTAATCATCATAAAATAATAATAATAACTGCTTCAAAATGCGATTCTCGACTTGACTTACAGCTTGAAGCTGTGCAAATCGAAACAGATTTAGATCTAGAAGCAACAGCGGCCTATTTAAGCTAAGATGTTTCACGTAGTCCTGCAAGCATTCGTTCGTAAAACATCGGATAGCTTCGCTCGACTCGGAGATTGCCTTTTTTGGCGAATGACTGGAACTAGGTTGGAAAAAACAAGTTCGCGACCCGGTATCCCACAAATCCTCATGACACACCCCTCCTAGTTCTACAACAAATACCGGTCTTTCTACTATAGTTTTCTTGCACAAAGTGGAGCCCTCATGCTTTTTACCACCGCTGCCGCTATGACTCTCTAGGCTGGCGGTTTGTAGTTTAACCCTTGACCTCCCTCATAGGCAATTTTTTTCACTTTTGGGTTTTTGGAACATTCTCTAAAAATGCCATACTTCCTTGCATAACCAACAAATAGGCTTCCCTTAAGCTGTCCAACTGTCCCTAGGATTCTTAGGCCCTACGTTTCCCCCCCACCCCCCACCCCCCTTTGTTTTCAGACTTCGAATCACCCCTCTGATTCTGCAGCATATCCTGTTCGATTGGGAACTTCCTAGACTCCAGTATTTTCTATTTCAGCCAACTTCTTTTCGATATTTTTGCTCAAGGTGGATCTGTTCTCTTTTCTGATCTTGTACAGTAATTGCTTGAGCTTCAGCACTCTGTTCCTCCTCCCACTCTATCGCTAACCTCCCACTCTATCGCTAACCTCCCACTCTATCGCTAACCTCCCACTCTATCGCTAACCTCCCACTCTATCACTAACCTCCCACTCTATCGCTAACCTCCCACTCTATCGCTAACCTCCCACTCTATCGCTAACCTCCCACTCTATCACTAACCTCCCACTCTATCGCTAACCTCCCACTCTATCGCTAACCTCCCACTCTATCACTAACCTCCCACTCTATCGCTAACCTCCCACTCTATCGCTAACCTCCCACTCTATCGCTAACCTCCCAATTTCAGCAAAGTCGGTTAATCCTCGCCGCTTTCTGCGGTTAAGGTCAAGTACAAAATTCCTGTCTCTCAGTCCTTCGATCTCAACCAAAACCAATTGTGGACTTTGTTCATGCCATTCTTCCATCTGCATCTTATTGAGAATACTGAACCTTTCTAATAAATCATTGCCAAACCTCGTACCTTTTCCTTCGGACCTTGTTATCTTTTAGTGGAACCTCCCCACCCTCCAACCCCAACCCCAAACTAGAGGTAACGAACGGCGATCGCCGAAGGCTCTGGGCAAACACATTCTCCACTGCCCGAACAGATCTACCGCAACAGCGGACTTCTCGCCTTGCTGCTCCAGACAGCTGAGAAATAATAAACTGAACAAGGTCTTCTTCACTCCTCAAGGCTGTAGAGATTTCTTTAATTAATGCCCCCAATTCTGCTGCACTGCCCTCAAAAAACTTAGAAATCTTTCTTTTTGGATTTGTTCTTGTCTCTCAAATCTAAGCCTTCGGCTACGAGCAAACTAAAAAGGTTATTGTTTCCCTTTTATAGTCTAAAACGCCCTTCTCCCACATGAAGATGGAGTAGGTAATTGCAGTGCATATTGTATTGTATGCTTTCTTTCTTTCTTTTTTTTTTTTTTTTTTTTTTTTTTTTTGTTTGTCCGCTTGTTTGAATCGAGTGCACAAAATGGAGTTTGATTCGAAGTACCTATGACATCGCTCTTTTTTAAACTGAGTACACTATTTTTCATTTCATTCTATTATTGATTCTTTAGTGAAATATTTCCTTCTAATTTAATTATTACTCAGCTTTCATCATGTAGTTGCCTTGATACTATAATATAGTGTGTGTGTGTGTGTGTGGGTATGTGTGTGTGTGTGTGTGTGTGGGTGTGGGTGTGTGTTCGTGCACTTGAATAAACGCACAAATGGGTAGCAGACCTTGTCTTTCTTAGTAAGAAATGGGTCTATTTGCTTGGAACCCACTTTTTTCAGGACCCCACTTTTTTCTAAGTGCGCGGGAGTGCTCTTTTAGTGCATGGGAGTGCAGTTGTTGTGCATAAGAGTATTTTAAGTACAAGGGTGTGTTCTATCCGGGATGGAGAAAATACAGTCAATTTTCGGAGAAATTTTGAAGAAAATTCGACCTATTTCGTCGCCGAGGAGACGAACTAGGTCTACTTTTTAGAGAAAGAGCTAATTTTGCATCAGATTCTTACATTTTTAGAAGAAGTTTGCGTTCTTTCCGTCAACCCCCCCCCCCTCCCCCCACACACACACACACACTTTTCGATTCCTACAATCTTAAATAAACCCAGTTGTGATGTATTGCAAATATGTGTGTGTGTGTGTTTGTGTGTGTGTGTGTGTGTACGTACCTAACCATAACAGTGGGTTTATGCATAGGTTACACTTACGTGCAACTGGGTTTAAAAAAAATACTGGGTTCCAAAATCTGAAACTCAGTTTTTTTAAAACCGGCTTTGCAATAGGAATAACAAAAAAAGTGTATACACAAAGTCTGAGCGAGAAACCCACAATTGCGGTTGAGTCAACTTTGAGTTTGAGCCAGTTAACACTCCGCGATGTGTGTTCTTGCTGGTCAACCAGTCGAATACACGCACTGTCAGGGGAGGTAACTCGGAACGCCACACGCTACGTGCCGGCTGACAAGATGGAGGTAAGTGCTTTTTCGTTTTATTCAGTTGTATTTTGTCCTTCTGTCTCTGTAAATTGTTCTTTAATCTATATTTTGTGCTTCTAGGATGTGGCTTTAAAATATTCCCTTGTTAAAATTTCAAGCTTTTTCGGTGTGCTTTTGTACTTTTAAAATCATATCAATTTTCGTGTGGATGTTGTGGTCGATTGTCAACACAGGGTCTGCATTTTTGTTTGTTACTTTTTGAAGAACACAAAATTAAATTTGCTGCATTTTAAGCGTACTTGTATCTGATATTAATGAAGAGTCTTGTGAAGTCTCTTGAACATTGAAACAGTTACCATGAGAAATGTATGTCTCCTTTGTTCACACTGGGGTTTTCAAAACTTGCATTTTTTCTCATTTACAAAAAAGACGGTCAGTGAAGATAGTACAAGAAGTAAATAAGGGAGGTATTGATGTGTTATTTTATTCATATGTAGATTGATTAAATAAATGTTTAAAAATATTTTTGCAGAATAACAATTTTAGTAGGCAAAATGCAATGTTATCAGAATAAAAAACAATAAGCTTTTAACATGTACCGTTTATTATACTGCAACTTTTATTTTTCTGTATTTTCCTTGTGTTCTGATGTAATTAAAAAAAACACATGTTGCAACAAACAGTAAAATACAAAATTCTGGCTGCCGTTACCTACATAAGTTATAGCTTTTGGTTTATGGTTCACCTGTCTGTTTTCCTTGGATGAAGGGAAATAGAATATGTAAAAACTGATTGATGCATTAAACTGCTTAACATTTGGATTTTTTGTGGAGACCAAGCGTGTTTGCCAGTATCAAATTGTTGTATCTGGCAAACTCCAACAGTCTCAGACCCCTGTCATTTGTCTCGTTGTTGCAGTGGGGTCCACTTTAATAGCTAGAGCACCATTTTCAGATCTTCATCTACTCCATTTCCCAAATTGTTAGCTGTAATTCTGAGTAAGCATAATTATTTTAATAAATTCTATTATTCCTTTTTTTCCCAGAACATCCTGTTATGCCTCGAGTTTATCCGGTTGCGGAGAAGTCGCTGTAGTCCGACGACGACCCAGGAGGCGTTTGGAAGGAAGACGTCTCACTCCATCACCATCAACATCTTCATCGCCTTCATTGTATTCATCAGGTGACAGCTGGTGTGTGTCAGTACTTATTGAATTTTATAATATTGTTGTTCGCTTTGAAAAAAACACTCATTGATTGCTGTATAAAATCGGTGCCACAGCAAAGCAGTTAACAACTGGCGGCTCCACGCCTCAGATCAAACTGTGACCTGCTAACACAAGGTGTTGGTGGTATATTGTTTATACATTGCAAAGGGGGAGGTGAGGAGAGCTTGGATGAGGGAGGAGAATGGGGGGGGGAACATTAGTGTACATGGCAGAGCTAGACATCCTTGTTGAATAAGATCAAAGTTTTAGCTCAATTTTACAGTTGTTAATGGGGCACATGAAATGCAGATTACATTATTATAATGTACACAATTCGCTCTGGGCTTTTCAAGTTGTATAGGATTAGGTATGCTTTGGATTTTAAAAAGCAGGCATGTTGAGGAACCTTTGTACTTGTGCTTTCATGGGGTGGCCTCGTGGCGCAGTTTTTTTTTTTTTTTTTTTTTTTTTAATTACCAAATTATATTTTACAACATTGCAGAGCATGGAATGTTTTCACAATAAATAAATACATCACGCCATTACGCAATATATTTTACACAATAACAAAGTTGGATCACAAAAGAACACTAATTATTTTCGTTGAACACATCACAAACGACTTCATAAAGGGAAGTAATTAAATGCTCTCCCCTGAGCATTGAAGACACAATGTGAAAAAGGGCGAGCACTTTGAATAATTATGCTATGCTTTACAATACGTTTTTGCAGCTAGAAATTGATACATTTCCTGCAAATTTTAAAGAATTTCAGGAAACCTAAGAATTTAGCTGCTGAAATATGTACATGAGATATCTGAAATTTTTTAAAAAAGACATTCATAAATTTCCTAATTGCAAGAACTTACTGTACCCCTGTTTACAGGAATACACTAGAACCATGTAACTAAATTAACTGAATTTAGTATTTCTGAAACGACAAAAATCAAACAATATTACTCAAACAATGTCAATGTTTCATACAGCACTTTCCTCACAGGACTGCACAGGAAAATAACGTCCTTCTAATCAAATATGGCGAGGTCAAACAACACTGAAGACGGTTCCATCTTTGATTCAAAGCACACGTTTCATAATAAATAAATCACAACTGAACATTAATATTAATTACACACTAAAATAAAACTCTGCGCACCGTTTTTAATTGTTCTAACAGTTGAATGGCAGAATTGTTCAAATTCTAATTTTTTTTTTTTTTTTTTTTTTTTTTTTTTTGTCATTCATTGTCACAATTTAACAAACTATGTCAAGTATAAAGCATGGCAAAACATTTTCACAGCAAAGTACACCTTTAAACTAGAACAGCACATTAAACAAACTTTCTATAACGCATCTGAACTTCAAATATATCTTTTAAAGGTCTTGTTGCTTTGGTTTTCTTGTAGATACTTATACATATTTTAGCCAGCAAAATCAAATAGTTTACTTTATTACAAACACGTTTAGAGAGCTTTCCTTGTTGAATGCCAAACAATATATCTGTAACCTGGAACTTAAGTGTAACTCCATAGTTAACCAAAACCAACTGCTCAATAGTTTTCCATAAAACTTTAACATTCGGACAATCATAAAAAAAATGTTCAATAAAATCCACATCATCATGACAAAATGTGCAATTCTGTGTTTCAGTAACTTTCATTTTCTGCAACAAAATATTTGTCGGATAAATATTATGTAGTATTTTCCACTGTAATAATCGCATACGTGTTTCTGCAGTTACTGTTATGGGCATTAACCAGTGTTCACTTTTAATTTCAATGCCAAACTTTTTTTTCCAAAATCCAACAGAACATGGGCTAGACACCTTATATTCACAAAGTAAAAACCTAAAATCTCTACATTTATAAATATATCTTGAATGGAACTGTGGAGGTCTACTAAAGTTTGGAACCGACAATTCATTACCATTATACTTGCATCTAAACTGATGAACAGCCGCCCTTACTACATTATACTCAAGCAATCTCTGCGAAGAGTAACCAATTTTTTCACAAACATCATCAAATGACATCAACCTATCAAATTGAAATAAATCAGACACTAACAAAATATTTCCTTTTATCCAAGTATCAAAGTATAATACTTGGTTTTGATACCTGATTTTATCATTATTCCACAGAACCAGTGAAATAGTGTCACATTTATTTTTATCTAACCATGTCTTTAACACTGTGCGCCAAAAATGAGATTTCACAGTTCCTATGCCCTTTAACAATGCACTTTTAACATTTGAATAAAAACATATTAATTTATTACCATAATTTCTTAGAATGTATCTTGGCAGACTTTGCCAAGTTTCAGAATTATCCCGTTGACAGAGCCATACCGCCCACTGCAAAAGAAAACAATGCTGCATAGTTCTCAAGTCTATCATATTTAATCCACCATTACTATAGTGACTGCACATAACATCTCTTTTAACCTTTTCAAATGCCTTTTTGTTGCAGTCTTTTTTTCGCCATATAAACCTAAATAAAAGTCTATTTACCTCTACTAGAACATTTTCAGGGATTACAATGGCTTGCATAATGTACACAAACTGAGAAATCAAAAACGTTTTTGTGACACAGATTTTTCCCATAATACTTAAATTGCGTTTCTCCCAAGAACAGATCAAACGCTTAATAGTTGCAATTCTTTGTGTCCAATTTTCTGACACTTCAGAGGCACATTTGTCATTAGAAAAATAGACACCCAAAATTCTAACCATTTTTTTCCAATTAATTCCCAAAATATTATCTCTACAATTTTTTCTACTGCCTAGCCACATTGCCTCTGACTTCTTTGCATTTATTTCTAAACCTGAAAATGAAGTAAACATTTCAAAAATATTTAATACATAATGCATATCATTTTCATCCTTTAAGAATAGGGTTATGTCATCTGCATATAATATAATTTTAACCACACTAATATCATTTCCATTACAAAAAGTAAGTCCTTTTATATTTTTACTGGCTCTTATTTTTATTGCCAAGAGTTCAATGCTAACAACAAAGGCTAACGGTGAAAAAGGACATCCTTGCCGGATTCCTGATTCAACTTGAAAGTATTCGGACATCCAGCCGCAGTAAAAGATACAGCTTTGTGCACTGCTTAAAATTACTTTTAACCATTGCAAAAATTCTGGCCCAAAACCAAATTTTACAAACGCAGAAAACATAAAATCTTTAGAAATTCTATCAAACGCTTGAGAATAGTCTGCTGCAAATAGTATTCCAGGCTGATTTAATACATTCATCTGGTCTACAACGTCATCTACAAGCCTTAGTGCGGCTGAAACTCTGCGACCTTTTATGTAACCGACTTGGTCTGGATGTACAATATCATGAATAACTGACCCTAAACGTAAGGCTAAACACTTTGTTAGTAATTTATAATCACTGTTGGTTAGTGAAATTGGCCGCCAATTCTTGAGATTATTTCTTGGAAGATCTTTACCCTTGTGTATAAGTGTAATAATTGCTTTTTGTTGGGTCCACGATAAAGTCCCATTTTTAAATGCCGAGCTAAACGATAAAACCAATATTTTACGCAATTGACACCAAAACATTTTTAAGAATTCCATGGTAATGCCATCACAACCTGGTGTTGCGCCATTGTTCATTTCTTTTAACGCTCGCAACAATTCGTCTTCAGTGACTGTGCCTTCACAAGACTGCTTTTGTTCGGCCGTGAGTTTTTTCACTGAAACGTCCGATAGAAAAGTGTCTATCTTCCGCATCATACCATCTTTTTTAACTTTCTTTTTATATAAATCAGAGTAAAACTGTTTTTGAATATTCATAATCTCATCCTGCTGTGTGTGCAACTGACCATTTTCATCTAAAACACTATCCATAACTTTCGCATTCGATTTTGCCTTTTCTAAATTAAGAAAGTATTTTGTATTTTTTTCCCCCTCCTCAATCCATTTTACTCGCGCCCGAACACAAGCAGCTTGAAATTTTTGTTTTTCAATTATTTCAATTTTTAACTTCAAATGATCCCTTCCCTTCTGTAACTCAATATTGTTTGGATCCAAGGCCAACCTTTTCTCCATTTTGTCTAACTCAGCATACAATTCAACACTTTCATTCTTTTTGTGAATTATTTTTGTCTTACTATAATTGATAGTGAAACTCTTTATTTTTACTTTCAACATTTCCCATTCAAACTGCATGTCAGCATCAACTCCCACCTTATTTCCATAATTTTCAATTAAATTGTTCATTTCTTTTACATACTCTATATCAGTAAGAAGAGAATTATTCATTTTCCAATATCCTGGGCCTTTAACAGTATCTGTAAACTTAATTAAAATTGAGCAGGCTCTATGATCTGTAGCTGGCATAGAATGTATATTACATTCTAATGTCTTATCAAAGACGTGGCGCAGTTGATAAGTCGCCGGTTTCCTATGCCGAAGGTCGCGGGTTCGATTCCCGCAAGGGGCGAACGTATGTGACTTAGGTACGAGACTATTGAGGTCACCGAGGGTTTTCTCCGGGCACTCCGGTTTCCTCCCTCCATTCAATAATGGTACAGGATGCAGTCAATATAAAAATTTCAAAAATAAAAAATTCGATTTTCTTCCGTCTTCTAATAGCGATCTCCCTGCCTTTACACCACCTGTTTGAGTGATGTATGTGTATTTGGTGTGTGAGAGGGTAAATGAGACAGGTGAGCGTGTATGTTGGTATAGATCGCCGCGCTTTGAGCCTTGGGGAAAGGCGCGTACATAGCATCCTGTATTATTTTTTATTATTATTTACTGAGTAGCTAGTAAGCATAAGAGTTTCTATAACTATTTTATAACTTGGTTGCTAGTAGCTAGTGTGTCTGTCCCACTTCCTCCGGGCTTTTGTGCCCTTTTTTCTCCAACCTCTACCCCCTAAACTTTAAATGTGTTTTGCTTGTTTCTTTTACACTTTAAAGAGGGTGAGTAGTACATTCATGTACAAGAAAATTAAAGTCCAGAATATAATATTTCATTGATGAATCAGTAGACAGTATTGTCAGTCAATCCCTTTTTGTAGTTGAGCCAGTTCAAGCCTCTACTCTTTTCAACTTCCATTCCCTTCTCCCACCCCAGGCCCACCACCCCACCCTTTGACCATCCTCATACCTTGGTTTGAAAATGTTCCTATGCCGCTGTATTTGTTCTGTTGTTTAAACCCTGTGTTCTGATGCTGCTACTTGTTCGCAGGAGGGCTGAAGAGCAGCATGGGAATTCTAAAGACTCTAATTCATCGGAAGGTTCAGTCAAGAAACAAGCTAGAAAAAGGCGTCAAAGCCAGCAGACCGAAATGCATACAACATCCCCATCATCAGCTTTGTTGCTGCCATCAGTGCTACCCCGTTCTCCAGGGTGTGAACCAAGTGCCATGAATCGTTTAGATATAGAATATATATTAAAATTTGATTGCAAATCTATTCAAGATGAGTCCTAAATAGTAAAAAATTGCATGTTTAAATAATAATAATAATGTTCGTCATTTGTAAGGCGCCTTAGCCTAAGGATCAAGGCGCTGGCCGATACAGGATCTAACTCAAACCGCCCGAGACGCCCACCCGCAGCCTTTGGGCGCATGGCCTGACGCCCGGGCAACTGAGCACAATCCTGGGCAGCCAGGGATGGAGGAGAAGGACCAAGTGCATGCTGGGTGTGTTCTTGTTACCGGCACTCACCCGTCTAGGACATGAGCGTCAGGATCTTTAAAGTCCGTTATGATGGAATGCATGCGACACAGACTAGACCTCGGTTTATACTCTCATCCGAAGGAGAAGGAAAACAGGAGTAAAGTGTCTTTCCCAGGGACACAACACAATGGCCCGGCCAGGGCTTGAACCCGGGACCTTCAGTTAATGTTGTCTGTCTGTCTGCCTTCCATCTGTGCAAAACTTTAAAGTGGCTAATTACACGAGACCTCGAAAATTATCAGTGATTGAATGACTACACTTCAAGGTCAAGGTCACAGGTTCAACAAATGTTAGTCAAGCTATGTCAATTTTCCACAAAATTTCTTGTTAATCCTAAGTTATTAATATTAGCTAAACTTCAGATTGTTTGATGCATGGTAGGTATCAATGAGACGCACATGCATATTTTGTCAACCTTGCTCCAAGGTGAAGGTCATTGGAGATGTCCAAAATAATAAAATCTGTTGCTGTAGTTTATTTTATCGTACATGAGTGCAATTATAGCTGGAGGTCAAGGTCAAGAGCATCGAAATATCAAAGCTTGTATTACTTTGCATTTTAAACCCACCGTTTCAATCATTTAACTTTTTTTTTTCTGGCATCTCATTTTTGTGTTAATTATTGGGAGTTCCATAAGGAGCATGTGAGTCATATGGACTTGCCTTTCCAGTGATTGATGGTGTCCATCATGTTCAAAGCTTTTTGAGGTGCTACTTGTCATTAAGTAATGGAAATTTACTGCTCCGTATTGTGTAGACTAGTTTTTAGGCCCGTTTTGTTATGTAGTAGATTTCTGTCTTAAACTTAAGAGAAAGCGTGGATTAATCTGGCAAAGTACCAAATTATATTTCTTTGCCAAGGTAATACATATGTTATTCTCGGGGTTCTTGTTCATCAAAAAGCAATGTCAAGACTAATGACTATATAATAATATTCTGCTCTTCACATGGTTTTATTATACCTTTGAGGTGCTGGAAAAAAACAACTAATTATAAGTGGTTGCACTCAATTGATCCTTATTCAGAATATATTAACGTAACGGGAAACCACAAACAATTTATGTAAAACCTAACTAAATGAAGTTGATAAAAAAGTAATAATAATATATACAAATTATGCTCTACTAGACACTTTCAAAATAAAAATGTTAACAAATTATGTCTGTGTTATGTTGTTCATATGTTTGTTTTACATTACCAGTTCTCTGCTTTTTTATTTTTCCATTCCTATTCTTTTCCAATGAAGATTTGTATACTTTTCCACCCTTCTCATTCTTTCTTTTTCTCTGGAGATTTTATGCTTTTTCTCCACGCTTCTCCTCATTCTTTCTATTAATTCTTCTTCATACTCCTCATACTTTTTCTTCTTTCTCCTTCTTGCCTTTTCTTCAATGATTTGATTTAAATCTGGAAGTAAAGTAATAAATTGAACATGAAAAAATTATCCACAGTTGACATTTGAGAACGACAAGATATCTTTTTTTTGCAGATCTTCCAGTCTGGATTCAACTTTTAAAAAACTGTAAAACCATACAATACAAAGTAAATGTAAGCAAAGTAAATATGACAAGAATGTTTGCTTCATGCCGAATTTTTCTTTTCGATTTTTACTGACACCAGCTAATAATTTATTTTTTGGGCTATGGGGAGAAAAAGAGGGTCACGCACTGACCTATTCAGAGGTACACTGTAACAACCTCAGACCTTTCGGTTCTCAGTTCAATGCTTTAACCTCTGAGCTACTGCCCAGTTCTTAAAGTAAATGGCAAAAGTCTATCTTTCAATAACAGCTCTAATTCTATACAGTAGCCTATATATCAACTGAAAATATTGTAATTGAAATTATAAAAACAAAATCAGAGGAAATTCTGAGCAATAGTAAAAGTTGTTTCATTAGTTGAATTAAACTAAAAGTGTCAGTGTACTGCACTCACGAGAGTGAGAGATCTTGCAAATGCATCCCTGGCCATTTATACGTTTTGGTTGTGTCCGTGTGTGTGATAAACCCAGTTTTTCCACAGAAACCCAGATGTCCAATATGCATGTGTAAAAACCCACTGGTATCAAATGAACCCACTATTTCATAGCGCAATTTCTCCTTTTGTTTTTGTCAAAAATGAAAACGGTTGTGACAGATAACCTTACAAGAGGCTATTGTATCCGTTGAGTGAATAGTAATGGTCTGTAATGAAGGGAAAGGATGGAACCCAGTTTGCCTTGTTTTGAACATAAACCCACTATTATAGTTTTGAACGTATGTGTGTGTGTGTGTGTGTGTGGCTAGGTAGAAACGCCGTTCTTCTGACAAACACTTGAACCACTACGTACTTTCTTTTGACGAACCCCGTTATTTTGACGTCAAAGCAGCGTTCCGTTAGGGTTAGGGCTGTATTAGGTTTCAGGTTAGGTTAAGGGTAAGGGTTTGGGTTAGGGTTTGGTTTAGGGTTAGAGTTAGGATTAGGCTTAGCTTCAAAACATGAACAAATTCATAAAAATGTCAAAGTAACGTATGTAGAGTTTCATGAAAGTCATCACAACGGCGTTTCTCCACGGTTGTGTGTGTGCGTGCGTGTCTGGGTGTCTACTTGTGTGTTGGTGATGTATTTCTCTTGTAGGGGTGTTTTGGGTAAGGGGAGGGAGGAGATCACTTTAGGTTATTACTACTAAAATCGGGATATATGGGGTGGCGTAGGGGTGGGGTGAGTAGAGCAGTTGGACTTATTCTCAAATTAATTGACCATGATTTTTATTTATTCTTGATTAATTTGATAATGTTATAAATATGATTTGAGGTCTTTTGTTTTTATAATTAATAATAAAGAAATGATAATAAGGATATTTATATAGCGCTTTTTCCAAATGAACAATATCAGTTCAAAGCGCAGTACTCACGCATTCATTCTAAACATCCGGCTTCATACAAATTAAAATCAGACACTTGCTAACGAATAAGAGACGAGGGAGGGAGGGAGGAGGGAAGAGCTAAGGATGGGTGATGGGGTGGGTGGTGGCGGTGGTCTGAATCAAAACAAAAAAACACAAAACAAAACAAATGGATGAATGACGACGATGATGGGAGGCAAGATCAGAAGCATTTAAAGAAGAGATGAGTTTTAAAGTTGGATTTGAATTGGCCAGTGTTGTACATTTGAAAAATGGTTTTTAATAAACCGAAAATGTGTGTACTTACCTTGAGAATTATGTTTTTTATTGTTTTAAAAAAAAAATTCTTCTTTTATTATAAATAGTAAATACATGAAAATTCAATATATACACACGTGCATCTAGAATAAAGTACAAGAACAAATATGTATACATCAACAAAACATCCCCCTGTGCGCATACCGGGGGTTTCTGTATAAATAGTATCCCCACTTTCTGGAAATTTAGTGCTTTAAATTCTCACTGTCGCTGTGTTTCTCCTTTGTTCTTTCTAATTCCTACTAACAATCTACTATACTATCTTCTTCTTCGTTAGACTAGTCAACTACCTGTTTTCTTGAAAACTCTTCCAAAACTCCTCATTTGTGTATGACGTCTGTTGGGTCAGCTTGGGTATATTGGACGCTTTCTGTCAAATGGCCATTAGGGCTTCCTATATTATTATTTAGCAATGTAGGCATTTGATATGTATGTTTTATTGATATTTTATAATGATGTTTATATTCCATTTTATTTTTATAAACAGGGGTTCGATAAGTTAGTGTAGGCTTATTGCCTCAGAGTCCCCTGCGTGGGATGCCTTTGTTGTAAAGTGACCGGATGGTGGAGTGCCTTCAATGTAACTACTAGGGTTACTTCAGCAGATCTTTTAAACGGATCAGGCGTGAGTACTTTTCCAAAAAAGTTGTCCTGATTTTGTGGTCCTGATTCGGCTTATTGCAGACCTTTGGACCCTGTAAGTAATGAATAAATAATTAAACCAATAATACAAGTAAATCTGTGCAGTGTAGCACAAATTCCAAGCCATTTGCGCATACAGCATATGTGACGTGGGGTTTTATTGTTGCTGGGCTCTGCACAATGGACTGCTATTACCCATAAGTCTTAGTCTATTGGGATCGCTAGTACAGAAAGTGGTTGACATAAGGGCCGCTCTTGACAGCCATGAGATCCCACTCATTAACCCATTCTCACCTTCCCTCACCACCGCAAAGATGGAAGTTTTTCAACCAATAACAGAGCAAGAAGTCAAGAAAGTCATCTTAAGCTCAAAACCAACATCTTGCTCTCTTGACCCCATTCCTACCCCCATGTTGATAGAGAATCTTGACCCTCTACTCCAGACCATTACCCACATTATCAACGAGAGTCTGTCCTCTGGTGTTGTTCCATCTGTGCTCAAAGCGGCTGTCATCAAACCCCTCCTTAAAAAGCCAAGTTTAGACAAAAATAATCTAAAGAACTATAGACCTGTTTCAAACCTCTCCTTCCTGTCCAAAGTCATAGAAAAAAATGTTCTCAAACAACTGTTTGCCTACCTATATGATAACGCTTTACTTTGCCCCAACCAGTCTGCCTACCGACCCTTCCACAGCACCGAGACAGCCCTCCTAAAGGTAACCAATGATCTGTTGCTTGCCTTAGATAATGGTAACGTCTCCGTTCTCACCTTATTAGACCTCTCAGCCGCCTTTGACACAGTCGACCATCACATTCTCTTTAACACTCTTCAACACTATTTTGGAATCTCTGGCTCGGTCCTGGCTTGGTTCCACTCATATCTTTCTGACAGATCACAAGCAGTCACTGTCGATAGCTGTTTCTCCAGCACAGCAGACTTGGTGTGCGGCGTGCCTCAGGGCTCCGTTTTAGGGCCGGTGTTATTCACTCTGTACACCAAGCCACTGCTTCTCCTGCTTAGAAAGCATGCTGATGAGAGTCAGTCATTTGCAGACGACACACAACTGTATAAATCCACCGCCCCCTCTCTCATTAATTCCACTGTTCAGACTTTGGAGAACTGCATCACAGACATTAAGTCATGGATGACACTCAACAAGCTTAAGCTTAATGACGATAAAACCGAAGCCCTCCTCATTCACAAGCACAACACCCCCTCCTCACTCTTGCCTCTCACAACATCGCTTACAGTAGGGACAACAAACATTCAGTTCTCATCCTCAGGAAGAAATCTCGGCTACATTCTCTCCGATGACCTGTCCCTCAACAACTACATCTCCAACGTCTGTCGCTCTGCATACACGGCCATACGCCAAATCAGCTCCTTTCGTCACTATCTTACAGTCCCTGCCACCAAAAACCCTAGTCTGCGCTCTCGTCCTTTCTCGTCTTGACTATTGCAACTCTCTCCTTGCTGGCTCCCCGAAACACATCATTGACAAACTACAAAAGGTTCAGAACTCAGCAGCTAGACTAGTATTCCGAGCTAAGAAACGTGATCACATCACACCTCTACTACATTCCCTTCACTGGCTTCCTGTGCAAGCACGCATAGAGTACAAACTCTCTGTTCTCTGTCACAACTTCTTCACAGATTCTTGTCCTTCCTACCTTGCTGATCTACTGTCTGTCTACTCCCCTTCACGCACTTTAAGATCTTCTGCTGACACTCGCACACTCAAGGTTCCCGTCACCCGCACTAAGACATACGGCCAACGTGCATTCTCTTACTCCGCACCTAAGCAGTGGAATTCCCTTCCCTCCCATATCCGCAACATACAATCAACACAAGCATTCAAAAAGGTCCTCAAAACCCACCTCTTCAAACTGCATTATTCAGATTGATTTGTATCCCGCTGCCATTCTCTCATCTTTTGTCTATGTCTGATCCGTAAGTGTATACACGGCTGTAAATATTTATATTGCTTTTCTTCCTGGGCATAACCGGGCATATAAATAGCTGTGAATAGGTTTTTGCTATTCTACTTTCTGTCTTTTTTGTCATTTGTGTACATAGTTGTAAATAGTATATTTTTGTCTTTTTTTGTAATGTATGTACATAGTTGTAAATAGTCTGTACCTTTACTGTCCCGTCTTTTGGTGTATTGTAGCAAAAGTGACGTTTCATCGAGTGCATGTATTTATATGTAATGACTATGTAAAGCGTGGTGGGTCTGGTCATAGGCTGGAGTACCCGCTATATAAAAATCCGTTATTATTATTAATATTATTATTATTATTATTATTATTATTATTATTATTATTATTATTATTATTATTATTATTATTTTTATTATCATTATTACTCTCCATTTGACTTCACTTAATACATTTATTTGTTTAGCTTGGTCTGTGGTTAGGCTGGGGTACAGAGATAGATAGAAAAATGGTAAAAGATCACTGTCACACTAGCTTTCACACGGCTATGAAACATATGTAGTCCAGCCACTGTTCAGTAAATATCACACATATATTTCCTCTACTCTATACATGATCTTCGAAGTACGAAACTAACTTAAAAGTTCAAATGTCAATGCGAATGGTTCGCTCGCTGATAGGTCTAGGCAGCTACTTTCTCATCATAGGGCACTGGATACGTTCTGCCCTAATGGTCAGAGTTCTTTAAGAGCGAACTATTATACTGTGGTCCTGTTTATACAGAGTTTGGTGCACTGAAGGCTGTGTACTTAGCTCAGTGTCCGAAGAGCTGTGTTGCGGTTGATTCCATGACATGCTGTTTTGTTTTGGAGTTTTTTATCTGTGGCTAGACTGGTGGGCTCTCTTTGCTCATTGCTAGAGAGGCCTCTGCAGACCAACTTTAAGCGACGACTTGTTCTGGACTTTCGCCGAGTTGGGCTCACGATACAATGCCTGCTCGTCTGTAACATATGAGACGAAATTCTGCACAACCCTGTATAATAGGTGTGTGCAGAGCATCTCACTGAAGGCCGCAGTAGCCCTCAGTGATTAGCTCCACATCTCTATAGATAAGCGACGAACATTCTGCTAAGTCCGTGGTCCACTGGAATCTCCACTTTAATTTCCTATACATATATAAATATAAATTATGGCTAACTATACACATAGAGAAAGAATTAATATTATACACATTCTCTGGTACAGCCACTGGTCTGCAAGCATACATATAGATTAAACAACAATGGTTCCGTACATCTTTCAACATGGCGTCGACCGGTCGTGTTCGACACATGGTCACGCAACGTCAGACTAACAATTTAATTCTGAGCATAGCAAATTTCACAAACATAATTCAACAATAATATTAATACATCATGATTAAGCAGAAGTATGTTCATTTACCTTTTTGACATTGTTAGGCCGTGGCTAACTTGCTTGAATTCGAATATTCAACAAGCCCTGCTTTCCTAAGTCTGCTCAGTGGAGAGATTCTGTCAGAGTGTAACTGTGTACTGCCCGGCGTTTGAATTTAGACTGACCCTCTACCTGCCTCTGCTTGAATCAGCTAGAACGGGTTCTACCTAACCTAGCTGTGTTCTTATTGGCTGGAAAATTCTGAGTGGAGTAAAATTGAAGCTCTATGTAGGCTGCGATGATGTCACTAACTGTGCGGGCGTCAAGCTACAACTGTGTTACGCATGATCAATTCTGTCGTCTGCTTCAGATTAACAGTAACCTTCTAAGTCTACACTGACCAAACAAGCAAAAGCTCAAATTGTGCGGGGTAAACTGGTCCTCTTGTTACAACATAAATACAATAAACATGTGTGTCACATGAATCAAAATTCTGGCTTTGAAACGCCGACTGCACGTGGCTAAATGATTGACGTGTTTGGATCGGCTCAGGACAATCTTCATTGCGTGGGCATCCCCAGAGGTCGATATTGGTTACGGTATATATGCAGAGGGGTTGTCGCAAGATGACTAGTTTTACCCTGCCTTATTTACGTTTTTGCTTGTAAAATCAGTAAACCTTAGAAAGTTAGTGTATTACACAGCAGACGATGCGAGTATACGGAGGTACACACACCGCGAGCTTGACGCAGACAGTGTAGTGACGTCAGCACTGTGTGTGTTGAATCGGCAGGCAATGATTTCATCTTAGCTACGTTAGGCGAGTCGATTACCAGCCAATGAGAACCCAGTTTAGAATGGATTCAACCAGGTCTGGCTGATTCAAATAGAGAGATAGAATGGCAGTCGAGTTGGAAACGAGGAGCAGTAATCAGCTACACAGTTAGCAGTAAGATCTCTCCTGAGTAGACCAGGAAGCAGGACTTGTGAATCGTAGAATTCAATCAAGTAGCCACGGGCCTGAATTTGTCAAACAGGTAAATGAACATACTTCTGTTTCATCATGCTATATTTATATTATTGTTGAGATTATGTTTGTGAAATTTGCTATGCATAGAATGGAATTGTTAATCCGAATGTGCCTTACCACGTGGAGAAGCCGAACACGTGTTGAGCACGACCGACTTGGACGCCATGTTGTATACCTGACGGAACCACTGTTGTTGAACCTATATGTATGTTTGCAGACCAGTGGCTGTACCAGTGAATGTTTATATTATTAATTCTGTATGTGTATAGTTAGCCACGATTTATATTTGTGTATGTATAGGAAATTAGAGTTGAGATTCCAGTGGACCACGGACGTAGCAGAATGTTCGTCGCTTATGTATAAAGATGTGGAGCTATTACTGAGAGCTACTTTGGCTTTCAGTGAGACGCTCTGCACAAACCTATTATCCAGGGTTGTGCAGAATTTCGTCTCTTATGTTACAGACGAACAGGCGAGCTATACCGTGTGCCCAACTCACCAGAAAAACCGAGTTGGCTGTTTAGCCTCTACAGCACAGGACTGAGAGAGCAACACTGGAAAACACCCTCCAAGACACCACAGCGTGTCAAGGGACCAAACTACACGACGACCCAGCGTGTACCAGAAGCTACCTCAACTAAGGGCTTCAAACCAGCTACATCAAAGCTAAGTGCATAGGAAAAAATTGCACTAAAACTGATAGCAAAAGGACCACAGTAGTCCACTCTTCAGAAAACTGTCAAACGGACCACAGTAGTCCAATCTTCATGAACTCTAGTAGCCAGTGCCCTATGAAGACATAACAGCTGCCTAGACTATCAGCGATCGAATCATTTGCATTGACTCTTGACTTTTTAAGGTAGATTAGTGCATCGAAGATCTTGTATAGAGTAGAAGAAATAAATGTGTGATTTTAACTGTTAGCAAGTGGCTGGACTACATACGATTCATAGCCGTGTGAAAAGCTAGTGTGACAGTGATCTTTTACCATTTTTCTATCTATCTCTGTACCCCAGCCTTAACACAGACCGAGCTAAATAAATAAATGTATTAAAGTAATTCACCGGGTGACTAACTAGCGGTCCCATCGAATAAAGCGTGAGGGTTACAGCATTCCATTGTGCAGAGCCCAGTAACAACTAAACTCCACGTTACAGGGGTTAGCTATGAATCAGGGTCTGTAATATTTCGTATAAATCCACGTAACCTCGCGACAGACGGGGGCGATTTTTCGAGGCACTCGGGAGTCAGAACTGCGTATGGTCGAGATGGGACAATCACAGGGTACTCAACAAATTTGGGAGCCAATTGGAGCTCCATTTGTATGTGCGATTATCTTGGGATAATTGGGCACGCCAAGTGGGAAAAATTCGCGTGTAAAAAGAAGATCGACGGGCCGGTAAGCAGGGCTATGTGTTTTTTTCTATTTTATACTCTTAACTCTGTCTGCCAGCGATACCAAGAGAGAATGTCCATGTTCATTTTTATTCAGAAATGTGTTTACATTGAATGAAAAGGTTGTAACGTGAAATATGTCTAATTTTGCGAAGTAAAAACAAATATTTTATTATTGATGGTTGTTACACTCTTTCGATGTTGGTGTTTTCTATCAGTAGTGGAATCAGCCCCAATGCTGAAGTACTGATGAGTGTAGCTGAGATTCGTTTATCCACGCAACCCGTTCAATCAGCATACAAGTCACAAAGTCGACGTATGAAGTTTTCCACTTTTATTCAGCACACATCAACAACTGCATACAATCGCTCAATCGCTTTTCCACTCTCAAATTTTACTTTCCAACTCACTATCAATAACAACAACTATTTTGAAACAGTGCGGCACTTATATAGTCTCTACATACTCGGGAACAAACGAGAATATCCTACATGAAACACCACAACCAATCAAAATTAATTTCATCATCACGTGACTCACGTCATACAACCTCATTTGGAATGGAAGCTTCCATGGTAACCAACAGAACAATCCATACGCTTCGATCGATAGTAAACAACCAATTCTCGAGAATTCTCAAACAATATCGACCAACTAAAAACACCAACGTTGCACAAAGCTTCTTCTAATAACAACGCAAAATCAAATCAAAGATAAATACACTCTATTACTGCATGCGTTGCAAAATAAAACGAACAGATCTATCGCGCGCGCTTCACACACAATTATAATATCGTGCGCATTTCACACGCACCATCATGCGCGTTTCAACGTAACAATGGTTTATAATGAAAGATCGTTGATATTGTTTGAAAATCTTGTTTGGAGTTTTGTTGTGTTGAATATTTTGGAATTGTTTTTTGTGTGTGTTGTTTTTTAAGGTAATACGGTAATGAATGAATGATGGTATGGGTGAAGAATTTTTGCAGTGTATAGTGTTTGGTGTGGAACGGTAAACGAAATGTAAATAGTGTGATGATATTTAGTGAGTTAAAGATTTATTGTTGTTAGATAACAACATGCTTAGATTCCTTTTTGTTTTGTGACAGGACGGGCTTCATCGTTATCTACTTCATTATCTACTTCATCTTTATCTTCTTCATTATCTACTTCATTATATTCTTCAGTATCTACTTCAGTATCTACTTCATTATCTGCGTTATTTTATTTGGAGCTTCCTGACTCTAAAAGGAGGGTGGATACGTCTGCTGATTTTCAGTTGGAACTATTTTATTAACCAGTTAATTTAATTCGGAATGATGAGCACCAGCTGCGTTCTTCGTTTTTGTGAACTAATTATTATGTAGTGACAAAAACTATTCAAGTGAACTACTTTTATTTACATATAATTGTTGACTGTGTTTTCTTCAAGAAGTGGAGAACAGTTTGGATTCATCTTTTGGACAGTCGTTAGTGCATAGCCTACATAGCGAGCGTTGTGGCCAAGTGGGCTAAGGCGGGACTAACTTGCCTTGTCCACAGGCCAGAAACCATTGGCGCCTGACAGGTGTGGGTTCGATCCTGCATCGGGGCGTTATGTTTCTCCGATTATTATTTACTTTCGACTCGGGCAACGTCTCGGGGGTTTTCTCCGGGTACTCCGGTTTGCTCCCACAGCAAAATTTCAAAAAATTTTAAGAATTTCTAAATTTCAAAAAAATCACAACTAATGTTAGGTAGGTTGGGTTTGGGCGCGCCACAGGCTGCGACTACGCCTTCCACAGGGGAGGCGGCCCAGAATTTCCCGATAAAAAGGGACAATAAAGCATTAAAATCTAAAATCTAAATCTAAAAATATTTTGTTGTGGTGTATTTGAACCACCAAGTGGAAGTGCATATAGACAATATTTTATTTTATTGTTGTGTTGTGTTGGATTTTGTGGTGTTGTGTGGGATTGTAGGGAAAAGGTAAGGGTGGACTTAATTATTGTTTTTCAACCATTGCTTATGAAAATTCACGTTTTAATTATTATGTTTGTTTAATTTTTTTTGTTTGATTTTTAATTAAACCTTTTAGTTAAATTTTATAAAATTTGTGTTAGCGTTAGACTAAATAGAAAGAGAGGTGTTTGATTCGCACACACGTAACAGCACGCCGTTTTGACGAGCAAGTCACATACACGCTGCATACACACACAAAATACACAGCGACACAAAAGTATCGTGACAATGTTACACAAAACACAAAGTAGACTATTTTTTTATATTTCCTGACCTGGGACGTCCCCATGTGAAGCAGACAATGGCGACGCTGGAGATGGCGGTGACGACGGCAGGGACTATGAGCAATAACACCATCAGAGAAATTTCCGCGGACGGGGAATATGCTTTCTCGTGAAGTTGAATAAGCAGCACTGAAAGCAGCATGCTCCAAGCTGACGTCACAACGCACGTAGCGAAGACGCGGCGGCGTGTTAGGATGGTGTGCACGTGTATAGGTCTCCAGACAGCGAGCAAGCGACTGACAGTGACGATCGCTGTAGTGTAGAACGATATCGCCGCAATCATATATCTCAGGTCAGTCATCAGATACATGGCCTCATAGAGCCTGAGGAATATAGTATCAAACATCACGCACCGAAGTCACACAATACAATCACACACACACACACACACACACACACACACACACACACATACACACACACACACACACTCACACACATACTTGCACAGACACCGTTAATTGGACTTTCCTCAAACTCCACATACGTTGTGTGGACAATGGGTCGTTTTTCGACCCCATTTTTAAGTACTTTTAAGAGCTCTAACCCTAACCCTAACCCTAAGGGATCACTAAATGGACGTCCCAACAAGGAGGTCTGTCCAAAGAACGTATGTAGATGTGCACTAGTTTGTCCAAAGAACGCCGTGTAAACATCCACACACACATACACACACCAACACACAGCCGAGGTTACACAGTATTATCATGACTTTTCCGAAACGCCACCTACGTTGTGCTGACAATGGGTCATATTTCGTCCCCATTTTTAAGTACTTTGCAGTGTTCGAACCCTAATCCAAACACTAACCCTAACCCAAACCCTAACTCTAACCCAGCCCTAACCCTAACGGATCATTGTTCTGATGTCAAAACACGTAGGCATGTCAATACAAGTTATGTAGATGTTCACTGTTTTGTCCAGATAATACTGTGTAAACAAGGACACATAAACACACAAACACACACACACACACCCACACATACACACACACACACACACACATAAACACACACACACACATACACACATAAGTATGCAAAACACCAAGACTGGGTGTTACTAAGAATGTAGGAATCGGAAAGTGTTTTTTAAACCAAAAAAAGGCAAACTTCTTCTAAAAATGTAAGAACCTAATGCAAAATTGGTTCTTTCCGTCTCAAAAGTTGACCCAGTTCGTCTCCTATAGGTGACGAAATATGTCGAACTTTCTTCAAAATTTTCCCGAAAATTGACTGGATTTTTACCATCCAGGGTAGAGCACTCCCTTGTACTTAAAACACTCGTGCATTACAACTGCACTCCCATGCACTAAATGAGCACTCCTGTAATTAGAAAAAAAGTGGGTGGCTGGAAAAAAGTGGGTGGCTAATACACACTCCCCTTTTCTGCATAAAAAGCAAAGTCAGTGACCCATTTCAAGGCTTATGTCTCCGCACACACAAAAACACACACACATACATACACACACACCACATGGCACATGTTACGCACCATTGTCCGACTTTAATTATGACAAAAGGAGGTCATTTATGAATAAGCATGATAATGGAATTAATGGAGAATGGTAATGACGTGCACTTGGATGCAAAAGAGTATGAGGGTATTTCTCCTATGTTGGGTGATTATTAATGCAAGAACCTACTCGTGTGTATTTCTTAGTGTACTGGTAGTGGCATCTTCACTCTGGATTGTGATGTGGCTGGGCCTGACCGAGACCACCGAGAGCCTATGGTTACAACCTGGCCTCTCAACTGACCTAAGCATTTGAGGGAACTACACTGACTGCCATCCAGCGAGGCTAACTTAAAAAGTGTGTAAAGGAAAAGATGTTTATTATTCCTTCATAAAATTGCTCAAGAAAATGAAATAAGGAATGCCAGTTGCAGGTTATATAAAGCCACATGTGTAGATAGATAAGATAAAATAAGACAACCTTATTATCATTTTTCAAGAAATTACATCAACTTAGTTGGAATGGCATTTTCTATTGTCGAGTATCTTGTATAATTTCTAGCCACCGAAAAATATTATTATTGTTTAAAATATCATTAAGTCTTTGTGTATAATTAATACTTTGTACAAATTAGTTAAATAATTTAATAATCTACAGCCTTTTGTGATCTTATTTAGGCTGTATCAAGGAAGACTCTTAAAGAAGAACTATTATCTCAACCATTTCTTCTTTTTTGTTTACTAGTTTTGTTTTCATTATAGTTAAGTTTGACTGTGGGTACGGATGGGTTATTTCGTTATATGAAAATATATAGATTAGTTGTTTTGTGTAAATGAAATTGTTGTACTTGTTCCCTCTGGTGTTTTATGTGTTGTATTTGTGGGGTGGTTGTTTCTCGTGTGGTTAGCATACACTGCTGTACTCACTGTCAAGGCAGTGGATGTGATAAAACTATGATATATTTTAAAAGAAATAGGGTAATTGAAGAAAGAGAGAGGAGAGTGTGTTCAAGCTCAAAATGCCTGTATTTTAATTGGTAAAGGGTGGATAACGATAAAGAAAGAGAGAGGAGAGTGTGTTCAAGCTCAAAATGCCTGTAATTTAATTGGTAAAGGGTGAATAATGATAACGATGGCGTTCATCTGTCATTTCTGTCCCCTCTGATGAAAGTAGTTCAGAAAGTTCAATTGTTGTTGGAAGAGAAGTGTTGATGTTTCCCAGGAGGTCATTCATTATAGAAAATAGTTATTTGAAAGAAGTAGATTTCTCAATCTTTGCGTTGTAGTAATGTATTTTAGCTGCAGAGATGGCTTGTTGGTCATCACACTTGGGCTTCTGTCTGTTTGTGAACTGTAAGTGTGGAAGACTGCCACATGAGCTCGGTTCTAGGCCGCTCTCTTTCGGCCTTGCCGATCTCGGGAGAGAACCACGGCACAGATGAACAGTTAGAGATCAGGCGGGAGGAAGAAGGAGCATGCTTGTTAAGGAGATGTATGAGAGTAATATGGAAAAAAAGAAGCAGGTTCAGTTTTAGGAGGAGCAAAATAAAGTAAGTGGACATATTCTCCCTCTGTCATCACAGTACCCTATCACAATATCCTCTGTCATTTTAGTACCCCACAACAATACCCCCTGTCATCTCAGTACCCCACAACAATACTATCTGTCATCTCAGTACCCCACAACAATACCCCCTGTCATCTCAGTACCCCACAACAATATTATCTGTCATCTCAGTACCCCACAACAATACCCCCTGTAATTTCAGTACCCCACAACAATACTATCTGTCATCTCAGTACCCCACAACAATACTATCTGTCATCTCAGTACCCTTCGTCATCTCATTACCCCAACAACACCCTCTGTCATCATAGTACTCAACAACAAGACCCTCTATTATCCCAGTACCCCACAACAATACCCTCTATTATCTCAGTACCCCACAACAATACCCTCTGTTATATCAGTACCCCACAACAATACCATCTATCATCTATGAACCCCACAACAATATCCTCAGTCATTTTCGATGTCCATCTTCCTCTCTTTCTTCCCATTGACACGTCATACATCCCTCACAAGATTCTAGGCATGCTACGTCTATGATTCCCACCTTATATACGCCTCGAAGTCTCCCAATCCCAATATAAATTCTCCATACAGATGAACAATACTCCTCAGTGCAATGTATGTTGTTGTGGCTAAGAGGTACAGCGTGTCTGTGATGGCGAGGTAGATGAACAGCAACGTGGTAGTGGACTTCGGCTTCTCACCCAGCCAGGTCCACAGCGATACGCCGTTCAACACCACACCTGTACAACGAATGTACCGTTAGAGGCGTCATTTAATTGTGCAGCTACATAATACTTACTTACTTTCTTAATTAATTAATTAATTAATTAATTAAAACATTGAACGACTTAATAATAATAATAATAATAATAATAATAATAATAATAATAATAATAATAATAATAATATAGCTGTGCTGGCTACAAGAATTTCTGATCATACATAGGCATCTGTACCCTTAAATGTGATATTTATAAATAGTTCTTTGAAAGAAGTAGATTTCTCAATCTTTGCGTTGTAGTAATGTATTTTAGCTGCAGAGATGGCTTGTTGGTCATCACACTTGGGCTTCTGTCTGTTTGTGAACTGTACCGTAGTACTGTAGTTTACTCTCTACCAGAAGATGCTAAAATCAAACATTAGATTATAGGGACGTACAAACTGGAATGGAAACATAAAGGCGAGGTTGTTAGAAGATTCCAGACTTGTTGTTGACGTTTTAGGTGTTTTCTAATTTAGTCCGTCCTAGTCTAAAACAATAATAGTAATCATGCCATATCATACAGTACAATACATCTTTATTCATCTCTATAAGAGAAATTTCAAGCTTCAATGAGTAGGCATATCTGTAAAATCAGTTAACCAAAACCAATGCACAAATAACAGATTAACATCACATATTCACATCACATATTCACATCACAATATATCTATTATTATTATTATTATTATTATTATTATTATTATTATTATTATTATTATTATTATTATTATTATTATTATTATATCATTGGAAAGAGGAGAGGTTGTTCTTTCTTTGACATTACTATTATCGTTTATAATATATTTACTAAACTAAAGAGTTATTTTGAGTTTAGAGTCATGACACACTTAAGAGTAATAATAATAATAATAATAATAATAATAATAATAATAATAATAATAATAATAATAATAATAATAATAAAAATAATACGCGCCTTTCCCCAAATCATTCAGGCTCAAAGCGCGGCGATCTATACCAACATACACGCTCACCTGTCTCATCCACCCTCACACACACCAAACACATTCATCACTCAAACAGGTGGTGTAAAGGCAGGGAGATCGCTATTAGAAGAAGGAAAGAAAATCGAATTTTTATTTTTGAAATTTTTATATTGACTGCGTCCTGTACCATTATTATAGCAACCAACTCCCTCTTAAATCACATATTATTTTTATTTTGTAGCAGATAGGTCTGATAGTAGAAAGGTCGGATTTCCGCATTTACCCTGATACATAATGTAAATGCTAGTCATTGGGTCTGTCACGTATTATACTTAAAGATTAGCAACTAGCATAACATTAGTCAGAGAGGCCAAGTCTCGTGCCGAGAGCCGCGCGCAATAACGTCGCTTTCGGTACGGTTGGCAGCGGCTATGGTATCGATGAGACCAAATGGTCTGGTAAATATGTATGATGAGGGCTTTTTAGCCCAATTTTATTGTCCTTAACGCTCATGCAATAGGACGTTAAGCATCGTTTTTTGTTCGTTGTAGCTATTGGGTGCTGACCTACATTTCGTCAAATCACGAAATAGGACTATTTAGTGACTTATAATGTACTATACTAACTAAAAAAATACGAGGAGTTCGAAAATGTGCTTGGATTATTTTGCCGTTGCGTAGATTGTTTGATATATACTCCAAAACAATCGACTTCCAAAAAAGTTTCGGAAAGTGAAGTCACAAAAGTGACCGGTTTGGTTGGTAGTGTCTAGTGTGCTGTGTTGGTTTGAGATTGGGCGCAGTGCAATTTAGCGTATTTACTGAATAAATGTAGATTTTATTTATTATTATAGTTAATTTGTAAAGGATAGCATATGCACTATTACAAAAATGCCAGCTCAAATGTGTGTTATTGGTGGATGCATAAAGAGATCATGCCAAGAAACATCGCTGCATCGTTACCCGAAAGATACTTCGTTATGGCCACCTTGGAACCGTTTTGTTGTTAGTAGATTTCTCCAAGGGAAATGCACACGCTGTTGTGTGCTCCTCACACTTCAAAGAAGACGATTTTACCAATCTTCTTGAATTTCGAATGAAATTCGCGAAAATGCTCCTTCTCAAACCTGGAGCCATACCGACTATCAAGCCGGCAGTAGGCCTACTATCGGTACAGAGTAGGCCCACACCAGCAGTCGACCCTCACCCTAGCAGTGATGCCACAACAACAAGAAAGAGAAAGAGAAGTTCCATTCTTCTGATAAAGCTAAACCTTGCGAGAGAGGTTAATGATAGCATCACACTCTAAATATATATAGTTTAGATACACAACAGTGAAAATTGTGTGCGGGAGGTTTGGGTTGGTGGCGATAGGGTAAATCAGAGATCACTGATCAGATAGCATTAGCAGTGCCAGCAGTTTCCACACTTACTTCAATTAGGCCTACGACAGTACTAAGCTTACTAATAGTAGCACTATTGAGTAAATTACTGTAATTTTAAAAAAAATACTTTGTACGTAGGACTGTATTGTAGACATAAACCAGATTTTAAGTGCGGAGAATTGGTATTCACATTTCAGTCTTAGTTTTCTGTTTGTAATGTATGAGTGCACAATAATAATAATATCGAAACATTATTCTGCATTTAGTGGAAATACAGTTTTTCCTCTGCTTTTGTTTGTTAAATCCATTAGGCATATCGTGTCCTATTGTACTGACCATGCTCAATTTAACAGATCTATCGAAAAATATGAAACTTGAAATGTACATCACCAAAACAATAACAGTAGTAGTAGTAGTAGTAGTAGTAGTAGTAGTAGTAGTAGTAGTAGTAGTAGTAGTAGTAGTAGTAGTAGTAGTAGTAGTAGTAGTAGTAGTTATAATAATTCATGCAAATGAAACATAATTAGCATCAAACAATTAATAGTAATAAAATTTTAAGACATTTATTATGACTAAATAAATGTGGATAAAGAAAAATACAAGTTACAATTACTGAATTAGGCTTGAGCTCAACACAAACTGAAATCCACGAAGCACGGTAAACAAAGATCGGTCCTTTTTGTGACGTCAATTACGTCGAGCGGGAAAAAGCGAAAAGTTTCCGGTAATCTCCGGAATTACCCGTGAGTCATGACTACCCAACAGATACACTTTAAAGGTAAAGGTAGTCCCATAGCCTTTGGCCGTAGGGGAGCGTGATGCTAGAGATCACACTTATCTTGGGCCAGCGTAATGAGGGGGATGCCCATCTCTCTCCCTCGCTGCTTTACCTTCCCCACCCTTAAGAGAGTAGGTACTCAGTCACAGTTGAGTCAACTGGGGGCGTTGTTATTTGTCGCTTCACGTTTTGCGGTCACCGATCCACGTGCTAACCGCACTGGACGATTCTTAACTTGCGACACAGTAGCAAGTGCTCCAACCACTGCGCTATCCGACACCCCATGTATCGTTAATCAAAGAATATCACTCTGCCAGAACCGAAATTGAAAAGTCAAACTTCAGTGGTTGTGACGTAGGGTTTTATTGTTGCTGGGCTCTGCACAATGGAATGCTGTAACCCTCACGTCTTATTCTATGGGGACCGCTAGTGAGTCACCCGGTGGCAAACTTGTTTTTTCCAACCTAGTTCCAGTCATTCGCCCAAAAAGGCAATCACCGAAGTCGAACGAAGCTCTCCGATGTGTTACGAAATGATGCTTGCATGACTACGAATAGTTGACATTAAAATGATCGCTGGTGCTTCTAATTCTGTTCGCTTTACACAGATTAGCATTTCGCAACGGTATACTTTGTTAATATAAGCATAATTATTATCGACCAGATTTAATAGTTGCGTTCCTAGATTTGCATTTTGTTAGTTCTCAGCAGTAGGCCAATAATAGCATTCCCCATTTCCTGCCTAGAACCAAGTAGACACTGTTACACAGTATACATAGGCTTAATCTACATTATATATTATAAGTCAGTCTCCTCGCAGCGAAGAAGCTCACTAGCTGAATATAATTATTAGACCTGTATTGTTTGTTTTATACGTAAATAAATGTATAAACTATATCTATTCTAATTAATAATATTTAGGCCTATACTTTATAATATTCGAATCTTTAAATTTCCGGAGAAGGACGAGTAGGCTAAGCGAATTTTTTTTTTAATAACTCGAGATCAGAGTTAAATTAATAGTTAGTTAGTTATTCATTGCTTACAGGGTCCAGCGGACTGCAAAGAGCCGAATCAGGACCACAAAATCAAGACAACAACTTCGCTAGTAGTAGTAGTAGTAGTAGTAGTAGTAGTAGTAGTAGTAGTAGTAGTAGTAGTAGTAGTAGTAGTATACTTATTTAGTTAAATATTTTATTTATTTGTTTTGTTTGTTTGTTATTATTATTATTATTATTATTATTATTATTATTATTATTATTATTATTATTATTATTATTAGTTTGTTTGTTGTTAGAATAATAATAATAATAATAATAATTATTATTATTATTATTATTATTATTATTATTTTTTTTTTTTTCTTCTTCTTTTTTTTTTTTCTATTCTTTTTATTACATCTTCCAGTTACATCAAACCAAGTCAAGAAATCTGTATGCACAAAAAATACTTAAATACATCTCATTAAACTGTAAACGTATTTCCAGACAACTGAAGTCATAACATCAAGGCACAGCACATTTTATAATGGCACAAAATAAGGCTAATCAATTTGTTAAAAATCAAAGAAGTGGTTGACAAATAATATGCTAGTAAATAGTACGCTTTCTCCACAATTGAATATATATATATATATTTTTATTTTTTTTTTAAACCAACAATGTCTTTATACTTTTTTTTTTTATCAGTACAGCATCAGATAATTTAGGACATATTTAATACATTATCTGATTTCATTTAACAATTCCAATTCTTGTAATATTCAAAAACAATTTGAGAGACAAAGACCTGGACCGTGACATTAGTTATTCTTTGCTTACAGGGTCCAGCAGACTGCAAAGATCCGAATCAGGACCACAACTTGACACTAGAGGTCATACGTTGACCTTATTATTATTTTTTTTAAATTGCAACACTTATGTGAATGAAAAAAGTTTTACAGCCAAACACATTACATTACATTACATGATTATTGCTTTAGTCCAGCGGACTCTTCCGAGCCAAATCAGGACCAACAGCCAGACACAAGATAAAGTATGAATTTAACAAAATAAAATAAAGTATTTAACAAACAACAACAACAACAAAAGATTCATACTTACAAAAAAAAAAAAAAGAGTTACACTAAAGAAGAAAAAGAATCAATAATGATCAACCATAAAGTGAACTATGTACCCAATAATCAATATCGTATTCTGAAAACTGAAACCGATTTGGTGGCCCGGATTTGAAGAGTAACCGTCTTAATAAGGTATGGGCCAGGCCAGGGTAGCTGAACAGTAACAGTTGACATACCAAGACTAATCATCTCTATTACAATTCACATCTATAAACTAATTTATGAACACTACTAATTACCACTGTGTCCACCAACACCAAATATCGTATCAGTAATCATTTTTCTTTAGATATATATGACTTCTGTCTCAACGGGTAAAATGACAGTTAAAATGACAGTTAAACAGATAAAAAACGAAAACTCGACAATTTGCACACATACACAGAATTTTGTCATACCGTTCTTCTTCAAAATTATTATTATTATTATTATTATTATTATTATTATTATTATTATTATTATTATTATTATTATTATTATTATTATTATTATTATTATTATTATTATTTTTCCTACTTAAAAAAAAAAAAAGAATAGTGTGCTGCTGTGCGTGCTCAATGGTGTAAATATGGTCAGTGACGTTTTGTTTGTTTTTGCTGAAGTTGGGTGTAACACGAAATATTCAGATGGTGTTACTGGTTATTTTCTCTTATAGATTTACCAACGTTTTCAAATGATTTATGGAAATTTCCGCCTGCCACGCAACATTTTTGTAATGCGTGTTTCTCATTAAAATACATATAATTGAAATACATATAACAAATTTACTGTATCAGTTAAAAAGAATAATATTAGTTAAATAAATAATTGCTTTGGTGCTTGCAATAAAAATGTCACAGTTTTTTGAGACCATTATAAACTTGCTTTGCTTGTTGTGCTGAAGGGACATCAACGTATCCATAGCGCTTTGAAGTTGTGTCATGGTTTTATTGTGAAATCGTTGTATGTGTGCATTATGTGTTATGTATTACTTTTACTCTTTATTCCTAATTGTGTCAGTATATTAATCATCATAAAATAATAATAATACAAACTGCTTCAAAATGCGAATCTCGACTTGACTTACAGCTTGAAGCTGTGCAGATCGAAGCAGAATTAGATCTAGAAGCAACAGCGGCTATTTTTATGCACGGATGTTTCACCACAGGCTCTGAAGTCTTTTCTTTTGTCTTTGTAAACTCGTGGGCCTCCTACATACGTACGTAGTATAGTATGTAATTGGGGCCTACGAAAGACGAGACTTCCCAGCGTAGTCCTGCCAGCATTAGTTTTTTCCACAAGTATATCAACTAGTTGTGTTTTTTCACGTAGTCCTGCCAGCATTCGTTCGTAAAACATTGGATAGCTTCGCTAGACTCGGAGAGCTTCGCTCGACTTCGGTAATTGCCTTTTTCGGCGAATGACTGGAACTAGGTTGGAAAAAACAAGTTCGCCACCCGGTGAATTACTTTAATACATTTATTTGTTTAGCTCGGTCTGTGTTAAGGCTGGGTGTAGAGAACGGGATTTTCCCGGTATTTTTAATTAAATTAATTTATGTATTTTGATTGGCTAAAATTCTTGAGCCAATGAGAGAAGGAATAGTTCAAAATAGGGGCAAAGTTACTCAGTCGAATTGTGTATGTCAGGCAACATGGTCGTGTATGTGGTAGGCCAGGAAAAAGGAAAAAAAGAATTAAAAAAGAAAGAAAAGGAAAGCGGTAGAAAGCATTGAAACCCATCACGGTGAATTGGTTTGTGGCCTTTCTCTCTGAAAGAAGAAATAATAGTGTGCTGTAAAGATTACAGGTATTTACAATGTTTTTCATGATTGTAAAATGTCGGATAAGTATATTTTTGTATTGCATTTGTTGTATTGAAAGGTGGTGAGCTGTTGTCCACTAAGTTGGAATATTGAATTTTCATTGATGTAATAATATTGTTAATTACGTGGGGCGATAGTTGTAAAGTAGTAGATATTGAATTATGAATGAAAGGCATGAGCATGTTTGATAGTAATTTTCATTAATGAAGTAATTACCTGGATATGGATAATAGTGGTGGAGGAAGGAAAGTGACGATCACATACGAAACGGAAGTGGAAAAAGTGAATAAACAAAGGGAGGTCAGCAAGGTTGAAACAAAAGAAGACTAATGGAATTATAAAGGTCAGAGAGTTGACGTTTGTGTATATTTATTGTGTAGCTGCCTACCTGGGGGCGGGCGTGGGTCCATACGCCTGGACACGGCAGTGACCCGTACAACCGGGATAGAGCGATCCAAAGAGACATCGGAGAGGGTCAGCCGTACCCTTTTGCCTGACCACAGACTACGATTTCAAGGTCGGGTGGACTGGGGCTAGAAAGCGCTCCTCCACCCGTCGAAGACAGCATTTGCATACGTCTCTGTCCGCGAAGTTACTGGCATCCTGACGCCAGCTTGTGTGAAACACTGCTCTCACTAATAACAAGGTACTGTAGTCTTATGTATTTGAATTGGCCTTGGAAGTGATTGCCGGGCTTCGTTTATCCGCTTCGAGCATTCAGGCTCTACTTCTTCAAGCTTGTGTGAAGCTGGTGTTGAGTGAGACATGTGTTAGGGTTAGAGGTGTTAGAATCTACGTATGAAAGAATTGGAGTGAAAGATTGATAAGAATTATTGTTGTTTATTTATATAAATTTTGAGAACGTGGAACGGATATCTTGTGTTGGTGTTTGCCTGTATCGGAGAGAGTCCGTACGTTTGTGGGTGTGATAGTAAACAGAGAACTTGCACGCACCCGTATTTCTGATTTAGAAGTCAATTATATATTGCATTCATTCAGCTAGTATAAACAGGCACCCACACTAAAATATCCATCCGTTACTCTGGGGTGGCAGTTACACTGAGCTGTCACTGACAGGAAGTCCTCTCCAGGATCGCACAAACAACTGCTGCCCTGACAAGGTTGAAGCCCATTTGGAAAGACAGGATATTCAATCTACATTCCAAAGTAAGACTGCTGCGCTCCCTTGTCATCTCCATCTTCCTTTTTGCTTGCGAAGCATGGACCCTCACAGCAGATCTCCAACGAAGAATACAAAGCATGGAGATGAGGTGCTACAGAAGACTTCTGGGCATTTCAAATACACAACACATCACCAACAACGAAGTCCGACAGACCATCACACAAGCCATTGGACAACACGATGACCTGCTTACAGTGGTGAAGAAACGGAAACTCCGATGGTATGGCCACTTCACCAGATCATCAGGCCTTGCAAAGACTATTCTGCAAGGCACAGTGCAAGGAGGTAGAAGAAGAGGGAGACGAAAAAGAGGTGGGAGGACAACATTCGAGAATGGACTGGTTTGACACTGAGCGAAGCCATCAGGGCTGCTGAGGACAGAGAAAGATGGAGTATGCTGGTTAAACGATCATCTGTGGTGCCCCTACGACCTCCGGGTTACGGGACAGGATAGGATAGGATAGACACTGGGGTACAGAGATAGATAGAAAAATGGTAAAAGATTACTGTCACAATAGCTTTCACACGGCTATGAATCATATGTAGTCCAGCCATTTGATAACAGTCAAAATCACATATTTATTTCTTCTACTCTATACACGATCTTCGAAGTACGAATCTAACTTAAAAGTTCAATTGTCAATGCGAATGGTTCCCTCGCTGATAATCTAGGCAGCCACTCTTTCTTCATAGGGCACTGGCTACTACTACTAGCGTTCATGAAGAGTGGACTACTGTGGTCCTTTTGATACAGTTTTAGTGCACTGTTTCCTGGGCACTTAACTGAATTGTTGCGTGGTTGAAGCGCTGCGTTGAGGTAGCTTCTACGACACTTTGTGTTATCGTTGCTTGTGTTCGACGGGTGGGCTACCTGTGCTCGATGCTGTAGATGCCTCGGCAGCCAACTCGAATCGTAGATTAGGTTCTGCTCTTCTGTTGAATTGGGCTCACGATATCCTGCCTGCTCGTCTGTAACATATGAGACGAAATTCTGCACAACCCTGAATAATAGGTCTGTGCAGAGCGTCTCACTGAAAGCAAAGTAGCCCTCAGTGATAGCTCCACATCTCTATACATAAGCGACGAACATTCTGCTAAGTCGGTGGTCCACTGGAATCTCCACTCTAATTTCCTATACATACATAAATATAAATCGTGGCTAACTATACACATAACGAATTAATAATAGTATAAACATTCACTGGTACAGCCACTGGTCTGCAAGCATACATATAGGTTAAACAACAGTGGTTCCGTCAGGAATACAACATGGCGTCGGCCGGTCATGCTTGCCTCGTGGTCGGCTTCTTCCACATGGTCAAGCAAAGTCAGACTAACAATTCAAATCTATGCATAGCAAATTCCACAAACATAATTTCAACAATAATATACATGTAAATACATCACGATGAAACAGAAGTATGTTCATTTACCTGTTCGACAATGTCAGGCCCATGGCTACTTGATTGAATTCAAATAATCAACAAGCACTGCTTCCCTGTGTTACACTCCGTTTGATGGTGGTGTTTTTCTATCAGTAGTAGATTTCAGCCCCAATGCGTGAAGTACTGATGAGTGTAGCTCAGATTTGTTTATCCACGCAACCCGTTCAATCAGCATACAAGTCACAGAGTCGACGTATGAAGTTTTCCACTTTTATTCAGCACACATCAACAACTGCATACAATCGCTCAATCGCTTTTCCACTCTCAACTTTTTACTTTCCAACTCACTATCAACAACTCTCAAAACAGTGCGGCACATAATTATATAGCCTCCCTCTTCTCCCGAACACCCTGGATCATTCGCGTATGACGCAATTTACGTCATACATCTTTCCTCACATTCCAGGAACGTTCTCAAACTTCTACAATTACCGGGAAGTTTCTATCAACAGTAAACATGCAGATCTAGAGAATTCTCCAATAATATTGACTAACGAAAATTATCAACGTTATACAAAGCTTCTTCTAACAACAATGCAAACTCAAATCAAAGGTAAATACACTCTATTATTGCATGCTTTGCAAAATAAAACGAACAGATCTATCGCGCGCGCTTCACACATAATATCGTGCACATTTCACACGCACCATCATGCGCGTTTCAACGTAACATATAACCCCCCACTCAAGAAGAAATTTACTTAATTTCTTTCAACAACGTTGAAACGTAATGCACAAACAAAGTTTTAATTCTGGACTTTCTGAATACTGTCATTGTGCTCAGTTCATTCACACAGAGTCAATGTTTCTCATCTGCAAGTCTATCTGGATATTGTCAATGTTCACACTGTATCTACATAGAGTCAATGTTTTTTCATATGTAAGGAAACGACGCCCTCGTCCTTTACAGTTGTCATCGGCCCAGGGTCAAAGACAGTGATCTCGTGGGCTTTCCTGGAGTCAGTGCATCCTCCGTTGTCTCCTTCTTCCGTCGGATGTCCGACGAAGTCGACGTTGTCGGTTCTCAGAATGCACTTGCTGGGTCTCACGGTCAAGTTGGCTTCTGTGAGACGGTGAAACAGCTCCCTCAAGGTCTGCAAATGCTCTTCCCAGGTGCGAGTGTGGACTAGCAGGTCGTCCCAGTAACACACGACGTTTTCCATCCCGTTGAGCATCTTCCTCATTCCTCTCTTCAGGGTAGCTCCACTGTTGACCATGCCAAAGGGCATCCTTAGGCACTCGTACGTCCCATCAGGAGTTATAAAAGCAGTCTTTGGTATGTCCTGTTGACGCACGGGGACTTGCCAATAACCCTTGCTGAGGTCAATCTTTGAGAAGATTCTACTCCCCGATAATTGGCGGAAGAGGTCTGCTGCGGTAGGCATCGGCTCAGGGTCGAAGACGGTGATCTTATTAACCCTCCTGTAGTCGATGCATACTCTGTTGCTCCCGTCCTTCTTCTTCACGACCACGACAGGGGACGCGTAGGGGGAACTGGACTCCATGATGATGCCCATCTTCAGCATCTCATCGATGTCTTTCTTCAAGGATTCGCGGGCCTTGAAAGGGATCGGGAAGGGCTTTGATCGAACGGGAATATTTGAAGTGAGGTGAACTTCTTGTTCGACCAAAGTCGTAGAGCCTGGGACATCGCTGAAGTTTTGGGGAAACTCGCCCATAAGGTCCTTGAGCTCAATCTTTTGACCTTCCGTCAAGCTTGGTCCTAGCTTAACATCATCGACGCCTTCTTTGCTGTGGAAGTCTCCCAGTTCCAACAGTTCTTCGCTGTCAAAGCTGTCGTCGTTCTCAGCTGCTGTTGCTACGTGTACAGTCTCTGGCGGCCTCTCCACGTACAGCTTAAGGAGGTTGGCGTGGTATATCTTGGAATGCTGGCCGACCTTCACCTTATAGTCGTTGATCCCCACCACGGTCTCCACTTCGTACGGGCCTTTCCACTCATCAGCAACTTATTGTGGTCGGTAGGTAGCAGCACCAGCACTTTGTTGCCAGGTTTGAACTTCATGTTCACAGCCCTGCGACCATAGTAGTGCTTTCCACAGTCCTGGGATTTCTTCAGGTTTTCTCTGGCTATCTCGAGAGTTTGCTCCAGCTTCTCCTTTAGCTCAAACACGTACTGGTAGCTGTTCTTCACCTCTGGGGTCTCTACTTCTTTCGTCCACAGTTCTTTTAGGATGTGCATCGGCCCTCGGATGGTTCTTCCGTACAGCAGCTCGAACGGAGAGAAGCCGGTGGACTCCTGTGGTACTTCTCTGTAGGCGAAAAGTAGGGCGTTGATGTAGCGATGCCATTGTCAGGGCTGCTCGCTGCACAGTTTCTTCAGGGTGGACTTCAGCGTAGCATTGAACTTTTCGACGAGCCCGTTGCACATTGGATGGTAGGGTGTCGTAGTCAAATGCCGGATGCTCAGCATTCTGTTGACCTCCTCCCTGCAGTCAGAGACGAACTGCGTCCCGAGGTCTGTCAGAATTTCTTCAGGCACTCCAAGTCTACTGAACATGTCCACCAGTGCCTCTGCCACAGTCTCAGTGTCAATCTTCTTCAGAGGGACTGCTTCTGGGTACCGAGTCGCATAGTCCACCAAAGTTAGTACCCGCCGATGACCTTCTTCACTCGGAGGTCTTATTTCGCCGATTAAGTCTAAGGCCACCCTCTTGAAAGGTCGGTCGATCAGAGGCATCCTCTGCATAGGCACTTTCGGGACCCTTCCTCGAGGTATGGTCTTCTGGCAAATGTCACATGATCGGCAGAAACGGCTGACGTCCGCATGAAGTCCTGGCCAGTAGAACGCCGCCTGGATTCTGTCCGACGTCTTCTTGATACCCAGGTGACCTCCCAAGATTGAGTCATGCTCTACTTCCATCACCTGGCGCCTTAGGGGTAACGGTACCAATACTTGACGTAGTGGTTTCCCTCCGTTGACCCTCGGGTGCTGGAAGATTCGATACAGGATCTTGGCCTTCACCTCAAAATAGACCGTACCACTGCCTTTGGTCACGTGGTCTTGGCGGTTCCTGTACTTGTTTAAAGTACTATCAGCTTCCTGGAGCTGGATCAGTTTATCTCTGTCCACGATGGCAGCTTTAGAGTTGTCGGCGACCTTCAGTGGCGTAGACGTCTTGTCTCTCTTGGCCTGGGCCCTGGTAGAAACCACACGGACGATCTCTGGTCGGCAGGGCTGAACCGGTGTAACCACATTGTCCCGTAGCAGCTCTGTATGGTCTCCATCGGGAAACGGCAATGGATCCTCCTCCGCAACTTCGACGCGTTGGGTTGAGGCAGGACTCCACTCTGGATCGGGGTCGTCGGGTCGTCTCGCGCCGTCGATATTCCCGATCATCAAATCATACAGCGGCTTCTTCAGGCAAACCGCTTCGACTTCGCCTATGTAGAAAGGGGTGCTGACATGAACTTTCGCAACTGGCGCTTTCACACATATGCTGTCGGCCATGAGTGTCCATTTTGAATCGCCAGTGAACTGTTCTTTAGCGATTAGGTCTTCTCTGACGATGACCCCACTGCAGCCAGAGTCTCTTAGAACGGTCACTTCATGATTTCCGACGCGTCCCTTGGAAACAGGCATGTTTTGGACGGTCACAGCTGCGCTGGTGACGACGGGGATGGATTTCACGTTGGCAAGGAGAAGTTGGCCATCAGACATGCACTCTTGCACGTCCGCAGGAGTAGCTGTGCGCTCGGTCTCATTCGGAAGAATGACGCTTTCGCCGCACACTTGATGGTCAGATCTACTGGTTTGCCGTTGATTGGAGAACCGCCTCTGCCGGTTGCCCACCGCTGCATTGTCCGTATTGCTCCGCTGTCCGCTACTTTTATTTTGAGGACAGTTAGCCGCTCTGTGGTCTGTAGCGCTGCAAGTAAAACAGCCTCTTGAATGCCCTTCCCTGGGAGGTGGCGTGGAGCCCGTGTGTCTCTGGCTCGTCTGACTCCCCTGGATCTGTTTCCCATGGTTTCCAGTCTTCTGAAAATGTTTCGTCGCCTGGGGTGGCCCCAGGGTCTTCTTATAAGCGATGAGATATCTTTCAGCAGCCTCAGCAACGTCTTTTAGCGTCTGCAACTTTTGTATTCCCAAGTGGATCGCGAGGTCCTTAGGGCAGGCGTTGAGTAATTGTTCCCTCACGATCAGCTCATGGAGACTCTCGTAAGTCTTCCCTTTGCCTGATAATTCCACCCACTTGTGTAGATATGACGACAAGCGCTCCACAAACTGCTTTGGCGTCTCGTCTGACAACGGCCGGCATTCACGAAAGCGTTTACGGTAGCCCTTTTCTGTAAAGTTGTAGCACAGCAATAGGGCCGTGTCACGTCCCAGAGGGGGAGCGTGTGTATGTCCCTCCCAACACCCACACTCACTAGCTAACCCACTAACACCACACACTGGAAACAATTTTCATTTAAACATTTATTAATGCTCAATGACAGACAACTCACACACGCTTACATACGACACTCTTTTATACTAACTTACACTCAAACTAATAATTATGGGAATGAGAGAAAGATAAACTCAAACGATAGTCCAGTGGAAAAGGGAAACAATATTTGGTAAATATGTTACAGCCCGATATTAATAAACATCCAATAATTCCTTTGCACTGTATCAATTTCTTTTAATCCTTGCTTAATGTCTAGTCATCTTCACAAGGCATTTTCTCAAAGAGTCTTCCAGCTGAAACGTTCTCAGTTCTTGCACATAAGTTGTATTTAATTTTTTTTTTGCTCGAGTCAATAAGGTCCGAATGATAATCGCAAGTATCGCACTCGTTACACTGATCAGTCAAAGAATTGTCTCCTCCAGAATTTTAACACGGTATGTTTTGCAAGTATCGACTTGAAAGTTCACTTGTTCGCTGAAATTAATCATACACACAAAAAGGATATGGTAGGCTGGCTCAAGGGAGGTAAGCGATGACGTGGCAATGGAAGAGAGGAACACCCCCAGGTCAAACCACTTCCAGACTTCTTCCCTCAGTATGGACAACCCACTTCAGAAATAATGGCGGAGCAAGCCAGCGTCTCAGTGATGCAATAGAGTTCTGAAACAACACTAGCCTATCCTCAGCAGCTACCACATATAATTTAAAACTGATGCTCGAAGAACCTCAACGATTTCCCGTTTTCATTTATTCTTAATACATCTAAATTATTGTACACAAATAATATACTTATTCGTAATGACATTCGTACTTGCTGCACAGCCATTCATGCATATATATTTATGAAATGATACCCCCCCCCCCCCCCCCACTATCTCCCCCCTCACCAGCCAACGTTCGGCCATTGAACAGAGCACCTACCAAAATAAACCAAAGAAACTGAAAATACATTCACCCTCAAACGCACAACCAACAGCGTCAAAGAAAGGTTCTCAACCTACCACCCAGGCCAGAGAGGAAACAACTGCAGCAACAGCTTTTCACGATGGAGTCGCAACCCAGCAACCACACACATCGTCATCCAAAGAAAAACAATAGAGTTTTCACTAAGGTCTATGCTCTCCGTACACACCCTTTGAACGCTAGCTGGCATCTAACCCCCTTTTCGTTCTAACCTATTATACGAGCATGTTATAAACTAGAAATCCTTATGACAATCCAATCAAAAATTAACTTACAAAAATGCACGCCCAAACATAACGCTCACCGCATTATTATATTATATTAGGCCTACTAAATCCGCACTCTAAAAACGCACGTGCAACCCGACAAAACCTGTTCCCTACAGTAGCAAACACGGTCAAAACTATGCACACTGCATAATGAACATACACTGTACTTGCGGATACGAAATTGGCTCGTGACATACCTCACGCCTTAAGTTAAAGCAATAGTTTTAACTAAATAAGAACTGACGCGAACCAAATCCGTCTATCGCAAGAAGTACCACAGGAAGTCGAAACCTGACTCCTGTGAGACCTAACCTCGTATACTTTTACACTGTTCTGCTCAAGAAATCAGAGTCAACATTCTCTTTCCCAGGAATGACATGAATGGTGAATTCATATGGCTGCAACACCATCGCCCATCTCATGAGTCTGGGGTTAGATTGCTTCTGTCTTTGTAGATGCTGCAGAGGTTGATGGTCGCACTGAACGACGAAGTGGCGGTTGAACAGATACGGACTAAACTTCTGAACCCCCCAAACAATGGCGAGACATTCTCTCTCAATAGTGGAGTAGTTCTTCTCCGCCGAATTCAGTTTCTTGCTGGCTGAGGCGATGGGCTGCAATCCAAACCCTTGATCCTGTAGGAGTACTGCACCTAGACCTACCTCTGACGCATCAGTGCGCAGCACAAACTCTCTGCTCCAATCGGGAAGGCAACAAACAGGCTGAGTGCACAGACGCTCCTTCAAGGTTTGAAAAGCAGCTTCACACCTGTCGGTCCACTGAACCTGCTGTGATTTGGAACCTTGGGTCAGCTCGGTGAGCGGCAAGGCAATCTCTGCAAAGTGGGGTATGAAGCGGCGGTAGAATCCGACGAGACCCAAGAAAAAACGGACCTGACGTTTGATAGTTGGCTGCCCCGCGTTGCGAATTCTGTCCATCTTCCCCTCTTCAGCTTGTATCTTGCCTTGACCGACGATATGACCCAGATATTCCAATTGACGGAATCCCAGAAAACACTTCGAGGGCCGAGCCGCTATGTTGGCTATTCTCAGTCTCTGGAACAATGCCGCCAGGCATTCCAAGTGGCGCTCTTTGGTGATTGTGGCAATCAGTACGTCGTCCATAAAGTTATCGATTTCGGGCATTTTCAGTGGGGCCAACAGAGTTCGCATCATACGACTGAAAACCGCTCCCGCTGTCTTGAGCCCAAACGGCATGACAGTCCACTGAAATTGTCCTTGAGCTGTCGTGAAGGCTGTCTTAGGTTTATCCACTTGCGCCATGGGTATCTGCCAATACCCTTTAGACAGATCAATTTTCGACAGATACTTAGCCGGCCCCAGCTTGGAGAAAAGGAACTCCATATCGGGCATAGGTTCAGCATCAAAAACCACAACTCTATTCAGCTTGCGAAAATCCACGCAGAATCGGATCTTGCCGTCTTTTTTTCTAACGAGCACAATAGGTGAACTGTACGGTGAACTTGCATGTTCTATAACTCCTAACTTCAGCATCGACTCCACCTCTTCTTTGATGATTTCTCGTTGGGAAAACGGTAATGGAAACTGCTTGGTGCAGACTGGCCGGTCGTGCTCAAGGCGAATGCCGCACTCTGCAAGGTTGGTCCGCAGTGGTAGATCAGTCAGAATGTCCGCATATTGTCTCGCAAGCCCCTTGATTTCTTGGTGGATTTCAGGCATCCTTGGATCCACATTGACGTCCTGATGAGATTCCTGAGCTACCAGCGGGATGATAGGCATTGATTCAGAAGTTATTCTGACTTCTTCCCAATCTTCAGGTTCCTCAACCAATGCAACGGAAGCCACACGCTCTACGTACTTCTTAAGAAGATTGGCATGGAACAGTTTTCTCTTCCCGTTCATGTCAATGCGGTAGTCGCTTTGCCCGATCCTTTCCTCGACCGTGAATGGCCCTTTCCATGACATTTGTAACTTGTTTTCCTTGCATGGTAGAAGGAGAAGAACCCTATCGCCGGCAACAAACGTGCGAGGTTTAGCCCTTTTGTCAAAATGACTTTTCTGACGTTGTCCTTCTCTTTCCAAACTCTCTCGTGCCACGCGGCAAGTTTCTTCAATCCTGTTCTGAAGATCTAGGACGTAGCTCGATGCAGTTTTGACTTCACCTTCCTCCACCCGCCCTGTCCAAATGTCTCGCAATATCGACATAGGACCGCGAACCGCCCTTCCGTACAACAATTCAAACGGCGAAAATCCAGTGCTCTGCTGAGGCACTTCACGATAAGCAAATAGCAAGGCTGGAATGAATCTGTTCCAGTTTTTTGGCTTCTCTTGGCAGAGTTTTCTGAGCATAGCTTTCAAGGTGCCGTTGAATTTCTCTACAAGCCCATTGCACTGGGCATGGTAAGGTGTCGTCATCTTGCCCTTTATAGCCAACAATGTGTAGACTTTTTGCATCACCTCAGATGTAAACTGAGTACCTCTGTCAGTCAAAACTTCCCCTGGAATCCCTAACCGTGACCACATCTCCCACAACCCCTCGGCCACAGACTCGGCGCTAATAGTTTTCAGAGCGACCGCCTCCGGGTATCTCGTGGCGTAATCCACCATGACTAAAATATACCGGTGGCCTTGATCCGACGCTGGAATGAGTGGGCCCACTAGGTCGACTGCCACGCGCTGAAATGGTTGATCCATCAGAGGCATTTTCCCAAGAGGCACTTTGGCAACGCGTCCACGTGGTTGAGTCTTCTGGCAGCGGTCGCAGGACTGGCAATAACGACGAATTTCTGCCGACATTCCTGGCCAGTAAAACTCGGACCAGACTCTATTGAGAGTACGACGCGCCCCCATATGTCCTCCCATGGGTGAATCATGAGCCAGCCTCATTATCTCAGGCCGTAACATCTTAGGAACGCACACTTGCCTGAATGTCCCCCTCATGTCACTAAAGATACGGTGTAAGACGCCCTTGATCGTCTGGTACTTCACTTGGCCATTCTTCAACTTGAAGTATGACTGGGATTCGTCCGCCTTCCTTGCCTTTTCCAACGATTCATCTTCTTGCTGTAAACGCTGCAATTTGGCGGGAGTAATATCGAGACTCTCGCCAGCTTCGATCGGCAAGGTAGCTAGATCATCACCTTTCCGGGTTTCGGCACGCGTCTGTACGGCAGCGGACCACTCCCGCTTGAAGTAAACTGGTACAGCCCTTCTTTCACCTGTATCAAACGTCACACTATTGCCGATAATGACATCGTGACAAGGCTGTTCCATGACGACTGCCTCAACTCGACCCTTGATAAACGGTGAATCCAGTTGAATCCAACCTGTGGGGCACTCCATGACTTCGGAAGCGTCGGCAAGGGAAACCATTACACTCCTGCCGGTGTGGTCTTCTCCTGGAACCAACCTGGATGCCACAACCACCATGTCGGCCCCTGTGTCCCTCAACCCTTGCACGAGTGTCCCATTGACTGTGACCTCTGTCTGAGGCTGGAAAACTTGGTCTGCACACGTGTCGCAGCAGCTCAGCAACACTTCTGGTCGGCTGTGATCACATATCTTGACAGCTCGGACTCCTTGTTCTTTTCTCTTCTCTGGACAATGCATCTTGACGTGGCCCTTCTTGTGGCAATGGTAACACTCCACATCTCGCTTGATTGTTGTCTTATCAGGTTGACATGGACCCTGGCCCCCCTGACGTTCGTTTACCTTCGAAATTGCAGATTTCTTAGCGTCTCTCTTGGCTTCACAATGTTGCTCTGCCAGCTCCGCTGCCTTTTCTGTTGACTGTGGCCTATGATCACGAACGAACTGATCTAGATCTGGAGAAAGAGTGTCCATAAATTGTTCCAACAGAAATGCATCCACGACTTGCTTAGCGTCCTCAATGTCTCGGCCAGCAATACAAAACCAACGCTGCAGGACTGATTTCATTCGCTTCATAAACTCACTGAAGGACTCTGAAGCCTCCTTCCTTATAGAACGGAACTGCTTCCTATAGTACTCAGCGTTCCGATGGAACCTCTTCATCAAAGCCTGTTTCAGTGCCGTAAAATCCCCAGCTTCCTCTGGAGTCATACGTAAATACGTCTCTCTAGCCGTCCCCTTCAGAAGCGGAACCAACCTTGTAGTCCAAGTCCCTTTGTGCCAATTGTGTGTAGTCGCCACTCTCTCAAAGTGTAGCAGAAATTGGTCAATGTCATCCTTCTCATCAAATACCTCCAGACGAACCTTGTAACCCCCATCACCATGGTTACTCGCATTGGACGTATTTAACGACGTATCCCTGGCAACGGAAATCGATTCCTTAAGTAATTCCATCTCTTGCTGACGGAACTTCCTCTCCTCTTCACGCTCTTGCCATTTGCGCTTCTCGCGCTCTTGCTTCTCCCGGCGCTCTAGATCCTCCCTTTCCCGACGTTCACGCCGTTCCTCCTCCCGTTCGCGGCGCTCCTCGTCCGCCCTGATGCTATCCATAATGAACCTCCCCATCTCGGCTGGTTGTAGCTGTAGGTCGGCAGCGATCTGTTTGTATTTAGCATAGCTATTCGAAGCGTACTCATCTGATGGAGACGGAGGAGTAGAAGGGAAAACAAAAGGTGCAGCCATCCGAGTAGAACTCGAGGTGGGAAATCTAGCCGCCATCTGAGAACGCGATGGAGTGGAATAACTCACCTGCCCTCTAGTGGTAGACACAGTTGTGCTAAACCCTGATGCTATGCTAGTAAAAGCAACCGAACTCGTAGTTCGAGTGGGAGTAGACGCGGTCGTGAAATCAATGCCTGTCCCGTCGGCGGAGCTAATCTTAGTCGCTACTTCCCGAGTACCTGATCTCAGCTGGCGATCAGCCATGACAACCAAGAACACCGAACTGCTAAGTACACACTACTACTTTACTAAATGTATTATACCACTTAACTGTTCTCCCCTACCAAACCCGCCTAACAGTTGACAAGAGAGCAGCAAGACTATGCCAAAGGAAGCTACAACCCGCTGGCGCCCACGAGCTGACAGGCGAGGAAGCAACCCCTCTCTTCCCTACGTAAGCTGGATGTAAGACCAACTAACACGCCCGGCACACTCCAACTGTCTCCGATCAGTTTTCATGCACACCACAACACAACACTCTAACTAACCCAAAGCTTAACCCTCTACCTACCAAGTCGTACCCTGCATCTCCACCAGTGTCACGTCCCAGAGGGGGAGCGTGTGTATGTCCCTCCCAACACCCACACTCACTAGCTAACCCACTAACACCACACACTGGAAACAATTTTCATTTAAACATTTATTAATGCTCAATGACAGACAACTCACACACGCTTACATACGACACTCTTTTATACTAACTTACACTCAAACTAATAATTATGGGAATGAGAGAAAGATAAACTCAAACGATAGTCCAGTGGAAAAGGGAAACAATATTTAGTAAATATGTTACAGCACGATATTAATAAACATCCAATAATTCCTTTGCACTGTATCAATTTCTTTTAATCCTTGCTTAATGTCTAGTCATCTTCACAAGGCATTTTCTCAAAGAGTCTTCCAGCTGAAACGTTCTCAGTTCTTGCACATAAGTTGTATTTAATTTTTTTTTTGCTCGAGTCAATAAGGTCCGAATGATAATCGCAAGTATCGCACTCGTTACACTGATCAGTCAAAGAATTGTCTCCTCCAGAATTTTAACACGGTATGTTTTGCAAGTATCGACTTGAAAGTTCACTTGTTCGCTGAAATTAATCATACACACAAAAAGGATATGGTAGGCTGGCTCAAGGGAGGTAAGCGATGACGTGGCAATGGAAGAGAGGAACACCCCCAGGTCAAACCACTTCCAGACTTCTTCCCTCAGTATGGACAACCCGCTTCAGAAATAATGGCGGAGCAAGCCAGCGTCTCAGTGATGCAATAGAGTTCTGAAACAACACTAGCCTATCCTCAGCAGCTACCACATATAATTTAAAACTGATGCTCGAAGAACCTCAACGATTTCCCGTTTTCATTTATTCTTAATACATCTAAATTATTGTACACAAATAATATACTTATTCGTAATGACATTCGTACTTGCTGCACAGCCATTCATGCATATATATTTATGAAATGATACCCCCCCCCCCACTTTCTCCCCCCTCCCCAGCCAACGTTCGGCCATTGAACAGAGCACCTACCAAAATAAACCAAAGAAACTGAAAATACATTCACCCTCAAACGCACAACCAACAGCGTCAAAGAAAGGTTCTCAACCTACCACCCAACTCGTGAGGCCAGAGAGGAAACAACTGCAGCAACAGCTTTTCACGATGGAGTCGCAACCCAGCAACCACACACATCGTCATCCAAAGAAAAACAATAGAGTTTTCACTAAGGTCTATGCTCTCCGTACACACCCTTTGAACGCTAGCTGGCATCTAACCCCCTTTTCGTTCTAACCTATTATACGAGCATGTTATAAACTAGAAATCCTTATGACAATCCAATCAAAAATTATCTTACAAAAATGCACGCCCAAACATAACGCTCACCGCATTATTATATTATATTAGGCCTACTAAATCCGCACTCTAAAAACGCACGTGCAACCCGACAAAACCTGTTCCCTACAGTAGCAAACACGGTCAAAACTATGCACACTGCATAATGAACATACACTGTACTTGCGGATACGAAATTGGCTCGTGACAGGCCGCTTTCAAAACGTCGTAGTCTTTGGCGTCAGTATTCGACAGTCTGTTGTAGACATCGAGCGCCTTCCCCGTCAGTAGTGCGCTAAGTATGATCGCCCAGTCTTGACATTGCCATTTAGCGCTTTCGGCGAACCTTTCGAACCTCGCCAGATAGCTGTCGATCTGGTCCTTTTCGTCGACGAACGCTGGCAATTTCGGAGACTTGTGGTCGCTGATAACGTGTGGCGCGTGCTGCTGTTGCTGGATGCGCGCCAACTCTGGTTGGTGCTGACGCTCAGCTTCTCTTTCTTGCCGCTGCTCTTCTCTTTCTTCCCGGCGACGTTGCTCTTCTCCTTCTTGACGCTGCTGTTCAATTTCTAGACGCTTCTGTTCTAATTCTATTTCTTCTCGGCGACGCTGTTCTTTCTTTTTTGGACGCTTCTCTTCCAATTCTCGTTCTTCGCGCCGTCGCTGTTCTTCTCTTCTGGAATTTGACGTACTCCGTCAGCTGTTTGCCTTTTAGATTTAGTTCAACCCCTTTCTGCCAGAAGTCAGCCATCTTGATGCTTTTCTGGAAAGTTCTTTTCTGGAAAGTTCTTGACTGGAAAGTTCTGTACTGTGCTGTACCTTTCTAGACTGTTCTAGAACAGCACGCTTTCTGCAGTAGCGCTGATGCTTGTCACTAGTCGCCTTCGCTGACGCAGGCCCCGCTGTCCTCGTCGTATGCGACGCTGCAACACGCTGGTGTCGATGTATACGCTCTTGTGCTGAAGTAGACGCGACGTCCGCTCGTCGCTCTCTCTAATACTGGCGATGTAGCTCCGAGACTGTCCCTCGACGTAGTCTTGCGGCAGCCACGTAGTCCCAATCTGTTGTTCGCTCACGAAGCAACTCTTCAGCGACTACACGCCCTTGCAGTCGGGGATGTAGTCCCAGTATGTTGGCCCTTCCCGACGCAACTCGGCGACTATCCTCGATGACTGCTTCTCGTAACGTTGACTCGCTCGTTGTAGCAGTTGAACCCTTGGCTATGGCGTAGATCGCAGCTTGGCCCCCAAAATGTTACACTCCGTTTGATGGTGGTGTTTTTCTATCAGTTGTAGATTCAGCCCCAATGCGTGAAGTACTGATGAGTGTAGCTCAGATTCGTTTATCCACGCAACCCGTTCAATCAGCATACAAGTCACAGAGTCGACGTATGAAGTTTTCCACTTTTATTCAGCACACATTAACAACTGCATACAATCGCTGAATCGCTTTTCCACTCTCAACTTTTTACTTTCCAACTCACTATCAACAACTCTCAAAACAGTGCGGCACATAATTATATAGCCTCTCTCTTCTCCTGAACACCCTGGATCAATCGCGTATGACGCAATTTAACCAATTGCTCTATACTTCGTCATCACTGTCTTACGTCATACATCTTTCCTCACATTCCAGGAACGTTCTCAAACTTCTACAATTACCGGGAAGTTTCTATCAACAGTAAACACGCAGATCTAGAGAATTCTCCAATAATATCGACTAACGAAAATTATCAACGTTATACAAAGCTTCTTCTAACAACAATGCAAACTCAAATCAAAGGTAAATACACTCTATTATTGCATGCTTTGCAAAATAAAATGAACAGATCTATCGCGCGCGCTTCACACATAATATTGTGCACATTTTACATGCACCATCACGCGCGTTTCAACGTAACACCCTGGTCTATCAGTGGAGATATTTCTCTGCTCGAGTGTAGCTGTGTACTGCTCAGAGGTTTCCACACAACTGACCCTATACTTGGCTTTGACTGAATCGGCCAGAACTGGGGTGGTGTGCATGAGTGCCCGTATCTTCTGTCCGTTCATAAATTTTACCCATAAAGTTATGAATGGGCATTTTGGCCCAAAAAACGTTTGCATGAGCGTTCGTAACTCTCCAGTCGTTCGTAAATCTTGTCGTAACTTTACGGGTGCTACCACCTACTCGTAACTCTGTCCGTAAGTACGAATGCCCATAACTTCTCTTTATAGCGCATGCGCGAGAACAACATGGCTGCCAACAGACTTGTTTACCAACTGATTTTTCGCAGAGCCTTTCGAAGAGAAAGAGTGTTTAGGGATCGTTTGAATCCCTTTGATTATTACGATGACCACGAGATTCGATCAAAATTTCGGTTTCAACGTGCGGACATCATGGATTTATGTGAAGTGATTGAAAACGATCTTGAATTCGCCTTTGAACGTCAGGGTTCACTCCCAGCAATCGCCCAGCTGTTAGTGGCTGATTTTATGCCACGGGCTGTTTTCAGGACGTCGTTGGTGACATTTTCGGAATCGATCGAAGCACTGTGAGTCGCATTATTGTGCGAGTTTCGGAGGTATTCGTGGAAAAGATTAACGAGTTTGTGCGTCTACCATCTCCCGATGATGCCAACAGAATAATTAATCAATTTTATCAGATGGCTGGCTTCCCAAATGTAATAGGGTGTATAGACTGGACTCATGTGAAAATTCAGGCACCTTCCGAGGATGAGAATGTATATGTAAACAGAAAAGGGCACCAGTCTATAAATTGTCAGTTGGTCTGTGATGCAGATATGATTGTGATAAACTGTGTTGTGTTGTGGCCTGGGGCTACTCATGATGCACGGATTTTGAGAGAAAGTAATTTGTTTCGCATCTTTCAACTGCATCAATCGACCAGTGCCTGGCATCTTGCTTGGCGATAGTGGTTACCCCCTGAAGGAATGGCTGCTGACTCCGTTCTTAAACCCAGTCAACAGAGCACAGCGAAACTACAACATTTCACACTGTTCTACCGGATCAACAATTGAGAGAACGAATGGTGTTATGAAGAAGCGATGGCATTGTCTGCAAACAGTACTAAGGTAAATAATTATACTAGAAAATGTATAACTAGTATTTGTACAGCAAGAGTAGCTAACCAGAGATAATGTCGCTGCAGTACATCTATGCATGTACGAAAAGGCAATTATTTTAAGAATAGCAAAACGGAAGTCCGTTTTAACGTAGTTGTACCACAAAATTTATTGATTTTATGTTTATAATTTTGTGTTTCACACCATAACACTCCTCATCCCCTGCTCCCTTCTTTCCCCAACCCCCTCACCCTCAAAAAAATATCTAGAGCTTGCAACCAAATTAAAAGGTGGTTTTGGAATGGGGGTTGAGTTTCTGAATCAACCTACCTGTACAGATTACTCTGTCATGAATATTTCCCAGAAAAACAATACATGTGATATCTAGAACTGAAATTATATAAATTGTAATGTTACATTGTCATTTGTTTTGAATGTTGCAGGTATGATCCAGGGAGAGCGTCCAAGATCATTATGACATGCATTGTATTGCACAATGTTGCTATGACCCTGCGCTTGCCAGACCCAGACAGCGACTCAGAATCTGACTCCTCCGACTCAGATTCAGATTTGGATGATGATTTATCTGTTGCCAGAGTAAGAAATGACAACGTGATGGGTCGTCTTGCACGTAATCGAATTGTCCAGCGACACTTTATAAACTGAGTCTGAGGTTTGTCAGTAGACATCAAAACACAGACTTTACTGTCTTGTGTAATATTAATAACTTTCAAAATGTTAATTCTTTCTATTGAGACAAAGGCGATTATAGCAAAACCATTGCTGTGGATTATGCTGCTGTGATCTTCATGTCAAATGAGCCAACACTGTGATGAAGTGTTAATGTTTCATATTTAAAATACAAGTGTGAGTGTGGTTTAGTATGAATGAGTGCATTCAGGGGACTGTATGTGTGTTGGTTGATGTGAATTTGAGTGCATTCATGGGATTGTGTGTTTGTACGTGTGTGTGTTGGTGGGAATTTGAGCTCAAGATTATAATGTTCTTTGGTATTGGGGTATGTCTGTGTGTATATGATACTGTAATATCTTGTATGAATTTTTATCCGAGGTACCAGTTTTATTAGTAATTTTGATGTTTTTTATTTGTTAAAAGATTGTAACGATTCTGTTTTCTTTTCGTATTTAATGTTTGGGTCCTCAAGTTCAACACCTTGCTTCAAGTGCTTATTTTTATAGATTTTGCCTCATTATTATTATTGTCAAATTCATTATTGCCATGATTGTATGATTATTATTGTTAAGAATATAAGGAAGCATAATAATAATTATATTATTATTATTATTGTATTCGTTCATTAGTATTGTTGTAGTTGCTGGCATTGTCATTTTGTTAGTTTTGTGTTTCACCACTGTTGATATTTTATAATGATATTTGTATTCTGTTTTGTTTTTGTAAACGGGGGTTCGATAAATGAGGCTTTACTCTAATTTGCTTTAGCGTCCCCTGCGTGGGATGTCTTTATTGTAAAGTGACCAATTGATGGAGTGCCTTCGGTGTTACCACTAGGGTTGTTTCGGCAGATCTTTTATGTGGATTAGGAGGATTAACTAACTGTCATTATTACTTTTGTATTATTTGTGCAGCTTAGTTGATCTTGATCTTGATTTATTTTTATTTTGCTTAGTCATTATGGAGTCAGGTGCCAAATGTGTTTTTTTTATGTATATTATTAGTTAGTTAGTTATTCATTGCTTACAGGGTCCAGCGGACTGCAAAGAGCCGAATCAGGACCACAGAATCAAGACTACAACTTGGCTGAAAGGGGACTCGCCCCTGATCCGCACACAAGATCTGCCAAAACAACCCTAGTGGTAACACTGAAGGCACTCCACCAGCCGGTCACTTTACAATATTGACATCCCACGCAGGGGACGCTGAGGCTATACTCTATTTTATCAAACCTCGTTTACAAAAACAAAATAGAATATAAACATCATTATAAAATATCAACTAAACACATACATAATTTTATAAAATTCCTAAATTGCCAAATAATAACATCATAGGAACCCAAGTGACTATTTGGCAGAAAGCGTCCAATATTCCCAAGCTGATCCAACAGACCTCACACACAAATGAGGAGTTTTGTCCCAGAAGAGTTTTCAAGAAAAAAGATAGGTGACTAGTCTAGCAAAGAAGAAGATAGTATAGTAGATTGATAGAACAGAGTAGGGATGAGAAAGAACAAAGGAGAAAGACAGTGACAGTGTGAATTTAAAGCACTAATTTCCAGAAAGTGGGGATACTATTTATACTGAAACCCCCGGCAACCCCATGGGGGAAATTTAATGTATTTTAATGTTAATTGTATTTGTTCATTAGTATTGTATTAGTAGAGCTCTGTTATTATTTATTCAATCATTTTTATTTAGCGCCTTGCTGACACAAGATTTTGATTTTGTTTGGGTTGATTTTTGACACTTTGTTGTCCATTTTTATCGGGAAATTTTTATCAGTACAACTTATGTTAATCTGATGAATAAAATTTGATACAACAACAACAAATCGGGAAATTCGGGGTTACCTCCTTTGTTTGGAGCTTTATTTATTTTTTTATCTAAAAGTGTCTACTCCCAACATCGAATTAGTTTGGCAGAGGATTTGAAAATGTGCAGTAGTGCAATGTATTATGATGAATAAGAAACAAGAGCTGTGAGAGTATGGTTGTTGTCTTTTACCTGTCAAGGGGTCTTAGGGTTGTGGTGTAGCAATTTAACAGAAAAACCATAGCAAATGGAGGTTTGGTGTAGCTTTAATAATCACGCGATTCGCAACAAAACTGGAAACTTCTGCATCCAATATAAACACACACATCCAATGTGTTTACACATTTATTGTAAAATCTTGTTAATGCACAACACTTTAACTATTACCATTATCATTATAAACATTTTCATGTACGTTTTTCAAAATAAAAGTAAAAATGTAAAAATATATATATATATATATATATATATATATAAAACATACAGACAGAAAATAAGCTAGGCAATCATTAAAAAAAACAAAAAAACAAGGGAGACAATCACTGACACAGAAAAAGCAGATGAACTTTTTCCCCCCAAACAAATTTGCTTATTCACAAAACATGGCTTACAATGCCAAGAAAAGAACTATTAGCATTGCACAAAAGCTTATACCAATTAATTTAATAAAAATATAAATAAATGGCAGCTGATATAATATGAAAGTAATCAAAGAGAAATGAATAATGTTAATGACATGAAACAAGTAAATAAAAAGAACAGTCGCGCAAAAACCCTCTTGGTTAAAAAATAGTATCGTCACTTTTGAAAAATTGCGTAGCAGCTTTGTGATACGCCGTAGCAATGGCAAAATGTTTAAAATGCGTAGCGCTACGCAAAAATCCGTAGCACTTGACAGGTAACGTCATACTTTGGGTGGATGGTTGTGTGAAAGAAATCATTTATTCATATTGTGAGGTTCTTTTTCATTATGTGTTTGTTCAAGTACTGATTTCTGTACCTATGTTACAACTGTCACACATTTTAAAAATAATAATATATTAGTTGTGCAGTTTAAGGTAATAAAACTATGTTTACAAAATGCCCACTTGAAGAAACTTTTTGCATTCATCTGTCATTGATGTCGTTGTATGGAATTAAAGATTGTTAGTTTACAAAAAAATACACGTAATTTGAGTTTTGTTTTTATTCTTTTATTAGTTTTAATATTTTGATACAAAAAAATAATACACCCTTATATTATAATATAAGTTGTCAAATATGCGAAGATACTGCCAAATTCAATTGAATGCAGTTCAATTTTGCGCATCAGCGCTTGCTGAATCTGGTATGTTAATGGTAGCTAGTGTTCTTACCCCTAAATCAGCATTATAACCCATCTGCTTTTCCAAGAGGTTAACCTCATAATACAATTTGAGTTGTCATTTTTGCAGTGGCTGCATTTGTCTTCAAAATTTCAATTTCCATCTCTTGCTTTGTGTTGTTAAATTCTATCTGTTGTTTTATTAATGCAACTTCTAGATCATGCTTCTGTTTCTCAATTGCTACTCTGTCAATTTTACTATTGACAAATTCAAGGTGTCTTTTGTCTTTAGTAGACACCCTTGATGTCTCTTTGCTTTCATCCAAAAGGGTCTGTTGTGCCCTCCTTTTATGTTTGAAACTGGCCAGCCTGTTTCTACCAGAACTTATGGTGGCTGATGCTGTAGGTGTGAGATTGGCATCTGTCACAGACCCAGTGTCTTTTGAAGTAGCAGGCCTGGGGGTAGAGGTGAGAGCAGTCGATCTGGTGAGGTTGAAGTCTGAAATCAGATAAAAGACACAGGATTAATCGCTATGAATGAGAAATGATATATCCTCACGGTTTTAATTGTTCATACGGACTAGGAGCAATAAATGTAAGGATGCCTCTGCTGAACCTTAACAGATTCTTGACAGCAAAGTGAATATTTGTTCGCTGTTAGTATCCAGCAATCATATATTATATATGTCTCTTAGAACAAGTACAAGATTATTATCATTGGTTCTCTAGGCATTGGTAATGCAGCAATCACTTCTCGGTAAGCACAAGATCATTACATTAATTAATATGCCTACAATATTGAATTAAACAAGCAAATTGCATGTCCAATTCTTGATACAAAACTCCTACCTTGGCAAACAGGTGCGTTTTTGATGAGCTGTTGAACATCCTTTTCAGTTCCATCCTCCATAGAAGAGCCAAGGGCATTTGACAGTGCTGAGAAGAGCACACAAATGATACCATAAACAACACAAAACTAAATAATAATAAACCAGTCCTGTGCACAGAACTACGAATGCAAAGGAAGTATTGCAAGGCAGCATAAACTATAAAGCCAAATAACTGAATAGTATCAGGCAGCATAAACAATAAAGACAAATAACTGTGAATGGTATCTGTAAAATATGTCTACCTTGCCAATGGTGCCTTGTAAATTATGTATGTACTTTGCCCAAAGACACAACCATGTCTCCTTAGTTTTAGTCTGTGTTGTTTAGCATGGTTTCAGTTGGCCAAAATGACATTGATTTCATCAGTGGAGACAAATCATTCACTCAAATGTACAAGAATATAAGATGCATTCTTACACAACACACAACTGTCTATTTTGCATTATTTTCTTTCAAGACATCCGGTTTCTAAATGTAAAAATAAATAACAACAACAACAACAACAACAACAACAACAATAATAATAATAATAATAATAATAATAATAATAATAATAATAATAATAATAATAATAATAATAATAATAATAATACAAAATAAATACATAAATAAAATAAAGAAGAAGAAATAAACAACAAAGAACTATGTCATAAACCATTTCTGCCTATTAATTTTCTATAGCATGCTCTTGTCGTTTCTGGAAAACCCTGTAAAGGTATTTTGACAGTTGCATAATAACTTGTTCTTCATCGTTTGCCATAATCAATTCTACAGAAACATTGTTCGGATTACCCACAGCATACTCCAAAAAAGGAATACCCCGTCTTAATTCAGCATACCCTGTACAATATAGTAAAACATGTTTTTCATCTTCATTTGCACTTTGACAGACTGGGCACAGAAGATGTCTTGGTATAACATCCTGACGATATCTTAGATTATGTACTTTTTATTTATTTAATTTAACGTCTATTCACATCTGTGATATTAGACAACATATTAAATTAGAAACAGATTAACTTAAAATTAAAATAAAGGAGTGAATATGAACAACAATTAATATAACGACATAATTATATAAAAGAAATCTATTGTTATTGCTTGTTTATGATGTACGAATGAATAAGAAAGCACTATAACATATATGCTTATTGCAATCATAGCGGAGAATGCATTTTAAAATATATTAATTGTGAAATACTTACAGATTAATGTATGAATAAAACATAAGTAATGAAAAATATAACTATTTAACCTAATTCTTTGAGCATAAACTTTTTTGATGAAACCTCTGTTAAAACTTAAATTTGAACTCTACGGATCGTTTTGAATAATCAGTATATTTTATAAATTTAATTTCAATGATAAATGGAAAACATGTGAATGATTACCATCTTGAAAAATTATTATTATTATTATTATTATTATTATTATTATTATTATTATTATTATTATTATTATTATTATTATTATTATAAGAATTGACCAATTGGAGAATATATTAGTGCTTTAGATATATTTACATATGATTTTAAGTCTAAGTCTTGAGTGCTATTTAATTTATCATAACTGCTAGGTAAATATTTCTTTATATCTTTACAATGTAATATTAAGTGTGGGATGGTTATATTTTCATTACAAATGCAAGTAATATTTTTACAAAATTTTGTTTTCCAAGAATTTAAATATAATCTAAATGCTAAACTAGAAATATGTCTAGGGACTCCTGATATGCTAATTAAACAGGAATCTGAAATTTCTTTTTTAGTAATATTATTAATTATGCAGTACATTTCTTTAACTGATAATCTAATATGAATTTTCATAGCATTAATATTTTTTGCTCCCTGTTTTGCTGCTCTATCTGCTTCATCATTATGTATTATTCCGCAATGTGATGGCAGCCAACAAAAATTTATATTTATTCCTGTGCTTTTCAAAGAGTGAATAAGATGTTTTATTTCAAATATTATATCATATCTGTCATGATTTTTATTAGAATTTAATGCATATAACACCGATTGTGAATCAACACATATGAGAATACCATACAAAGCAAGTGGTGTATTAATTAATGTATGAAGAGACATTAATATAGCCACCAGCTCTGCAGTGAATACTGAATGATTTTTACCCAAGTAAAAAGATTTTATAATTTTAAGGTCTGGAATTACAAATCCTGCTCCTGCATCTCCTGAAGAAATTACAGACCCATCTGTATAAACTTTTAAATGTCTATAATAGTGTTCATTTATATGTTCTCGGGCCTCTGTAGCTATTAAATAAGGATGTTCATGTTTCTTAAAATTAGTATAATTAATATTATATTGTGCGCTTTCCATTTCCCATATGGGATATGGAGCATTAATGAGTTTTGGCGCAACTTGTTGTGGTAAAATATTTGCATCATTAAAAATATCCTGAGTATATGTTGAAATTGTTTGTAATGAAATTACATCTTTTGTTCTCTTTGGAAAATCAATATCAGATCTAGTATTTAGATCCTCTTGCATATTATTTTCTACTGCATGACTTCTAATTAAATATTTTGCGCATGCAAGTTTTCTATAATCTCCTAAAGATAAAACACCTGCTGCTGCATATGCATCTGTAGTTTTAGTATGAATCGGTACACCAAGTGCTATTTTTATAATCTTACTATCTAAACTTTGTAATTTGTTCAAGTACGTTTTATGTGCAGAAAAGAATGCTTCTTGACCAAAGGATAGTTGAGATCGCACAAGAGAACAAGCTAAATTAATTAACATTTTTGTATCTTGACCCCATGATTTTTTACTTATTACTCTAATAAGATAAAAACTTTTCATCGCCTTTTGTATTAAATAATTGATGTGTCTTTTCCAATTTAATTTTCGTGTGAAATATACACCTAAAAATTTTACTTCTTCTACATATTTAAGTTCTTGTGTTTCAATATAAAATTTAGGAAATAGTTTTGGATTTTGACCATTATTAAACAGTAACATGTTTGTCTTTTCACTAGATAGTTCAAGGCCATTATTATTCATAAAAAGGCAAATGTTATTTAGTTCTAATTGATATACATTTTGTATGTGTTTAATTTCATATAAAGAAGATCTTTTCCTCAAAGATACGTTAGTCCATATTGCGATATCATCTGCATACTGAACAATGTGTATATTTTTACTTAAATTTTTTGGTAAATCATGAATAAGCAGATTAAATAATATAGGTGATATAATCGAGCCTTGTGGAATTCCCATATTTATAAAATGTTTGTTAGAATAAGAATTTCCAACTTTTACAATCATGTTTCTTCCTGTAAGGAATGTTTTAATATATTGATATATGTGGCCTGATAATCCTATGTTTTTAAGCTTATACAATAATCGTTTGTGCCATACTCGATCGTATGCTTTTCGTATATCAAAAAAGGTTGCCAGTAAACTCTTTCTTTTAGCAAATTGCTTCTTAATATGTGTAGAGAGTTTAACAATGTGATCTACTACAGATCTGCCTTTCTGAAAACCTGCCTGATTAATAGGTATGACATTGTGTTTATTGCAGTAATATGACAGCCTATTGAGAATAATCTTTTCCATTAATTTACTAACATGCGAAGTAAGAGCTATTGGTCTATAATTTGCTGAGTCTCTCCGTGATTTTCCACTTTTTAATATAGGTATAATTATAGATGTTTTCCAAATATTTGGCAGATTTCCTGTTTCCCAGCATTTTTGTATGATTTTATGTAAATAATTTAACCACATGTCTGGAAGATGTTGTAAAAGTGTATAAGAAATCCCGTCACATCCTACAGCAGATTTTTTATTTCCCAAAATTTGTAGCGCTTCTTTGATTTCTGTGAGAGAAATGTCTGCATTAATTACATTGTTATTGAGTTGATCTTCAGGATCTTTATATATATCTGAATTTTCAGCTGTTTCTCTAAATTTAATATTTTTATCTGTTAAATTATGACTGTTACTTTCATTGGAAAACATTTTAGCAAACACTTCAGCTTTACCTTTGCATGAAATGAATTCTTTGTGTTCAACTTTAATTGGACATTGAGGAAGTTGAAAGCCAGTTTTCATTTGTGAAACTTTTTTCCAGATTTTTGAAATGTTATTGTTTTCAGTTATTTCATTATTGCAAAATTTTGTCCAGTATTGTTTTTTTTCTAATGCAATAATTTTATTGCAAGCTATTTTAGCCTTTTTCATAATTTGAAAATCTATTTCAGATTTACTTTTACACCATTTTTTATATGTGCTTTTTTTATTTTGTACTGCCTTCTCACATTCTTGGTTCCACCAAAGATTTCCTTTATGTTTATTATTTTTATGTTTCTTGATGATAGGAATTGATCCTTTGGCTGCGAAGATGATTGTTTCATTAAATTTTGTAAACATTTTTTTCAATATCATCGTCTTTCATGAAATCATTTTCAGAATTTAATAAAAGTGATTGAAATGTTTCCCAGTCTGCACGACCATATGAAAATGTAGGAATATCATCTTCATTCTCATCTACTTCAGGTTTTTCATTTAAAGTTATTATTATTGGTAAATGATCACTACCCAGCGAGTCTTGACCTATATCCCAAATACAGTCATCTGCCAATTCAGGTGAAATTAATGTTAAATCAATAGCATAAGAGTTTTGATTAAAACAGTCAGGAATCCTAGTTGGTCTTCCATCATTTAAAAGAACAAGATTAGAATTTATAATATTGTCTGTAAATTTTATATTAGTATTATGATCACAGTCTGAGTCCCACACTGGAGAATGAGAGTTGAAGTCTCCTGTAATTATCCATCGTTCATTATTATTAATATTGGTTAACCAGTCACAATTGGTTTCCTTTGGTCCTTTGGGGATGTAAGCACACACGATGTTGATATGAAGAGTATTATTGATTTTAATTTTTATCATAGAAGAAAAAGTATCTTTGCCATCATTTGACTCAACTGGAGGTTTGCACGATGTATATTCTAAATCATTTCGGACATATATTGCCGTTTGTATTTTCATATTATTTTTAACATATGGTGTGACTGGAGGAAAATAATATCCATCTATCTTTGGTAATTTATTTCTATTTACTTTTAATGATTGTAATGATAAAACGTGATAAGAATGTAAAATCAAATGCTGATTAAGATATATCATGTTGGCATGAATTGAACGGCAATTCCATTGCAAGACACTAAACCCACTTTTCATTTCAGAGTATCTAAAGTGAAATAGGTACTGTGCTAATATTCATTTCATCAATTTAGCGGACAGCCCACAGTCAAAGTTTTACTGGAGAATACGCAGTAGACATTTGGACAAAACATCCAATCCTTTCGCATTTGGATGTATACAATCTCGATACAATGATCTTATTGCTGCTCCGGATTTAGTGAGGAAACCTGAATCATTGTCAAGGAATTCCGCACCACACCTTTTACAGGCCATACTCAGTGCATCATTTGATGCATCGACCTTTCTTCTTAGAGGACCTCTAGGAGGGTTGATTGCAGAGCAGTGAATGACTGCCTTGGGAAATGTTGTTTTAACATTTTGAATCAATTTCATCCAATTTTTCATTGTAATGTTTCTGGTTTTGCAGTTGTTGATTCCAACATGAATAATGCATCGTTCTATAATCTCATTTTGTTCCATAGTGTGAATCCAACTGCTTACATCTTCCAGTGTGATACCTGGAACATAGATAATTTGAGTGTTCTTGTTTTTGTCTGTTATTTTCTCTTCTTTCAGTCCCTTGATTGTCGAGTCGCCTATGACCAGATTTAGCGCGTCATTTGCAACCTTGCAGGTTTGTAGTTGTTCAGATGGTGTATGATTTGTTGTTTCCCCTACATCTGGAATGGGAATCGTTTCGATGTGGCACTTCAACTTTAATGTTTCATCGATTTTGTTTTTTTCACGGACTCTAGGAAGTTCAAAGACTGCTCGTATTTGCTCTATGGTTTCATCTTTCAAGATTGGATTCTTTTGTACCTGTGAGCCTATGTATGTCATTCTGTATATGTCCTCCAAATGTTGTTTCAGGTCTTCTTGACTGTTGCTGTTGATGATCGGAATCACGGTGGTTCGAACAAAGTTATCAAAAGTTGGTGGTTGGAAAGGAACCTTCGATGCAATGCTTGCATACGTTTCTTTGCATACTTCATGATTCTTTGTTTTTGTAACTTTGTTGATGGCATCTTGAAGACTCATGTACTTTTTTTATCTTTCTTTTTGAGCATTTTTCAAAAGTACTTTTTTATCACAACCGTGATAAGCAGCAGAGTGTGGGCCACCGCAGTTAATACATTGCGGGGCACTGGTTGAGCATGATTTTCTATCATGATTTTCACCGCACCTGCAGCATCTTGGTTTGGCAAAGCAGTTTTTTCGAGAGTGATTCAAACGCTGACATCTGGTACATCTGATGACAGGAGGACAATAAGGAAAAATCTTGTACTCCCTGTTTCTTGTTCTCAGAATAGATGGCAATGTGTCTGTGGCGAAAACAATTCTAGTAATTTGTTGTTGTGATTTCTTGGTTTAAAAAAAAGTGAACTTTATTATATCTTTGTTGTTTTTCAAATCTTGTGGCTCAATGTGATGAAACACAATTCCTTCAGTTTTCACAGTAGGGATATAACAATGAACATTTGCGCCTCCTAGATTCGTTAATGATAGAAGTTTGTTTTGTTGATTTTGGGAAACGCACTCCACAAACAAGTCACCAGATTGTAATATTTTAACGTTTAACACACTTCCTACTACACCGATAAAAGGGAATGTTGTTGTTAGTTTTAATTTACGTAACAACACATCACCAGTTTTTTGGTCTTTGATGATCACTTGATGTTTTTCTAGTGCTTTTTTATATTTCAGAATTATTTCTTTTTCTGGTGTTGTAACAATGTAATCTTTATTAGTTTCTCTGATGTGGTATTTCGAGTCAATGTTGTAATTTCCATATAGTGCCTGCATGTTGTGAAATAACTTGTGTCATCTTCATTATTTAAAAAAATGATAATAAAAGAAAGAAAGAAATAAATGAACAAAAAATTGTTTTGAGCGCCTGTGTTACGTCATAATTGGTGAAGTGAAAAGCACGTGACAATAATTTTGCACAAATGACGTATTTCCTCTGTTTTGTTTTGTTTTTTCCCCTTGGGTGATGTCAGTAGTAGACTATCATCACGTGTTCATGTTCCAGATGACAATACTAAAAAATTATTCAATCGAAAATTCAAGACATATATTACATCAACAAAAATGTAAGTAATAGTAGAATGCTTAAAACATCATAGTAAATGTAAAAGAAAAATCATCCGGTTGGAAATTACACATGTGATACTCGGTTTTGCACATTCCTCGTGTTCCAGAACACTAACTGGTCTTGAAGTTGCTCAGCACGCTCAACAGCCTGCATCGTTGAATTGATTCGATCCTCCAGCGAATCGGGTGCCCGTATTTGACCATTTGTTGAGTCACATGATTCGTTTAGACGAATTTTCTCTAACCTTAAGTCTGTTTCTTACTATATTAAAACAGAAAATCGCACCTTTTCCAGGAGCCCAGGTTAGGATGCTGAATCTGTTTCCATGACAGGAAGTGACCTCCTAGATTATGTACACGAATTGGTAAAACACCAAATCTGAACTTGATATATGCTTGCCGAAAACAGCGAAGCTGGCTGACATTAAAATAATTCTCAGATCCAAAAGTACGTTTAAAACTGGCATAAAACTCAAAACGATCAGAAGAAGTAATTTCAGCCATCCAGTCTTGTCTGTACTGATCAACCAATCGCTGTTTAAAAATTCCCAGAAATACCTTCATCCTTCCCACCCCCTGCTGCATCCATACATTTCCAAACCCATTCCGGAATAAAAGTTCTTTCACATAATGTGCCCAAGACCTCTTGCCCAGGCTCTCCAAGTGAAATAACATCTTATAAGCCTTTCTAGGGAGTCTCTCATCCGGCAAAGCCAGCACTCTTAGCCAATATTTAACACACCTCACTGCAGCGGTGACAAACAAGGGGTACCGGCCAAGATCGCCGTATATCATTTTGTTCGGTGTGTTGTCCAACATTCAAAAATCGCTTGCATGCAAACAAGTGAGTTTTCTCAATGTCTCCGTACTGTTGAAAACCCCAAAGCTCAGCACCGTACAACAATACTGGGGCAACCTGTGCGTCGAACATTTTGAAGAAGACATCTCTTTGGACGTTCCCCAGCTTCCACAGGCATCTCAAGATTTGAACAGTTCGTGCTTTTGCTTTTACTGCTAGTTCACTTACACTGCTTGTTAAACTTAATTTGGTAGTAAAATATAAACCCAAATATTTGTAATTGTTTACCACTTCAATTTTGTCTCTGCCATAGCACAACATCTCATTTTCAGCAAGGAAACCTCCTTTACGGAACACAATCACTTTAGTTTTACTAAGATTAATTGTCATTGAGAAATTATCAGCAAATGATTTCAAACAATCAAGTTGTCTTTGTAGTCCCATTGCACAGAATGAAGTCAAGATTACGTCATCAGCAAATAGCAAAATTAAAATCTGTACAACATCTGGTGTCAGCTGTATACCATAGTCACAATCTTTTGCCATTTCCAAAGCCAGCTCATTGATAAGAAAAGAAAATAAAGTTGGTGATAAGACACATCCTTGCCTTACACCAACAGGACATGAAAACGGATCTGTGATACCATTAGACCCTCGCACACAGGCTTTTACATCACTGTACATGCTTTGTAACATTTGTAACATTTTTCCTCCAACACCATTTTTTCTTAGAACGTTCCACAGGATGTTTCTATTTATGGTATCGAATGCTTTTTTGAAATCTACAAAACAAACATATACTTTTCCAGATTTTCTTAAAAAATACTTTTGTACAATTGCATATAGAACAAATATGTTGTCTATTGTTGAATAACCTGCCCTAAACCCAGCCTGTTCTTTAACTATTTTGCTATTTTCATCAGCCCATTGTGTTAACCGCTTATTTAGAATGTGAGTAAACGCTTTTCCAAGAATGCTTAGTAGGGATATACCCCTGTAATTGTCAGGATTGTCCTTATCTCCACTCTTATGAATTGGGACAATAATGGCTCCAGTCCAAGCCTTGGGGTACTGCCCGGTGTTAAAAACATGATTAAACAATTTCAAAACAAATGGAAGAATGTGCTCAATGGAAGTCTTAAGTGCGTCAGTAAGAATTTTATCAAGCCCAGGAGCTTTACCCGATTTAAGATGTTTAACTGCCTTAAGGATTTCATCTGCAGTGATTTCTGTATCCAGACACTCAATGCCTAGTTGGTTGTCGCCCCCGTTGTCTTGGTCTACGATATTCTCCGACTGGTCACTTCCTCCAAGCACCGTCCTAAAATGGTTCATCCACTGGTCATTACTGATATCAGGTTGACGTTGACTAGTGCAGCAAATGGATCTCACTTCCTGCCAGAATAACTTGGAGTCACTGGCTTTTATTGCTAAATTTCGCAGTTTACAATCTTTGTACGTTTGTCGTTTCTCTTTTACCAGACTACGATATTTCCTGTGCCGTTCCACAAACTGTATGCACCCTTAATGTTCTGGGTTTTCACGCGCCTGAACTTTCGCCACCAGCGCCGTGTGTCACGTTTGGCCTCCTTACACTCAGCGTCATACCATCTGCTGTGTCGTGGACCACAATAGACACGTCGTTTCATGCATGATGCTGCCTCTGCTAAAGCCGCATTGAATGAATCCACTGCATTGTCCAGGTTTAGGGTTAAATAAAAAAAAATGAGAGAGAGAGAGAGAGAGAGAGAAAAAGAGAGAGAAAGAGAGAGAGAGAGAGAGAGAGAGAGAGAAGGGGAGGGGGTAAGTGGTATTACTGCAGTCCATGTCTAGTGTTTTGGCTACTCATCATCCACTTACTGTTATTAAGTTATATTTTATTTTTACTTTATTATTTTTGTTATAATTGAAAACAATTGGCTACTGTTATGTTTATAACATGTTTAGGTAACAAAGATAACTGGTGAACTTTGCAATACACTATGTGTTAGACAAAAAATAAAGTAGAGAGAGAGAAAGAGAGAGAGAGATAGAGAGATGCGTAGATCAAATTATAATAATACATACCTTTAATGCCTGCAATTATGGCATTTTCCTCCCCAATCATGTCAATTATGGTGTCAAAATACCACGGCTTGTCTTCGGGGGGTCCACCACCAGTAGGCGTACGCCTCTGCTTGCTGCCATACTTTACAGCAGACGATTTTAACTCGAACCATTTCCGTTTCACTTTGTCGCAAGGTCGGCTCATCCCTCCTCGAGCATTCACATGGGAGGTGATCTCCAGCCATAACTGTTTTTTTTTTTAATGCGACAAATCGGGCGTTAGGGAGCCAAACAACTGCTCATAATGGTTCGCCACAAGCTGTACTAGGCATCGAATTTCTGCGTCGATTCAGTTCTCTCCTCGCTTTCTTTCTTTTTCACTTGCAATGTTTACATTTTCTTCTCTCTGCCGTTTTGCATCCATCTTTCAGCTTTCTTCAAACGGAAGTAAATATTGAAGAATTATAGCCACGGTAAACCGACGTTCACGATTTCTGATTGGTTAAGGCCAACTGCTGAGGGGAATCCTCGAGACTGGCTAAAAATATCTCTGTACGTCATACTTATGAATCGCTCATAGCTATGACTGGCGCTACGGGCGCTCATGCACACAAAGTCAATAGCTGCTTAAGACCGCCCATAGCTATGGGCGATTTTGGAGATATGGGCAAAATTTATGTACGACTTTTATGTAAGCTTTATGCCCACCACCCCTGGTCCTAACCACTCTACCTGTGTACTGATTGGATGAAACAATCTAATTGGTTATAAAGTTCAAAACTCGATCGTAGGCTGCGATGATGTCACTAAACGGCTCGCGTCAGCTCGCAGTGTGTGTGTACACATCAGTTATACCTTAATCGTCTGCTATAGACTACAGTAACCTTCTAAGTTTTACTACTGCTAAACAAGGAAAAGCTCAAATAGTGAGGGGTCTGCTTGTTACAGTGGTTGGTTTGAGCTACTTTTAATATCATTGTATAATGTGAAAACAATTAAAAAAATATTTAGTGTTAACGCGTTTTCACCAAAATGAAAGAAAGCCTTCGAACTGGGTCCTTTTAAAGAGGGTTACAGAATGAATGCAACGATGGAAATGCAATGCTTTTAGAACAAAGTATGATAACGTTGTGTTATGTGTATATAGTGGCCTCATTTCTCACCAATACATTCCTTCATGCCTTACATACAAACAATTTATCCCGGATTTTTCAGGTAAACACCCAAGTTAACAACATCTCCACAGCTGACATTAGGTTTTACAATATCTGCATGGATCTGGACGTTTCGTGGAAAAAAAAAATATTTTTTTTTCTCAGCACATTCTGTACCGCTGCCAACAACAATTTGTGTGTGTGTGTGTGGGTGTGTGTGGGTGTGGGTGTGTGTGTGTGTGTGTGACTTGATGTGCACAGACGTTAACCACATCTGAAGACAGTGTCGGTATTAATAACATGTGCGTTAGAAGCGCACATCATCATCATCATCATCATCATCATCATCATCATCATCATCATCATCATCATCATCATCATCATCATGTTAAGGATAGCGTCGCGCTGCAGCAATTGTGCTTTCTTCCATGAAAAGACATGATCTTCATCTGCGTGGTCAAAAGAAATATCGTGAGACAAAGCTAAAAAATACAACTTACCTAGACACGGAGCAACCGTGAAGAGGACGAAAAAGCTTTTTATCCAAGATAATTCACTGCTGTCGTCGTAGGTGTATGACGTTCTGTTGTAGGTGTATGACGTGTTGTTGCTCCCTGACATGTTCACGCCCTGACACTCACAAACCACTGACTAACGAATGTTCTGTACACTACTGTGTCATATATATCCCTGTTCCATACACTATTGTTCATATACAACTGTTCTAAACATTCAGCTCGTCCTCAACAAGCATCAATCCCACACAAAATGTTTTGTTTTGTTTTTGATAACTATTTCATCAGTTGAAGGATGAACACACTTTAGTAAAACTACAGACTTTTCTGTAATGACGCGGACCGATCTATGTGGGGAAGATTTTTCAGTCAGTAATGATGTTAAGCACAGATATCTACATGTAATGCTAATCCTTGTTAAAAAAAATAAAAAATAAAAAATAAAAAACTACTCACAATTTACTTGTATCATCATCATCATCATCATCATCATCATCATCATCATCATCATCATCATCATCATCATCATCATCATCATCATTTAACACAAAGGAGTAATGTCTATGTTGACCAGAAATGTGGCAGTGGCACTAGTTTCCGCCTATCAGACAGTGTAGACGTTCACTCTCTCACTCACAAACGCCTAACTGCTTGGACTTAACTGAAACTTCTGACCACTAAAACTGTTAGAGCAGGGAAATATTATCAGCGTCAAAAAATATTACATTTATCATCAATGGTTCCATAGTGTAGAAAGGCAGATTGGCTTACGTTTCACTTCATGTTTTATGCAATCTCAAGCATGACATTTCAACAAACAGCCAACACGAGGATGGTTTTTGAGGTTGTGGGGTTAGTTTGCATGGGGTACGGGTGCATGTCAGTTTGTTGTGAACGTAGCCAGACATTGAAAGGGTATGCACTACAGCAAATCAATCCTTTATCTTATGAGCACGTACGCGTTTCGAACTGCTGAAAACGCCGTGCCTAACAGGTTCAAATCAACGCCAAGCTGTGTAGATCGAAATGGATGACACTGATGATGAGGAGGAGGAGAAGGATGATGATGATCATGATCATGATGATTAGGAGGAGGAGAAAGATGATGATGAGGATGATGATGGTAATGATGATGATGATGGTAATGATGTTGATGATTAGGAGGAGGAGAAAGATGATGATGATGATGATGGTGATGATGAGGATGATGATGATGATGATGATGATGATGATGATGATGATGATGATGATGAGGATGATGGTGATGATGATGGTGATGATGATGATGATGATGGTGATGATGATGGTGATGATGATGATGATGATGATGATGATGATGATGATGATGATGATGATGATGATGATGATGATGATGAATGGCTCCTATAGAGAGCTTTTCCAGCACAAGAGCTGGTCACGTGGCTAGCCGAGATCAGGATTTAGGTCATTTTTTAAATGTGTCGGCAAATAAGGTCGCAGGTGTTTCAACTCATGCAGTTGCTGCAGTTTTTATTATATATAATGGTCAACTTTGTAATCAGTGCTTTCTCTAAAATGTAGGAAGTTCGTGTATCATGAAAAAAAGTTTTATTGATTCTTGACCATTCTATAGCGAGGAATTTACCCTGGGGTACCCTCACAAAATACTACTACTACTACTAATCATAATAATAATAATAATAATAATAATAATAATAATAATAATAATAATAATAATAATAATAATAATAATAATAATAATAATAAATAAAAAAATAAATAAATAAATAAATAAATAAATAAATAAATAAATAATTAATTAAATAAAACAAGTAAAACAACAAACAAAAAAAAACACTTATCGCCCAGTTATCTTTTTGGGCTGAAAACAAATATTTGTAGATAACTGAAAAGGAGCAGTATATATTGCTTGTAAACACTGTGATACGTCTACTTATTAAAGCGGACAATAGGTAGGTAGGTAGATTAACGTCCCCGGACACAGTGCATATAGGGGACAAAGCGGACAATAGTTGTTGTTGTTTGTAGATTATAGTCACACACTTTCGCATATAGGTGACTACTGGACCGATTTATACTGACACCAGCGGGCCAGTTGTTGGTAATGGGGAAAATAATATGATCACACGTTGACCAATCCGGGATTCGAACCAGCGACCTTTCGGTTACTAGCAAGACGCTCTTACCAACTGAGCTACCCGGCCCCTCACCGGACAATAGGCCGCCCCTCCGCCTTATATATCTGCCAAACATTCGCATGACATGTTTGTCGCCATATTCATTATGCATCAGACCACACAAAATAAACGATCCCTAATTTCAAAGTCGAAGCTGCCTGAGCACAGCCTCCATCAACAGCGTTAGAAGCAGCGGCAAGCTGGAGACCTCTACTTTACATTTTATTTTGGTTTATGATAATTCAACCATAGGGATGTTTTGTTTTTTTTCTCATGTCCTTTCTGTTATCAGGGGGTTCGTTATTTTGAATTGCAACTGACAGATTACTGAAAGTATCATTCCTTTTTACAGGGGCCGTTGTTGTAGTAAGCAACAGTAACTTGTGATGAGTTTATTTCCTCTGCTACCCCCGTTGGGGTGCCGGGGGTTTCAGTATAAATAGTATCCCCACTTTCTGGAAATTTAGTGCTTTAAATTCTCACTGTCGCTGTCTTTCTAATTTGTTCTTTCTCATTCCTGCTCTGTTCTATCAATCTGCTATACTATCTTCTTCTCCGCTAGACCAGACACCTACCTTTTTTCTTGAAAACTCTTCCGGGTCAAGACTCCTTATTTGTGTGTGAGGTCTGTTGGATCAGCTTGGGAATATTAGACGCTTTCTGCCAGGTGGTCACTAGGGCTTCCTATGATGTTATTATTTAGCAATGTTGGCATTTTATATGTATGTGTTTTGTTGATATTTTATAATAATGTTTGTATTCTATTTTGTGTTTGTAAACGGGGGTTCGATAAATTAGAATATAGCCTCAGCGTCCCCTGCGTGGGATGTCTTTATTGTAGAGTGACTGGCTGGTGGAGTACCTTCAGTTTTGCCACTAGGGTTGTTTCGGCAGATCTTCTATGCAGATCGGGGATTGTCCGGTCCTGATTTGGCTCGGTGGAGTCCGCTGGACCTAAAGCAATAATTATGTAATGTAATGTAATTTCCTCTGCTGTTACTGTCCCAGAGGCGGATTATTGGATGGGGAGGGAGGAATTGATGGAAGTCCCAGTGAGCACGGAACCTCTCTCCCCCTCCCCTCGGGTGGTGGAGGAAGGGGGGGGGGAAGACAACAACAAAGGACACACACAGGTTTCCCTCCCATCCCCCTTCCCTCAAACCGCCAATGCCATTAATTTAAACTATTTTAATTAATGTTTTATTGGCCTGAATTCTCTTTTTTTTTTGGTTCTTCAAACTGTTAGCTTGAATGAAAGCCTTATTACAAAAATCAAACACATGACTTTACTAAGTGCATCAATGTATGTTCCTTCAAATCGTCAGCCCTAGTAAACACTTTATTACAAAATTCAGTGAATCCGCTGGACTTGGGATATTGTGGTGACGATGTCACGTGACGAATTCCCCAACGCTGGATAAATTCCTGGAAAGCTCTTCCCTGGTACTGAGGTCCGATGTTACTGATGATTTCATCTGGTCTTCCAAACATGTCAGTGGTCTTTTTAATCTCATCAGCGAAGACACGTAGGTCAAGTTCGATGTGACATGTGTCCGTGCTGCTTGGAAGACGAGATTGCGTGTCTACCATCTGCTTGGTATTCCGTCTGAAAATCATATCCCTGGATCTTCTGTTACATACGCTGTAGACGTGGTGATGCTTTGAGAAGAGGTTTTTGCACCTTCATTTCCAAGGGATTGTGGTCTGTGATTATTCCGAATGGTCTGCCATATAGGAATGTGTGGAACCTGGTGATGCCAAACACAACAGCCAGCATCTCTCGGTCGATGTTTTTTTGTAGTTGCTTTGAGTCACAAAAGAACCTTTGAAGCAAACGCGACAGGAAACACCCTTGGATGATCGCGGCTCTAAGGCCATTCATGGAACTGTCCACCTCGAGGACCGTGGCTTTTTTAGGTTCAAAGTATCTCATGCATGTAGCAGATGAAATGGCTGATTTCAACCTCTCGAGTCAACAAATGTAATCTTCCGGAACGTCCTTTTTGAGTGTCGTGACCTCTTGCTGAAGTTCGAGATCAATGACGACATGTATGTCATCATACAGAAGAATCTGTGCAAATCTTCTTTGTCCTGCGGTATCGGCATGTTCTGGATGCCCTAGACTTTGGTTGAATCAGGCCGAATGCCATCTTTGGAGTAGATATTGCCAAAGAAGGAGATCTCGGGTGGGCAGTTACAGCATTTTTTTTGAGTTGAACACGAGACCACTCTCTTTGACGCGATTCATCAGACGTTTAAGGTTTCTGTCATGGTCATCCTCAGTTTTGCCGTGGACGCAGAGTTCGTCGGTGATCCCCACAACACCCGGTAGGTTTCCCAAGATTTTGTCCATTCTAGCCTCGAAGATGTCTTGTGACACTTTCAGTCCAAATGGATGTTGCTACCAGCATTAGAGAACGAAAGGCGTTCGGAATGTCGTTAGTAACTGGCTGTCCTCATCCAAAGACACTGACCAATAGCCAGCCTTATCATCCAGCTTGCTAAAAACACTGGATCTAGCGAATTATGGGTTGATTTCTTCCAACTTGGGATCTTTGTGTCGTCATCTTTTCAAGGCATTGTTGAGCTTCTGTAGATCGATGCATATTTGAAATGACCCATTCTTTTCCACGGAATATGCTAGACTTGAGCACCAGTCCGTGTGTTCAGTAACTTTCTTGATTATGCCTTGAGCCTCCATCTTATATATTTCCTTTTTCAGTCGATCCCTTGGGTGGACTGAACATTTGCGTGGTGGGTCAACAAAAGATTAAGCATCAGGCGTCACTCTCAGTTGGGCATGGTGCAAAAATCGCCTAACGTGTCAAACTGGTCGAGATAGGCTTTCATCAAGCCTTGAATGCTGATGACCTTGTTTTCGCTGATGTCATCACATGGAATAGTGACTAAACCCAGTTGTTCACATGCAGGAAGGCCAACGATTGCAGGGCCTGGGACATCAGCGACTTAAAATGTTGTGGTGAAGAAGTCTTCCTTGATTCGAACTTGTAGGTCATTGATACCGATGCATGGGATTTCGTGTCCACTGTATGCTACGAGCTGGCCTGAAGACACTTAAAGGATCTCGTTTGCCATACAACTGCTTGTACGCATGCAAAAGAAGAGTAGTTTCTGACGCAACTGCGTCGATTTTTAGTTTGATTTTAAAGGTGGCTCGGTGTCCAGGACTCTGACCTCGAGGACACCAAAAGCTTCTTTTCCTAGACTGGACAAGGTGATACTCTTACTGATGCTGGAAATGCTATTAGTGTCCCATTATTGGTCCCCGGTTACATTACATTACATGGTTGTTGCTTTAGGTCCAGCGGACTCTTCCGAGCCAAATCAGGACCAGAGAGATGTTATCTTAAAATATTATAAAATGATTCAAATCTTTAAAAACAAGCCTGTTACTCTTAAATATTCAAACAAACTTTCTCACGCAACCTCTTGAAAAATCTTCTTTAAATCTGATGTATTAAAAATACGTTCACTTTGTTCAATCAAATCACTCAAATCAGTCTTACCAATAAAATCCAACCAACAACACAAAATAAGACGACATGATTTATAGGCGATAAAACAAACCAATATCATGTAAAAATTGAAACAGGTGTTGACCATTGCATACTTTAAAAATGTCTTTGAAAGGTATGGAACCAAAATATGTTTCTTTTGAGACTGTCTTCACCAACTTCATGAATGTGCCTCTGTTTCTGACTTCCAAGTCGATTCTCCATTGGTAGGCCTGATGGATGGTGTCATGACTACATTTTCTAAAACTGTGATGATAGGGCTTCTAAGCCTGTTATAGAGGGTGGAAGGCGAGGGAGAGAAACTAAATGAAAGTGTATTGCTAAGTTTGCAAATAATGTAATTTCAACACGTGCATGCATTGTTTTGTTAGTTGTGATTCGTCACCCTAAAACTGGTCAAGACTGCCGCTATATGAGAATGAGGGCAGGCGTGTACCGTGCAGGATTTTGCAGTGAGCGATATGCGCACTAAATTTAAGTGAGAGCAAATAAAACTGCTATACGTAGCTAAATCGCGGAGCAGCAGAGAGAATTTTAGAAACATAATAAGCTTGCCCTAGTGCCAGCAGTGTTTTTCAAGGTAGGACTGCACGGGCAGTGCTTGTGTACCATTTGTCGCCCTTATCTAGCAGTGCGTAGACCTGCAAGGCAGTCTCTCGCCGGGTTTGGCCACTTGCAAAGACCAGGGAGCGACGGTGCCAATCAGCGGTTTGGGTTGTGGGGGTGGGAAAATGTCATGAGGGAATAGGGTGGGGATATCACAATTTGGATTTTTTGCTCTTTCGACCAATCCACACAGTCCCACGAGGCATCTTCAGTTCCACGAGGATTGTTTCATGTGCGTCGCGCGCGCGAGGGTGTGTGTGCGTGTGTGTGTATGTGTGTGTGTGTGTGTGTGTGTGTGTGTGTGTGTGTGTGTGTAAAAGCGTGTGAATGACCGCTCGGAATAAATTGCAAGTTTGATAGAGGGCTCTATAAACTAGATGATGACGATAATGATGGAGATGATGAAGATGACGACCAATTTGTTGTTTACGATAGTGATGATACTGACGATGATGATAATGGCGAATATGATGATGATCATCTTCTTTAAGAGCAGGGGGTAGGTTAAGGGTGGGAGAAGGAGAAGGGGGAGGGGGAGAGAGAAAAGTGACCGACTGACTGAATGGTTTATTCATGTTTTAGGCTACTTGCCCCTTTCACAACATAAAACAAATTTTAAAAATGAAACACTTCGCGCATGAAGCGTGGAAGGTAAAGGTAAAGGTAAAGGTAGTCCCATAGCCTTGTGGCCGTAGGGGAGCGTGATGTTGGAGATCACACTTATCTTGGGCCAGCGTAATGAGGGTGATGCCCAACTCTCTCCCTCGCTGCTTTACCTTCCCCACCCTCAAGAGAGTAGGTACTCAATCACAGTTGAGTCAACTGGGGGCGTTGTTGTTTGTCGCTTCACACCTTAGCGGTCACCCATCCAAGTGCTAACCGCACCGGACGGTGCTTCACTTTCGACACAGTAGCGAGTGCTCCAACCACTGCACTATCCGACACCCGAAGCGTGGAAAAATAACATAAAACAAAAAATTCACACAGCCACTGGCTCTCGCTTAAAAGAAAAAGGGAATGACAATGATTAACACGAGAATATGAAAATGAACATTGCAAATAATTATAAGTAATCCAAAACATAGAAAAAGATGAGTATGAAGCAAACCATGCTTCGCGCAGGAGATGAGATCTTGCTGTAAGAACTTGCGCTCCAAACCTTAAGGTCTTGCAGTAGTGCTAAGATGTCAAGTACGCATTTTAAGAACAATCACAAGAAAAAAAATGACAGTGTCTTTAACAAACTTTGTAGAGCTCGTGAATTGTGGCAACATTTTAATACACGAGAACACTTGCGCTTTGTTTCCGTCTCCTGCCCAAAAGAAAATATTCCACACGGTCGAAAAAAGTGTGTATTTGACACAGGTATAGTGAAAGTGTTCACGGTAATGAAGATTTTTTTTTCTCCTTTTCTTGCTCAGCAACAAGGTGCAAAAAAATGGCAACTTTTCAACTGGAGTCTAAAGAAGATTTGTAACCAAATGATTTAATAGTCCAACATTTCTGTAAGATTTCAAAACTTGGTCAAGTTGATCAGCCGACCGTTACGCACTGTCCAGCATAACCTTTGAAGTACAAGGTCCACTGGTGCCGCTTCTGCTTTAAGAGAGCCCTATCCGCACGTCCTAACACTACGAAGGCCAGGCAAAGAGAGGGGGGGGGGGGGGGAATTGAGAAAGAAAGAGAAAGAAAGAGAGAGACAGAGAGAGAAAGAGAGACAGAGACTGAGAGACAGAGGGAAAGAAAGAGAAAGAGAGAGGCAGAGAGGGAAAGAGAGGGAGACAGAGAGACTGAAATACTGGGAGTTTAACTGCATGCTTTTTATTCACATGTATTTATCTCCCATCGGCCTGTTTCACGTATAATGTCGATAATAACATAACGACGTCGGTAGTAACAAAAACAAAAATAGCAAGAACAACAAAACAGCACAATTTCAATTTTTAAAAAATCATCACCATCAACTGCAACAAGAAACTGTACACTTCCAACACACTCACTTCCACCATCACCACCACCTTTAACGGTGTTTATTGTCCATCTAAAAGGGCATTCTCCTCCAAATTGACCTTATGTGTCATTTGTCCCCGTTAGCTTAAAAGCAACACTAATAATTTGTCATTACATCTGGCATTTTGGACAACTTTAGTCTATTCGGTCTTTGATATTGCCTTTATTTTGGTCCTCGGCCACAGCAATAAAAGAGAAAACAAAGGGAGGGAGGGAGGGAGGGAGTTAGGGGAGAGAGAAAGATAGAGAGATTACATTTTCATATTTTAAAAAAAATCCAAAAAGACTCATTTTATTCTATACCTCTGCTCCTCGTTCCAACTCATTCCCATCCTCCAACTTCCTCGTCACTCTCTTCACCGTCAATTTGACTTTTTCTGATAACGTAAAATTATCATCAACATCGCAGCAAAACTCTCCTTACAGTACACTATATGGGATATGATACACAGACGGAGACAACAGGAATTATAGGACAAAACCTGCGACTTAACGCACGCAACGGCGTTTGATCATGAACAACTAGTTTCAAACAGGTTAGGTTGCTCGGGACCGCCCCACGCATCCTATCTTGCAGCTGTAATTAACTATAATTATTACTATCCTATCCTATCCTGTCCCATAACCCGAAGGTCGTAGGGGCACCACAGATGATCGCTTAACCAGCATACTCCATCTTTCTCTGTCCTCAGCAGCCCTCATGGCTTCGCTCAGTGTCAAACCAGTCCATTCTCGAATGTTGTCCTCCCACCTCTTTTTCGGTCTCCCCCTTCTTCTACCTCCTTGCACTGTGCCTTGCAGAATGGTCTTTGCAAGGCCTGATGATCTGGTGACGTGGCCATACCATCGGAGTTTCCGTTTCTTCACCACTGTGAGCAGGTCATCGTGTTGTCCAATGGCTTGTGTGATGGTCTGTCGGACTTCAATGTTGGTGATGTGTTGGGTATAGGAAATGCACAGAAGTCTTCTGTAGCACCTCATCTCCATGCTTTGTATTCTTCGTTGGAGATCTGCTGTGAGGGTCCATGCTTCGCAAGCATATAGGAAGATGGAGATGACCAGAGAGCGCAGCAGTCTTACTTTGGAATGTAGACTGATGGTTCTGTCTTTCCAAATGGGCTTCAACCTTGTCAGGGCAGCAGTTGTTTGTGCGATCCTGGAGAGGACTTCCTGTCGAGACCCATTGTCTGACACAATGGCTCCTAAATATTTGAAGCTGTGCACTGTGTTGAGGGATTGGCCTTGTACTTTGATGTCCGTGTTGATGCCATTGGTGTTGTTGGTCATCATTTTGGTCTTCTCTGCACTTATTTCCATTCCATAAGCTCTGGAGGTGGTGTCAAGCCTCTGTACAAGCTGTTCAAGTTCTTGTTCCTCTCCAGCCAATCCATCAATATCATCCGCAAAACGAAGATTGGAGATTGCTCTGCCCCCTATGCTGACTGTGCCTTCGTGATCTGCAAGAGCATCTGACATGATGCGCTCTAGGAAGATGTTGAAGAGTGTTGGAGAGAGTAGGCATCCTTGACGCACACCGATTGTTGTTCTGAACCAGTTCCCGATGACGCTGTTATGGAGGACTGCACTGGTAGCCTTGTCATACAGGCTTTTGATGACTTCTATAATTTTAGGGCTGATGTTGTTGATAATTATTACAGTCAACAAAATAAATTTACGAATACAAAACATGGCAAACCGTCCGTTCGAGTAGTGATTGTGATTGACATTGTTCATTTAAAGGACAAGAAATCAGGTTTGGCGAGCTGCCACTGGAGACCAACAAGAAGACGAACAGTAGCGTCAGTTGTATGTGTGTGTGTGTGTGTGTGTGTGTATGTGTGTATATATATCAATCAATATTTCATTTATTGTCTATTCACACATTCAGGTGATATTAGACATTAATTAATAACAACAACAATATAATCAAATCACAATTAAGAACCTTATAACAAAATGGAATGAAATGGGAAGAGGGATTTAACACCAAACTATTAAAGTCTACCAATAGGAGTCATTGCAATAATTTTCACAACTGCTGTCATCTGTGAATGATGTAATACATCATCTAAAGAATGCCCATATTCAGTCAAATGATGTCCTTGGTTTTCATATAGTGCATTTAAAACTGGACATTCTAATAAAATATGGTAAACTGATATATTTTTGCCACACATACACTGAATATCTGCTGAATATTTAGTATTCCATGAGTTCATTCTTAACTTGTATATTAATTTTGACAACTGTCGTGAACAGTTTGGTATAGTAACCTTTTTAATGCTAGTATCTTGACATACTACTTTTTCTAATAAGGAATACATTTCAGGACAACACAAACTCAAATTGTTGACAGAAATGAAATCTAATGATCTTAGTGCTCCCTCTTTGGCTAACTTGTCACACACTTCGTTCCAAAGAATTCCACAATGTGCTGGAACCCAACAGAAATCAACAACTATGCCTCTAGAGAATATACAATGGATCATATGTTTAATTTCATATATGAATTCATTTCTTACTTTGGAATTACCCTGTTTTAAAGCATACAAAACCGCTTTTGAATCGACGCAAATCAGTAAACCCAAGAGGTCTAACGGTAAAGTCATAATGTAGTTGAGAGCCAATATAATAGCATAAAGCTCACTCGTAAAGATAGAAAAACCCTTTCCTAGATAATATGAGCGTCTTATGTTTAATGCAGGAATGATAAAAGCCGATCCACTATCTAAAGAATCTAACACCGAACCATCTGTAAAAATCTTCAAATGGTTTAAATAATTATGTTCAATATGCTCTTTTACCTCAGTAACTAAGAGATTAGTGTTATCATCTTTTTTAGTTACACTATAATCAATGTTAAAATTTGCATTTCTGTGCTCCCATGGTGGAATAGGTGATATTAGTGGCATAACAGGAATTGCTGTGATATCAATGTTACACTTTTGAAAAAGATCTTTTGTATAGTTCTTAATTGGCTGCAAATAATTAATATGTTTAGTTCTTTTGGGATAATCTTCTGCATCTATAAAAATTTCTTCTTGTACTGAATTAGGGACAGATAAACATCTTAGTACATATTTTGAAGTAGCTAAGTGACGTTGTTGGTTTAACGGTAATATTCCAGCTTCTTGGTATGTTTTAATTGTATTAGCATGAACTGGAACACCTAATGCAACTTTAATAGCTCTACTGTCGATGCTTTGTAATTTATTTAATAATGTATTGTTTGATGAAAAGTACACCTCCTGACCATAAACAAGCTTTGAACGGACTAGTGAAATTGCTAAATGTAAGAGGGATTTGGTATCCTGACCCCAATTTTGTACACTAATAATTTTTAATAAATTTAGGGATTTTCTTGCCTTTGTTATTAAATGTTCAATGTGTAATTTCCAGTTTAATTTAGAAGTTAGCTGAACACCAAGAAATTTAACCTGTTTCTTATATATAAGAATCTCATCATTTAATTTCAAAACAGGTAAACATTTAGGATTAATACCATTATTAAAATGTATGTGTGTATGTGTGTGTGTGCATGCGTGTGTGTATGGATGTATGTGTTTTCTACCCAGTGTGAGCTTAACCGCTATGGAATGGTATTCAACAGAAGTCGACACTAATTGTCCCATGTATGATCAAAAAGGGAATAGGATATTTTATTTCATATACAATTTTACTTCTTTTTTCTTTGTTTGTTATAATTTGAATGTAAAGTTTGGAGACTGATTTAGGTTCTACACAGAATGATATGTTTATGAAAGTTAGTGTGTATAGGCTAATAAATGTATTCAAAGCAGGTATGACATAACTGGCTCTTGTTTCTTTTTGTTCTAAAAGGAACCCAACATTAGTCATATGGAATATAAGTAAGAGTATTGTTTTTTTTCCCTAGATACGTTCTTGTGCTTCTGCTGCTAAAAAAGATGCCGTTTTTCCTTTTTCTTAGGTCAGTGTAATCTGTGTAAAAACGTCACTCGCTAAAGTTCCTAAATATGTTTAGGCATTTGTGGAATGTTTTATTGAAAGTAATTAGCAATTTCTATTAAATAACTTGCAAAAGCTCGAGCTTGTGTGATAATCATAGTCTGTAAATAATTGATACTGTGTGTCGTGTGGGGACAGTGTAAATCACATCGTATTTCTACTTCCCTCGTGAAACTGTCAGCTGCAGAAGCTCTCACTACATATTTGGCGCATGATAATATTGTCAACTCACCCAATGGTTTTATTCGCATCACTTGCTTTGGTGTGTACTGGAACACCGGTAGCCATTTGTATTCCTTGCTATATATATTCATGCCTTGGAGTAATTTCAGTAAGTATTTTGGGGCGTTGTTGCATCAATTTTTATTCATCAGATTAACATAAGTTGTACTGATATTTTGGGGCGACAAGTACACCTTTTGATCATAATTATGTTAATTGAAGTCTAACAAGCAAGTATGATCACAGACACATGTGGTTGAACACAAAAATCCAGGGGAACATAGACCATGTGGGAACATTGACCATGTGGGAACATACGCCATGTGGGAACATAGACCATGTGGGAACATAGACCATGTGGGAATATAGACCATGTGGGAATATAGACCATGATTGTGGGAACATAGATAGTGGGATGGACAATGTAGGAATATCGACCAGGGGAAACATAGACCATGTGGGTACATAGACCAGGAGGGAACATAGACCACGTGGGAACATATATTAACTAGCTGACTTACACAATACGAGGACGCGGCAGTCGTGGTGGTGGCCTGGTACACGTCCACACCCACGTCGACAAAGCGGTAATGGCAGCGGTAAGGGAATGCACCGGTGAAACAGAATAAGGTAAAAATCGAAGAAGCCCAGATCTCTGTGGACAGATAACAATGTCTCACTAGCTTGCCCACCAAAACCCTATACATTAAATAATAGATACGCCTTCCGCCGTCCGCCATCTTGACCTGTTTATACATGCATCTCAAAACATAATGCATTTCCTAACATTAAAATTCATCACTTCCATGACACACGATTGTTTATATAATATACATGATTATTATAACTGCACTCCCATTCATACCATAGCAGTTCATCTCAATCACCCCTCCATCTACATCACCACTCTTCACGTTACAATACAAAGTCATTATCTTTCCCCATTCACAATTATTTTTATCACACTATAATACAAACACGCCTCCCTCATATTCCTCATCTTCACCACTCCTCTCCACTGTAGTACATGGTCTCCCTTTCATCACATCCATCACCTCTCTCTCTCTCTCTCTCTCTCTCTCTCTCTCTCTCTGACGTGCACTGCCCTTTGACCCACTTGCACCAACAGCAACGACATTATTTATACACACAATAAACCAAGAAAATCATATGAAAATCATATAAAATTGATAAACCACTATTTACCAAAATACACCCTCTCCCCCTCTTTCACCATCATTCATTCACGTACGCAGACTCGGAGCGCAAATGCCACCAAGGAAATAAATTACAGGATTCAACTCACCTTAGGTCCCCGGCTTGTGCATACAGAACAGCACTGCACAACACAACACTTCACAACACTCCACAATACAGTTCTGGTTAGTCTGAGAGTTCAAATCCGTTTATGGTTAAATGCTGGCTATGGTTGGGGCATCTCTACACTGGCGAAGTGCTAGAGCATGAATAGGTACCCAATGGAGGGTCACACAGTTTTAGAAACAGGACTCTACAACTATATTCCACAATAGATGGCAGTCACAGTTCTCCCACTACAGATTTATTAGCATTCTTGCCCCGACAAGGGCAGCAAGACCTTGGGTGGTTCGAAACACTTCGAAGTAACAACCCTTACAGAGATACGTAATTTAGCCTGACACACTGTCACAACGTTACTATATTAAAAAGCCGTCTGCTCGCATAGACAACCAAAGTGACTCTGCCAGCTACATCACACACCAGTACACAGGAAAACGATCGAGCTGAATTCACCCCCCTTTAACCTCGTTTTTGCATACGCTCATACTCCGTTTAACACGAGAAGTACGCATTCTAACCTTTCATGCGCAATAAAAGAAAACTGCCGATCTATCTATATACACTGCATAGTAGAGATGTGCAACACTGCACAACATATATAGCATCTCTACTACGTGCTGAAAACTCGTGTCGTCACACCTTCTACTCGTTGTTTGTGCTGAACGTCGCGGAACCCACTAGGGTGACGCGACAAGGCCTATCCTATCCTATCCTGTCCCATAACCCGAAGGTCGTAGGGGCACCACAGATGATCGCTTAACCAGCATACTCCATCTTTCTCTGTCCTCAGCAGCCCTCATGGCTTCGCTCAGTGTCAATGTGGTTGAACACAAAAATCCAAGGCCTAAACATAAATATTAATAAATGTGGGGATGATTGTTCAACCATTGTACTCCGTTTTTCTCTTTCCTCGGCAACCCTGATGGCTTCGCTCAGTGTCAAGCCAGTTCATTCTCGAATGTTGTCCTCCCATCTCTATTTCTGTCTCCATCTTCTTCTGTCTCCTTGCACCGTGCCTTATAGGATGGTCTTTGCTAGGCTTAATGCTCTGGTGATGTGGCCACACCATCGGAGTTTCCGTTTCTTCACCACTGTGAGCATGTCATCGTGTTGTGTGATGGTCTGTCGGACTTCGTTGTTGGTGATGTGCTGGGTATAGAAAATGCCCAGAAGTCTTCTGTAGCACCTTATCTCCATGCTTTGTATTCTTCGTTGTAGATCTGCTGTGCGGCTCCATGTTTCACAAGCGTATAGGAAGATGGAGATGACAAGAGAGCGCAGCAGCCTTACCTTGGAAAGTAGATTCATGGTCCTGTCTTTCCAAATGGGCTTCAATCTTGTCAGGGCAGCAGTTGTTTGTGCAATCCTGGAGAGGACTTCCTGTCGGGATTCATTGTCTATGTAGAGACCGGGATTTTTCCGGGTTTTTAAATTTGATTATTGTGCGGTGTTTTTGATTGGCTAGGATTCTGGAGCCAATGAAAGAAGAGATAGTTCGAAATAGGGGCAAAAGTTACTGAGTTGAATTGTGTGTGTCAGACTGTACGGTCATATGTTGTAGGCCAGGAGAAAAGATTTTTTAAAAAAGGAAAAAAAAAGTTAATTGTGAAAAAACTGAAAGATGAAGAAAGCACTGTGAGCTTGTCAAGGTGTTTAGGTTCGGTGGGACTTTCTATCTGGAAGTAGACATTGTATTAGTGTGCTGTAAAGATTACAGGTATTTATAATGTTTTTTTATGATTGTAAAATGTCGGACAAGTATAATTTTGTATTGCAGTTGTTGTATTGAAAGGTGGTGAGCTGTTGTCCACTGAGATGGAATATTGAATTTTCATTGATGTAATAATATTAATAATTACGTGGGGCGATAGTTGTAGAGTAGTAGATACTGTAATATGAATGAAAGGCGTGAGCATGTTTGATAGTAATCTTCATTCATGAAGTGATTACCTGGATATGAATAATAGTGGTGGAGGAAGGAAAGTGGTGATCGCATACGAAACGGAATTGGACAAATGAGGAACAAAGGGAGGTGAGCAAGGGTGAAACTAAAGAAGACTAATGAAATTATCCGAGTCAGAGAATTGACGTTTGTATATATGTATGTCGTTGTAGCGGCCTACTGGAGGCTAGTGGCCTACTGGGGAACGAGGTGACCTGTGAAGCATCGGAGCGGGATCAGCTCTATTTACACGTCTGACAAGACAACGTCTTCTATGCCGGGCGGACTGGGGCAGACTAGTCCCTCCGCCTGTCGACGAGAGTGTCTACACGCTTGTTCGTCGACACTCATCTCTTGTTGAATCGTCTCTGGCATCTAGTGCCAGCTTGTGTGAAACCGGCTAGAAAGGTACTGTGAATTTTCGTGATTATTATATTGGCCAGGACAAGAGATTGCCAGCCCTCGTTTATCCCAGCTCGGTCGCTCTAGTGCTGCGTTATCAAACTAGTGTGGGATTTGTGTATGAAGTTTAATGGAGTTACGTTTATCTGTATGAAAGGATTAGAGTGAAAGATTAATAAGAATTATTGTTGATTATTTATATAAATTTTGAGAACGTGGAACGGATATCTTGTGTTGGTGTTTGCCTGTGTTGAGAAGAGTCCGTACGTTTGTGGGTGTGATAATAAACAGAGAGTCTTGCACGCACGCTTATTTCGTTCTAGGAGTCAGATATATTTTGCAGGCACTAAGATAGTGTAAACAGGCACCCACACTAAAGTATCCGTCCGTTACAGTCTGATACAAGGCTTCTAAATATTTGAAGCTATGCACTGTGTTGAGGGATGGGCCTTGGACTTTGATGTCCATGTTGATGCTATTGGTGTTGTTGGTCATCATATTGGTCTTCTCTGCACTTATTTTCATTCCATAGGCTGTGGAGGTGGTGTCAAACCTCTGTACCAGTTGTTCAAGTTCTTGATCCTCCCCATCAATGTCATCCGCAAAAATGGAGGATGGAGATTGCTCTACTCCATATGCTGGCTGTGCCTTCGTGATCTGCAAGGGCATCTGACATGATGCGAACATCTGACATGATGCGCTCTAGAAAGATGTTAAAGAGTGTTGGAGAGAGTAGGCATCCTTGACGCACACCGATTGTTGTTAACCAGTTTCCGATGGCGTTGTTGTGGAGAAGTGCACTGGTAGCCTTGTAATAAAGGCTTTTGATGACTTCAATAATTTTAAGGCTGATGCTGTACACTCATGGTTGCCCACAGAACTGCATGCTAGACTCGTTCAAACTGAGTATTATTTTCAGGAGGACCTTGCTGGGATGGCTGATGAGGCTGATAGTGCGATAATTTTCGCACTCCTGAAGGTTATCTTTTTTGGGAAGAGTGTTGACAAGCGACTGGGTCCATGGTGTTGGCCACTCCCCCCTCTTACAGATCTCGTTTCAAATAATGGTGAGGACGTCAGTCGTCGATTCTCCTCCTGCTTGAAGCAATTCCGCAGGTATGTTGTCCACTCCCGTTGACTTTCTTCAACGATTGCACAGCTGCCTCAACTTCTTCTTGTAGAATAGGGTGGATTCTGTCTCCCTCTCTGTTTTGGAGACACGCTGGAACTGATGGATCTCCGTTTGGTGTGTGGTTGTAAAGGTCATAGCAGTACACTGTCCATCTATTCAAGACTTCTTGTTCTTCCGTAAGGCATTTGCCAGACTTGCTTTAGATCGTGGATCACGCATTCACGCACCCATTAAACATTAATACAATACATAGACATACATGGCTGGAAGCAGGTGAAATCAAAGCGGACAGGGGGAAGGGGAATAATAAACAAAGTGATTCCCCACACATGCACACACAAACAGGTATAAACACACGCACACACACACACACACACACACACAGACGAGCGCATACGCTCGCATAAGAATGAAGCAATATGGAAGAAACAGTTTAGAGACAGAACAGATCAGAAGAATAATTTACAGAAGAAATGAGGTTTGCTTTGAAGGTGTTGATAGTCTGCATACTGCGGACAGAGAGTGGTACTGAATCCCAGGCAGTTGGTGCAAAGACAGAAAAAGATTTAAATACCAACAGAGGACAGTTTGTTGCATGGTGTCCTGAGAAAGAGTGTTTCGGATGAAGAGCTCAAGTTGCAAGAGATGATGAAAGACATAAAATTTAATATTAACAAACGACCAATATGGCAAACAGCCTAAACATTAGTTTTAAAAACCACCTATGCAATAAAAACCTCAACAATAACATTAACAGACAACAAATGTTACGAAAGGCGATAATATTTTTATTAAGAAATAACAAATGCAATACAATCCGAAACAATATTATTTACAAACAACAAATGTAGAAAAAGCTAAGCAGTAACATTCACAAAAAGCACAACGAGAAAAAGAACAAAAAACACAATTATATTAATAAAAGACAAAGGTGGCAAAAGCAAAAACCTTTATATTAATAAACAACAAATGTAGTAAAAGGCCTAAACAGCAACATTAACAAAAGATGGCACATTAATATTAACAAATGACAAATTTGGCGAAAGGCCTAAACCCTATATTTATTTATTTAAAATTGCGAAACCATTTATAACTATTAATATAAAAAATAAGAAATGTGGCGAAACGCTATGACCATTAACAAATGACAAAAGATGGGAAAGGCCTAACCATTGATATTAACAAATGACAAAAGATGGGAAAGGCCTAACCATTGATATTAACAAATGACAAAATATGGGAAAGGCCTAACCATTGATATTAACAAAGGACAAAAGATGGGAAAGGCCTAACCATTGATATTAACAAATGGCAAATGTGAAAACAGCCTAAATAATAATATCAACAAATGACAAATGTGGGGAAGTAGTCCTAAACATTAATAATAAAAATGACAAATGTTAATAAAGGTCTTAACATTTTAATTAACAAATGACAAATGTGGTGAACTGCCTAAACATTCTAGCCTATCCTATCCCGTAACTCGGAAGTTGTTGGGGCACCACAGATGATCGTTTAATCACCAGCATACTCCATCTTTTTCTGTCCTCAACAACCCTGATGGCTTCGCTCAGTGTCAAGCTAGTCCATTCTTGAATGTTGTCCCCCCACCCCACCTAAACATGAACATTGAAAAAAAATGTCAAAAGGCATAAATATTAGATATGAAGAAATTCCTAACCAATAATATTAATGACAAATGTGGGGATTTAGTTCCTAACATTAATAATAACAAATGTGGCGAAATGCCTAAATAGGAACATTAACAAAAGATATCGAAGAGGATAAACATTAGATGTGCCGAATGGCCGAAACATTAATATTAACAATTGACAAATGTGACGAAAGGTCTACCTTGATCGTATTAAAACTGGTGAAAGGCCGAAACATTATTAGTAACAATTGAAAAATGTGACGAAAGACCTACATTTATAGTATTAAAACTGATGAAAGGCCGAAAAACATTAATAGTAACAATTGACGAAAGGCCTACATTTACAGTATTAAAACTGGTGAAAGGCCGAAACATTAATATTAACAATTGACAAATGTGACGAAAGCCTACATTGATAGTATTCAAACTGGCGAAAGGCCGAAACATTAATATTAACAACTGACAAATGTGATGAAATCCTACATTGATAGTATTTAAACTGGCCAAAAGCCGAAACATTAATATTAACAATTGACAAATGTGACGAAAGGTCTACCTTGATAGTATTAAAACTGGTGAAAAGCCGAAACATTAATAATAACAATTAACAAATGTGACGAAAGGTCTACATTTATAGAATTAAAACTGGTGAAAGGCCGAAACATTAATAGTAACAATTGACAAATGTGACAAAATCCTACATTGATGTTATTCAAACTTTCGAAAAGCCGAAACATTAATAATAACAACTGACAAATGTGACGAAATCCTACATTGATAGTATTCAACCTGGCAAAAAAACGAAACATTAATAGTAACAATTGACAAATGTGACGAAAGGCCTACATTGATAGTATTAAAACTGGTGAAAGGCCGAAACATTAATATTAACAATTGACAAATGTGACGAAAGCCTACATTGATAGTATTAAAACTGGCGAAAGGCCAAAACATTAATAGTAACAATTGACAAATGTGACGAAAGGCCTACATTTATAGTACTAAAACTGATGAAAGGCCGAAATATTAATATTAACAATTGACAAATGTGACGAAAGGCCTACATTGATTGTATTAAAACTGATGAAAGGCCGAAACATTAATAGTAACAATTGACAAATGTGACGAAAGGCCTACATTGATAGTATTAAAACTGGTGAAAGGCCGAAACATTAATAGTAGCAATTGACAAATGTGACGAAAGGCCTACATTGATAGTATTAAAACTGGTGAAAGGCCGAAAAACATTAATAGTAACAATTGACGAAAGGCCTACATTGATAGTATTAAAACTGGTGAAAGGCCAAAACATTCATATTAACAATTGACAAATGTGACGAAATCCTACGTTTATATTGTCTAATATCACAGATGTGAATAGACGTTAAATTAAATAAATAAAAATCCTACATTGATAGTAATAAAACTGGCAAAAGGCCGAAACATTAATAGTTACAATTGACAAATGTGACGAAAGGCCTACATTTATAGTATTAAAACTGGTGAAAGGCCGAAACTTTATTAGTTACAATTGACAAATGTGACGAAAGGCCTACATTTATAGTATTAAAACTGGTGAAAGGCCGAAACATTAATATTAACAATTGACAATTGTGACGAAAGGCCTACATTGATAGCATTAAAACTGGTGAAAGGCCAAAACATTAATAGTAACAATTGACAAATTTGACGAAATCCTACATTGATAGTATTTAAACTGGCAAAAGGCCAAAACATTAATAGTAACAATTGACAAATTTGACGAAAGGCCTATATTGATAGTATTCAAACTGGCGAAAGGCCGAAACATTAATAGTAACAATTGACAAATGTGACGAAAGGTCTACATTGATAGTATTAAAACTGGTGGAGGCTGAAACATTAATATTAACAATTGACAAATGTGACGAAAGCCTACATTGATAGTATTCAAACTGGCGAAAGGCTGAAACATTAATAGTAACAATTGACGAAAGGTCTACATTTATAGTATTAAAACTGGTGAAGGCTGAAACATTAATATTAACAATTGACAAATGTGACGAAAGGTCTACATTTATAGTATTAAAACTGGTGAAAGGCAGAAACATTAATATTAACAATTGACAAATGTGACGAAAGCCTACACTGATAGTATTCAAACTGGCGAAAGGCCGAAACATTAATAGTAACAATTGACAAATGTGACGAAAGGTCTACATTTATAGTATTAAAACTGGTGAAGGCCGAAACATTAATAGTAACAATTGACAAATGTGACGAAAGCCTACATTGATAGTATTCAACCTGGCAAAAAAACGAAACATTAATATTAACAATTGACAAATGTGACGAAAGGTCTACATTGATAGTATTAAAACTGGTGAAGGCCGAAACATTAATAGTAACAATTGACAAATGTGACGAAAGGTCTACATTTATAGTATTAAAACTGGCGAAAGGCTGAAACATTAATAGTAACAATTGACAAATGTGACGAAGAGCCTACATTTATAGTATTAAAACTGGTGAAAGGCCGAAACATTAATATTAACAATTGACAAATGTGACGAAAGGCCTACATTTATAGTATTAAAACTGGCGAAAGGCTGAAACATTAATATTAACAATTGACAAATGTGACGAAAGGCCTACATTTATAGTATTAAAACTGGTGAAAGGCCGAAACATTAATATTAACAATTGACAAATGTGACGAAAGGCCTACATTTATAGTATTAAAACTGGCGAAAGGCTGAAACATTAATATTAACAATTGACAAATGTGACGAAAGGCCTACATTTATAGTATTAAAACTGGCGAAAGGCTGAAACATTAATATTAACAATTGACAAATGTGACGAAAGGCCTTCAATAATGGTACAGGATGCAGTAAATATAAAAATTTCAAAACTAAAAATTCGATTTTCTTTCGTCTTCTAATAGCGAGCTCCTTGCCTTTACACCACCTGTTTGAGTGATGTATGTGTATTTGTTGTGTGTGAGGGTAAATGATACAGATGAGCGTGTATGTTGGTATAGATCGCCGCGCTTTGAGCCTTGGGGAAAGGCGCGTACATAGCTTCCTGTATTATTGTTATTACATTGACAGCGTGAGACACGGTGGTCGAGCCTTCAGTTCCTTTTCCGTTCAGACCTGGAACTCGTCCGTCACAGTCCTTCACTAGCGTCTTTTAAAATGAACTTGAAGACGCATCTTTTTAGAGAGGCCTTTCTTAAGCGCCATGAGTGAGTGTTAGTTATTTTTGGTGTTGGGATGTGTATGTGGTTGCGTGTTATTGACCAATGTACGCATGTTGTGTTTACATTTGTTTGTGTAAAGCGCTTTGTGATTTTGGAAAGCGCTGTATAAATTGCCTATTATTATTATTATTATTATTATTATTATTATTATTATTATTATTATTATTATTATTTGTATTAGTATTAGTATTAGTATTATTAGTAGTAGTATTAGTATTATTATTTTTTAAAACTGGCGAAAAGCCAAAACATTAATATTAACAATTGACACATGTGACGAAAGGCCTACATTGATAGTAATAAAACCGGCCAAAGGCAATACACATTAATATTACGACACGACAAATGCGATTCAAGGCCGAAACATTAATTTTAACAAATGCCAAAGGAGGCAAAAGCTGCCGGAAGGCCTAGACATTAATATTAACAAAAAATGTTGAAAGACCTAGATTTAATATTAACAGATGTCAAATGTGGTAAAGGGCATGAACATTATTATTAACAAATGACGAAGACGAGCAAAACATCCCAAACATTAATGTTAACACAAGATGTCAAAATGGATTATTTCTTGTCATGTAGTTTTTATCCCTGCCTCTTCCCGATCCAAACCTTGTATTTGTTCTGCTTTTTGTTCATGCTGATATTGTATTTTCCATAATATATCTTATTAACCACCCATTCAATTTTAAGCATTGATTGTTTTAATGACATTTTTCTAGTGTGTGTATTACCGATTGTCATTTCTGTAAATCGAATTTATGTATGACATTTCGAATTTCTGCATGTTGATTTTTTAATTTAAACTTTGTAAATCTGTTTAATGTAACGTGCTTGGAGCTCTCCTGTGAGGAACAAGCATGCTTCTTAAATGAATTAAATTATTATTTATTATTATTAAGGCCTTTGTCATAGAACAAAACATGCTAACATGCCTAAACGTTAATATTAGCAAATCAGAAATGTGGTGAATGGCTTAAACAAGAATATTAACATTTAGCAAATGCGAGGAAGGGCTTAAACAGACACAAAGGGCGCTAATTGTCAAACTCAAAGAAGCAAGTCTGCAGTTGGCTGCTGAGGCAACTCTCGCAGTTCAGTGGTTCTGGGTGACTGCTGAGACAACTCTCGCAGTTCAGTGGTTCTGGGTGACTGCTAAGTCAACTCGCAGTTCAGTGGCTCTGGATGACTGCTGAGACAATTCTCGCAGTTCAGTGGTTTTGGATGACTGCTGAGACAACTCTCGCAGTTCAGTGGTTTTGGATGACTGCTGAGACAATTCATGCAGTTCGATGGGTCTGGATGACTGTGGAGTTTGTGGTACTGCCCTCACGCAGCACGGACAATGGCAGGACATCCTCAGCTTCAGCAGCCCACGAAATCTGCACACAGCAACACAGCACACTTGATGGCCTACACGTGTATCGCGTCATGCCTTTGACTACATCGTCAACAACAAAACCAGCACTTATAACAAGAGCACGAGCATGACCTTGTAACAGTAAGTCCTGTGCACTGTAACAGGAAGTTCTGTGCACTGTAACAGGAAGTTCTGTGCACTGTAACAGGAAGTTCTGTGCACTGTAACAGGAAGTTATGTGCTCTGTAGTTTAGTCATTGTAACCTTAGAATGTTAGTGTATTACACAGCAGACGATTACAGTATACGGAGGTACACACACCGTGAGCTTGACGCAAACAGTGTAGTGACGTCAGCACTGTGTGCTTGGATCGGACGTTTCATCCAATCAGGACTCAAGCTGAGCGGCTAGATCCAGTTCTGGCTGATTCAGTCCAAACCAGGTATTAGGTCAGTTGAGAGTAAGACGCCACAGGGTACACAGCTACACCTGAGTAGAGCAATATCTCCACTGAATAGTCCAGGAAGCAGGACTTGAGAATCTTAGAATTCTATCAAGTAGCCACGGGGCCTGACTTTGTCAAACAGGTAAATAAACATACTTCTGCTTCATCGTGATATATTTCTATTATTGTTGAAAGTATGTTTGTGGAATTTGCTATGCAAAAATGTGAATTGTTCGTCCAACGTTGTGTGACCACGTGGCGAAACACGACCGGTTGCGCCGCCATGTTGTGTACCTGACGGAACCACTGTTGTTTAACCTATATGTATGTTTGCAGACCAGTGGCTGTACCAGTGAATGTTTATAATATTATTAATTCTTTATGGGTATAATTAGCCACGATGTATATTTATGTATATCTAGGAAATTAGAGTTGAGATTCCAGTGGACCACGGACGTAGCAGAATGTTCGTCGCTAGTGTATAGAGATGTGGAGCTATCACTGAGGGCTACTTTGGCTTTCAGTGAGACGCTCTGCACAAACCTATTATTCAAGGTTGTGCAGAATTTCGTCTCTTATGTTACAGACGAGCAGGCGAGATATCCCGTGCGCCCATCTCCACAGAAAAACCGAGTTGGCTGTTTAGCCTCTACAGCACAAGACTGAGGGAGCAACCCTGGAAAACACCCTGCAAGACCCCACAGCGTGGCAAGGGACCAAACTACACGACAACACATCGTGTACCAGAAGCTACCTCAACGAAGGACTTCAAACCCACTACGTGACATTTAAGTGACACGGAAGAAGTGCACCCAAACT